>BPLS01000329.1:67754-94153 GCA_019656275.1 Rhododendron kiyosumense
CCACCATATAGACCACATAATAGCAGATATATATATCAGGATGTAAAAACTTAGTAATCGCCATACTCTTAACATATATCATATGTTTTCATATGCTAATATTCAACACATGGGTTCTGTTGTAAATCCAAGTACTTCTCAAAATAAAGAGTTAAAATTTGTACAACGAATCATAAAAGCAACACAAAGTTGAAATAACTGGAATAAACACTGACCCCTTATACCAATATACATGCTTTATTGAGACGTCGGAGGCCAAATTCTGTTGAGGCTAAGAATGAATTATCTTTTTTGGACCTCATTATGAAGCTATTTCTTAAGTTGATATATACCATATCAAATAGGTTTTGATTTTAGTGATTGCATGCTCTCAAATTTTGATGCTATCATTCCGTTCTTACAGATATAAATACATCTATACATACATACATACATACGAATTCGCCGTTGGAAAAAAGGAGTTCGAACAAAGCTGTTGGCAAATTTGGCAATTAAAATCAGGGAAAAGTAGGTTTAGGGTTTTAGTCAAAATTGTAATGTTGAGTAATTTGAATTTAGTACGAACATCACTTCA
This sequence comes from Rhododendron kiyosumense, assembly GCA_019656275.1. Lineage (NCBI taxonomy): Eukaryota > Viridiplantae > Streptophyta > Magnoliopsida > Ericales > Ericaceae > Rhododendron > Rhododendron kiyosumense. Next base: position 68,329 of record BPLS01000329.1, read on the forward strand.
TTTTTTTGGAGCACTGCATGTCACTCAAATGTGGACATGGCCGAAAAAGCCAACAAAGAAATGGAATGGGGTTTTTAGGCCGGTGGCCAGAGTGGGGACACCACACATCACCAGCCAGCTGAGATCATGGCCCATCCAAAAGCGGCACAAACGGACAGATCAGAATTGCTGTGCCTGTGGCCAGAGTCGATCCTGACTTTTCAGAGGCTTAAAACGAAAATTAAAAATAGGGTTTCTTTTGTTGAATTATAATAAGGGATAAAAAATAAAAGGGGCTCCTACAATTTAATTTTTTTTGAAGGACTAAAACGGACGCAACACTTGCTTTAAGTCAGGGTCGGCTCTAACCCTCTCATATATTATCAATCAACTTTTTCCTCTTCTTTTAGATCATACTGTACTACCCATTGCGCCTTACCTTTGCAAACCGCCCTTCCCAAAAAGATGGTATCGGTTCACTCCCACGTGCCCCACTTGTCTATGCTTTTCAATTTCCAGGCAGTGTGAGTTCACTGGCGCTTATACTTTTCAGCCGGTCTTAATTTTGCCATGCTGGATCACAGTCATGACCTCTGACCCAATGGTTTAATAATCGGAACCGCATCGTCCGTCGGTTCGACCATCGACCAACCCATGATCCGGTTCGCTCATGGGCCGATTTTCAAAACATTACTTTGACCATTATCGCCCACCCGTCTACAAGAACAAGAGCATTCTTCTCGAAATAAGTACTAGATTGGATTATGTATTCATCGCATGTTGGCAATGGATTTTGGAGTGTGGTACTTTAATTCGATCGCTATGATTCCAAGATGATGATAAATATTTTGTGATTATGTAAAGAGCGTTACTACAATATTTGAACCTCACATACCCTAGACGCAACAAGACTTACGTAGGAGCATCGACAAGTCACGCTAGCCTTTAGGGCCGTCTCATTGACGTAATTTGTTCACGCTCATTCTTTTGATTTTGGTGACCAACAATTTTTATGAATGCAGACATCATAAGTACTCGATCAGCTCCGTTGGGTAGTTGAGCGAGGAAGATGACATACAAAGTGTATTTTGTCAAAAATAAAATAAAATAATAAACTTTGAGGATGCCGGAGATTTACTCGATCGATAAAATTAGCGCCTTGAAATAAATCGAGATGCACGTAAGTTGATGCGGCTTATTTAAAAAAAGTACCATTTATATAGACAATGTGATGAAACAATCTACTCTACATGATGTACTTTTTTTGAATACTATTACACCGAAAGGCATTTTCAGGACTTAATAAAGGAAAATTGGAGATCCAAGGATGATGTTTGTCCATAGGTCATGAATTTATTAATTTTATAGCACATCTTAACTTAAAGCATGCTAACTTGATAATTTGGAATTTTGGACTTAACCAAATTGAATTACGTTTGATGATTTGTCCCTTCTTCTTCATAATAATAATAATATGTTTGGATTAATTAGAATATACTCGCGTGGATCATTATGGGTATATATATACATTTCCTTCCGGTGCAACATGATGTGTATATACTTCGTAGTGTGAAAAGTTCATTGAAATCAAAATTGGACGGTAGGGGTATTAATCGAGCCAAACAATCCAAGCACATGCATGGTTTGATTCCATATTACATGTGTTCAAGTTTGACTTGAGCTTGGATATTTTTGAGGTTAATTGTTCAAGCTCGGCTCGAGCTTGAAATTTTGTGTTCGTGATAGGTTTGACTTGACTTGTGAAATATACAAACCAATCTTAAACTTTCAAGCTAGACTTGTCAAGTAATTCTAATATGAAATGGGCTAATTTAAAGTCATAAAAAAGAACTACCGTCATTAAATTAAAAACCCTAAAATCCGTAAATTTCCACATTTCACATAGGATATTTCCTATTTGGATGCAATAGCACTGTAAAATTGGGGAAAATGCCCATATGAAAGGCCAACACAGATATCATGTTTTGGGACATTTATTAAATCTACCCTTCTATTTGTAATATTTATGAAATGACCTCTTTGTTCATGAGCCTATCGAGCCAATCAGTCAAACACTCATATGCTCAATCTTGATTTGAATTCATATGTAAACAAAAAAAACGTGATTGAGCTTGACTTATATATTTTTTTAAACGAGTTTGAATAAGCCAAAAGTCAAACTGAGCTCAAATTGTTTGATTCGTTTAGCAGCCTATTGTACACTATATAAACCAAGTTGGTTCCGCCAGGATTTTGTGGTGTAACAAGAAGTAGATTGGACAAAGGAGACATGAACCGTGTACTGTCTAATAGAACTATATAGATTATAGGGCCGGGCAACAAAGTCTGGTGGCTTTTAAAAGGTTAAAAGCACAGAAAAAAGAAAGAAAGAAAGTCGAGTGGCTTTTATGTTTTGGTTTTAGATCATTGATGGATATGGTTTCACTAAACCATGGGCCATTATTTAGGCCTACTAGGGTAGCCCACTTGCTAAATAATTGACGGATCGTTGTGGGTCCTAAAAGCCCACATGCAGTGATTGGATTTGTTCGGTTCACCTTTTAGTTTTAGTTTTAGTTTTGTTTCTAATTATTACCTTACTTTTTTCTCCAATCATTATCCTATTTTTTCAATTATTACTTTCTCATCTCTCTCTAATCATTACCCATATTTTCAATCATTACTCTATTTCTATCTCCACCTACTACCAAAACTAAACTAAATTAAATTCTCAACCAAACACTACCAATCTTACATTTCTTTGAGAGATCATTCAGTTCCCTTGTAGCGTGCTGGTGTCCTGAACCCCTTCTACACCACACAATCATGTGAGAATCGCCTACTTGATCTTGGACCTGATCACATGAATGTGTGGTGGTAGAAGGGCCTAAGGAATCACGTAACTTTTCCCATTTTTCACATTCTTCTTACTCAAGGATAAATTTATGAGGCATCGATCGATGGTAGTCAGTGAAAACCACTTTGAGGGTATGAAGTTTTACAATGCCAAAAACATGGTGAGGCCTAAAAAGTTACATTTTTACCCTTGGTACCGGATGGATTTGCTCTCATTAGTCAATGTATTGGTTTCTAGTACCCTTAGACAACCATTTTATGGGCCCACTTTAGATGACCAATTTCACATCTCTTAAAAAATGGTGACTTTATGGGCCCACTTTGGTTGAACTTATTTTGATTTGTCATTTGTATAATTGTACTCCGATAGAGATTCTCTCATTAGTTAATGCACTTGCACTCCAAGAAGGTTGCATATCCCTTGAGAAGAGAGGACATAGGGCAAAATGGTCAGGGGAAGTCATGGTTAGCATGTATTGGTCCTTATTATGCATGTGGGGATACCATGTTTTCCAGAATTTCAAAACTCCACACCATCAAAGTGGTGATTATTGCTATTGACTGCCATTGATTGTTCAATTTTTTTTTTTTAAAATTAAATATCGCAAACAAGGAGATCGACAGCGATAAGGTTGCGGAGTTAGAGCATGGAAGAAATGGGAGATGGCTGTGAGGAGAAGGAGTCGATTTGGCCTGTAGAGTTTCAGATCTGTCGGGGTGTTGTTTAAATTGGTGTGGCTCCTATTTTTAGGGGATGTTTTTGGGTGCGTTTTGGGGGCTGGTTTATCGACTTATTTGGGGCATTTTTGCGGTGTATTTGTGGCTCTTTTTGCGGCAAATTTAGTCTTGGTGTTGCTCAAGGTTTTATATATTTGTGGGTGATTTGGGGTTGAATTAGGGGCTGATTTGAGGTGTTTTGAGGCAGTGGCATCACTGGCATGATAGCATTGGAGTTTTTGGTTGAGCGCATCGCTAATTGGAAGTTATCGGGAACCGATTAAGTTTATTGCTAACTAGAGGCCAAGCGCACGTGATATGTGTTCATGTTGAATTTTGACACAATATGGATTAAACTTTAACAAAATATGCCAAATTTAACTTGCACAAGCATCGTGTGCCCCGGTTTGGTGGGAGGAATGTTGTTTTATAGCAGCCCTAAGCAAATTATTTTGAACAAAATAAGCGACTCTGATCATTTTTGTGGGACTCGAGACGGGCGTGTTAACATAATAATCTGCCATAGCTATAAACCGAATAATAAAACTTTGAAAATATGCATGGCAGTAAATTTTCAAAGTTGGCTCTATTCGATTTTCAATTTAGTTTTAGTTTTAGTTTTGTTTCCAATCATTACTCTACTTTTTCTAATCATTACCCTATTTATTCAATTATTATTTTCTCATCTCTTTCTATCTCTCTCCAATCATTATCCATATTTTCAATCATTACTCTATTTCTCTCTTCATCCACTACCAAAACTAAACTAAATTAAACTCTCAACTAAACACTACCTTTATTATTCTGTTTATAGTTTAGGTAGATTATTATTTATGTTTCCTAATTAGTCTAGGTTTCCTTATTATGTGTATTTCCTTGATATGCGTCTTGTAGTCTATATAAATTATAAATGAGTGCTAGGTTATGGTTTGAAGACAAGTAATAATACATAATTTCTTTTTTCTTCACATGGTATTAGAGCTATAAAGCCATCTACAGTGATATAATAAAAAAGGATAATCAAAAGTTGACACATCAGTTTTTGATTATTCACTTAAGAGGTTGTTAAGCTTAACAATCTTGAGTTTCACAATGGTCACTTATAGTCTACAACTAAAATAAGGGTCTACTACAATTTCACGCTCTCTCCCCCTCTGTTTCCTGTCATTCACTTCCCTCCATTTACGTTTCTTTTTGTAAAAATATATCGATTCCCTCTTTTAATTTTGAAAAAAAATTGGTGACTTTCTTCCCTCTTATTATGAATTTTTTTGGGGGAAAAAAAATAGAAACGAGAAAGAAGAGTGAAATACCTTAATCCGGCGATGATGAGTTAAATTATAGATGATCGAAAGATATGAGTTTCACTTTTTGACGGAAAGAAAGAAAAATAGTTTGTGGGTGAAGTGAAGAAAATATAGAGTAGGTGAAGAAGAGAAGAAAAAAATACCAATTAAAACATGCGTGTATATAAATTTTAGAACTAGTTAACTTATGTGGTGTGGAGTCCACAAATTTTGATTATTGAAAAAGGTTGCTAATTTTGGTTATCCAAAGCCTAAAATTTGATTATTTCTAAGGATATTGCTAAATTTGATTATATTATTGTGAGCTATCTTTTGCAAAAACATTATTAACTTTAAAAATAATTAGCTTTTAATTATACCACTGTGGATGGCCTAAAATCTAGGCTCTGTCAAATTTTCGCTCTCGACAAGCTGCCTAAACTTCGTTGCCGTCTGCCGGGCACTCATAGTAACATATAATTGGCTCGTACACTCGAATTTCACCTCAAATCTTTACTGTCATGGCTTCTCTCGCTCATGGTTATTTTTGGCTCTCCTTGCCGTTTCTCTTTTCTGGCTTCTTTTGGTTTCTATTGTCTTGACTTGGCTTGGCATGGCTCTCCTTGCCGTTTCTCTTTTCTGGCTTCTTTTGGTTTCTATTGTCTTGACTTGGCTTGGCATGGCTGCTCCTAATTTCTTTTGGCTTTTTCAAACTCAAATTGGTAGGCCTACTTGAATTTGAAGGGGGATGTTAACATAATATTAGAAAATATTATGTTGCCATATTTTCTAAGTTTTATTATTCTGTTTATAGTTTAGGCAGATTATTATTTATGTTTCCTAGTTAATCTAGGTTTTTTCTTATTATGCGTCTCTTGTAGCTAGCCTATATAAACTATAAAGACATGCTAGGTTATGATTTGAAAACAAGTAATAATACATCATTTCTTTTTTCTTCACAAGGCGCAAAATTGATCTGAAGGTTTGCTGTACCGCTAGCATTATTGTACAAAATATCGACGAGTGATCAATTATAGATGAAATGACATCTAATGAACAGATATCCATTTTGGTAATATTGTAGAAATAGATCTCATTTTGGTTATTGTTCTATAGTATTTATTTTTTCCGATTTATTATCTGTGAATAAAAAATTACGGGTTATAGATGCTTGACCCCATTGCCATTATTCCTATTGTAAATCTTAACAATTTAATAGTCATTTTAATAAAGTACAAGGAACTGATTTTCACACTCTCCTTATTAAAATCCATTCTCCTAATTGATTAGACCTCAATACTTGATTTGATTTGGTTAAATAATTTGTATTGACAGATTTTAATATCATGTTAAAATTTTATGTTTGTTTATCAAATGCTAAAATTATGTGTCTTTTAACAATGAGAAGGTAAATAAATGGTAAAAAGAAATCATGCACGCCGGCCGAGTCAAGTTTATTTCTATTCAATATATTTCTCTAGAACCACCCTTTTATTTGTTAATTTGATACAGCTGTGCAATCTTTGTTACACAAACAATATTTATGCCGTACAAAAGTCAAACTAATAAATTGCTCTGCAAGCGCGCGTTACTGAGAAAATGAGAGATTTTTTAAGGTGCCCCTATAGAGCCGCAACGTGAAGTTTTTTTTTTATCCGCAACAACGTGAAGTTCCAGTCATTCAATAGTGTATATTGACGCGGGATCCATACGATTAATCTTGATATATACCAGATCGATCAATTTGTTGTGGTAGAGGACTTGGAATCCTTTTTTTTTTTTTATCCAAACATGATTCATATTATTTCAAAGAAGTCATACGGCATCTACAGATATTCATCCGAAAACAATGACAAAGGAAACACCAAAACAATCCAACTAAGAACGAAACAAGGAAGATAAATGTCTAAGACCAGGAGCGACTTCACACCGCCAATAAAAGTCGGGACATGTGGAGTATGAAATCCAGACATTCAATCTCCTAAGAATTGGCGAAAACCTGAGTCACATTTAGCAACACAACTCCGAAGGATATCAAAACAGCAAAGAAAGATCAATTGCCTTGGGTTACTACCCAAAAAGCACGCCTGCCGACTTCGGGTGAGGATACGAGACGCCATCTACCGAGGGCACGAACGGATTCTCACACCGAAGCAGTGGAGGGAATCTCCGAGGCAAACCTACGCTATCACGACAGGCTCCGATCGAGAGGAAATCGAGAGCCAGAAATCCGTGTTGGCTAGTGGATCAGTTCTTCAATCGCAGCGGCCGACGACTGACCTTACCCTGCTGCTAGAACGGGCACCACCACACACCCAGGCTCCAAGGCCAATCGGCCAGCAAGGCGCCGCCGCCACCGGAGGCCTGAAGCTGTAGTCCGCCCCTATCCATCTACGATCTACTCCGAGAGCCAAAACAACCGGAGTTATTTGCCCACCTCCACTACCCTCCAGATCCATTGAAACCCGGACTGGAAACTCTACCAAACTGGGGAAACCAGTCGGGGAAACATAGGCAGAGCCTGGAAAAAGAAAGAAAACAAAGAGAAAAGAAAACCCCCTCCTAATCATCCTACTTCTTATTTGAGCCACTACCGACTACCACATACCACCAGATCCAAGCAAAGGAGGAGGATTTGGGTCAAAACCACGAAGCCACCCGCTACTGGCCAGAGCTTTGGACGCCCGAAATCACAGATCTACCATCTCCGGACGAAGGTGGACAGTGGATAAACGACGAGTGGAGGGGAAGAGGATGAGAGAAAAGAGGGAGGAGGCGGGGAAGGGGCCGCCGCCCCCGGGAGAACACCAAGATCGGAGCCTGTTTTTTAGAGAGAGAAGGAGTGAGCTGTTTTTTAGAGAGAGAAGGAGTTAGACTTGGAATCCTTGCCCCTGGGATTAATGTATTCGGACCAGAAAATTGAATTTAGGCCATGTTTGATAAGTGTATTGGATTAGATAGGATTAGTAAGGAGATGAGATTGGTAAGGAGATGAGATTAGTAATACCAAGTGTAATTCCAAGTAGATGTTTGATTGTGTTAGGATTAAATCATGGGATTGTGATTATCAATCCCAATTCCTTGTTTGATTGGAATACCATGGGATAGAATTACAAATTGCATTTCCAATTATACCCATGGATGAAAACATGGTCTATTGAATGGCACGAAAAAAAAAACGAAGGGTATTTTCCGATCATTTTCGGACAATTTGCATTTTTTCATCCAATCAATTTCCAGATTCTTATTTGGACAAATATCCATGCATTATTGTGACATATATTTGGAATAAAGCAAGCATATATTTTTTATTCATGTCCCTTAAAGAGGAAAACGAAAAAACAAAACAGATAACATCTTATTAATTATACTCTCAAATAAATCTAATTATTTATTTGCGATTCTATGGAACAAAAACATGATTATGAAAGGCCTAGAGACAAAATTTAATTATGTTTATTTAGAATAATATTTTCAGAATAATAAGATCTTCGCATCGGTTCAAATGGATTAAAAATTGGAAAACTTAATTTTTAATCATATTTCTTAATATATAAACAGTTTTAAAAAATTAAGTGCTCAAATTTTTCAATCTATTTGAACTAGTGTAAAAATATTATTATTTTGATTATATTATTCTAAAGAGTCATAATAAATTTTTGTCTTTAGGGTTCTCATAATTAATTATCTTCTTTTTATTTAGAATCTTGTGAAGCAGAAATATGATTATGAGAGTTCTAGAGACAAAAGTTAATTATAACCCCTTAAAATAATAAGATAAAAATAATAAGATCTTTGCACTTGTTCAAATGGATTGAAAATTTGAACACTTAAATTTTTTTTAGACTGTTTGTGTATTAAAAAAATAGTTAAAAAATTAAGTGCTCCAATTTTTAATTCGTTTGAATCGGTGCAAAGATCTTATTATTCTGACCATATTATTCTAAAAAGACATAATTAAAATTTGCCTCTAAGCCTCTCATAATTATGTTTTTACTCCACAGGATCACAAATAAAGAGGTTACGAGGTTTTTTTTTTTTAATTTCAAAACGATATCGTTCCTGGGCTGGGTAGGGGCTGCTATGCCATGGAGGCAGCATAGCCGCCGCGTCCACAAAATATAGGTAGTGTATTAGGCAAGGATGGAATCAGGGGGGGTCTAGTAGCGGTGGCCGCCACCTCAAGAATTTTAGAAAATACAATTATTATATATGACAATTTTTTTACTCCCAACTTATATAGTCTCGCCACTGCTAGGGTTTTTTTCTTATTTTTTTTATTATATTCTAGTCATAAATCTTCTATTTTTTTTTCAAGAAAGGAGACCCAAAAAAGTATTTCAAAACTAAATTTAATGGCCCAAAGTGAAATAATATAAATGATGATGTGTAATTAAGAAAAAAAATTTCACACTCTAACCCTAAAACAACTTAACCTAAAAAAATTAAGGAAATTTAATTATTATACCATTATCGATGCCCAAAATTAAAATTAGTTCTTTTCCATACTCCATATGTAAATGACAAACATCATTTAGTTTAGTTTTTATTATGTTATTTTAATTTTTTCTGGAGCCGATAACTATTAATATTGTAATACATTTTTGTATTGAGAATCAGTCTTTACGAACTTTATCTCAACTTTAATTGAATCCCTGCCAATAAACGGTGGATGAGATCTATCTCCAAATTAGTCATTCTATTAGGTTGGATATCGAGTAATGCAGAAAGATACCCCATTGAGTTTTCAAGCCAGTATAAGGAAATTAATGAGTACGAGGAATATATATACACACACACACACGAAGATTTTCCAATGCTTCGGGAACAGAACCACGTGGATATTCTTGTATTCTTAATTTATTTTACTTTTGCTTGAACCCAATCAAATCTACAATTATGATTATGCAACCAAAACTAATGAGCTAATCAAGATTAAGAGTGACCAATCTGATTCAAATATAACCAGGTTCATTAGAAAACATTATTTGGAGACAGCTGCATTCCTTACTTTTTATAATCATGTATATCTCAGTATCTCGTGCCACTTTTAATTAATTAGTTGGAGATAAATTCTTTAAATTGTCTTTTGAAACCATTTCAACTATAACATTCACGATATCGAGAATTAAGAATTAGATCAGAAGTTACTATGGGATGATTTCTTAACCTGGGAATTATCTTGCTGACAAGTATGTATGTGTACTATTCAATAGTCTTGGTCTCTCTTTTTTGTTTCATTTAATTGAGAATGATGGTTTGGTATCTAATGAGAGAATATTATCAACTTATTGTTAAACGAGGGAATCAAAAGGACTGAATGAAATTCATTTTCCATTGAATTAATAGGTCCCCACTTTATCAGCTAGTGGTGAACAAGGGCCTCGTACGTTGTTATTGAATCTAACTCCAGGAATCTTCACTGAAAGTTTGCTAAAATAAACAAACGAAATGTCTCAATTGCATATTGAATGAGTTTATCCCCACACACAGTCATTCTCATATTTGAGAACGATTGTGTGTGAAATTTTTTTGCTCAAATCCAATATTGAAAAATTCCACACTTCATTAATTTGTTTGTTTGTTTGTTTGATTGATTGATTGATTGAAGATTCATTCAATTGGATTGGAGAAGCCAATAAATATATATATTTTTTTGTTGTTGTGGAAATTACTCCCTCCGTCCCGATTTGTTTGTCCCCTTTTTGATTTTTTGAGAGCGTTTGACCTCTCAAAGAATTGGTTTTAATTTTCAATTTGTAATGTTTTTAATATGTAATATGGATTTTGTTTGATAGATCTCAATTAGTTTTATTATACAAAATCTTCAAAATAAAAAAAATATTATAAAATGTAAGATATAAGTATATTTTTGAAATACACGGTTTTCGACAATAAGACAAACAAACCGGGACGGAGGGAGTAGTATTTTGTGAGACTTGATTTAAGAGAGAGTTTTGGTTAAGAGTTTCTGATTGCACTTTTGGTGAGAGAATTTATAATAAATACATTATATGTGACAATTTTTTTTATCCTCAACACATATAGTCTCGTCGTTGTTAGGTTTTTTTTCTTATTTTTTTATTATATAATAGTCATAAATCTTCTATTTTTGTTTTTATGAAAGGAAACCCAAAAAAGTATTCCAAAAGTAAATTCAATGGGCCAAAGTGAAATAATATAAATGATGATATATAATTAAGAAAAAAATATTCCACACTCTAACACTAAAACAACTTAACCTAAAAAAATTAAGAGAATTTAATTATTATGCTATTATCGATACCCAAAATTAAAATTAGTCTTCTTTTGTACTCCATGTGTAAATGACAAATATCATTTAGTTTAGTTTTTGTTATATTATTTTAATTTTTTATGGAGCCGATGACTTTTAATATTGTAATGCATTTTTTTTTTATATTTTTTTAGTATACATTTCGTCACTGCTATGGTAAAATTCTGATTCCGTCCTTGGTATTAGGGATTTGGATGGGTAAGTAAAGTGTGTAATGGAGAATATTATTGGTAATTTTTTTTTTATATAGGCCACAGAATATTATTGGTATTAAGTTGATAAACCATGGGTAAGGTGGTCATTTTGTAGTAGAGAGTTTTAGGATAGGATTCATAATACCTTGTACCCCATGGTATTACTAATCCTATGAAAAAGGGGGATTGCTAATCCCATTCTCTTATTAATCCTATCCCATTTTTTGCCCCAAACAAAGAGTTAGGAAAACGATAGGATTAGCAATACTATTCCAAGTCCTAACACACTTATCAAACATAGCCTTAAAGGTTTGCTTGGTTATGAGGGGAAAAGAAGGGAAGCACTTCAGTGTCTCCCGGTCATTTTAGGGACACCGTAACCTTTAGTATAATAATACTATTATGAACATAACTAAAACTTATTACAAGTATAACAGAACCCAAACTCATCCTGAATATTTGTTTCTCCTTTTTTTTTTCAGCCTTCGTGCAAAAAGTATCTGCTGTCACCCAACCACCTGCTTGATCCCTAGTCACCCCAGCCTTACCGAACAATTCTACCGAATGAGTGTGGGGCCCACTCTAGATCTCAAAAAATATATAATATATTTATAAATTCTAAAATAATTTTTTATGGGGCTCTATAAAAAAGCAGTTCCAACAAAATCGGTAAGTATTTCTTTTGGATTCATAGGGGCGAACTGCTCAACTACTCAATTTCACCCTACAAATCATGAAGAAATATTCACATATATTTGTTAAACATGATTTTTTACAGAACCCTATAAAAAATTATTTTAGAATTTATGAATATTTTTCTGTATTTTTATGAAATTCGGACTGCTCAACTACTCATTAAATACAGTACTTGTTTTTCCTTTTTTTCCAACCTCTGGGCCAAAAGTAATTTGATGTCACCCAGCCACCTGCTGGACCCACAGTCACCCCAATAACGTTGTGTTCTACTATACTTCCTTCGTTTCATATTGAGAGTTCATTATAAAAAGTCGTGCTATTTTTCAAATTAAAAAATCAACTACTTCCGTGTATAATTTTTTGAATTTTTTTACACCAAATTAAAATACTAATTGAGATTTTTAATACAGTACGAAAAAATTTGAAAAATTATGCACGAGAGTAGTTAATTTTTTATCGGTCCATCTACCGTCCGCCCATTAGGCTGACAATGCCTTGTCCACGTGTCACGTTTTTGCATTGTTAACCGTACTTTTAGTTTCAAATGTCAGAGGTCCCTAGCATTTTTACTGAACTGCCTACTTTGCCCTCAGAAATCAATGACTATTTTTTGGCCTGTGCACTTGGGAATTCACGCCCCCTACTGGTTACTTATGTTTTTACTTTTTGGGATTTTTTTTTCTACTACTGTACCGATTGTGTTTTCACCAGCAAAAAAACAGGAAAAAATTTAAGCGTTTTTTTCATCTCGTTCATACAATAATAATCAACAAGTTTTAATATTTTATTATCTCGTTTACACTGCAGTAACTTTACTCACAAATTCATCTACAACTTATTCACTACAAGAAATAATTTGATATTTCTCAACAACTTATTCATTACCAAAAAAATCTAACAACTTGATTACTAGAATTTTTTTCTCAAAACTTATTTATTAGTGGAAACGCCTTTATTCAAAAAAAATTCGTATTTTTAAATTTTGCGTTAAACTTTTGTGTATTTGATTTGTCTCGATGAGGAAAATTGAAAAATAAAAATATGACTTATATCCTTTTTTTTTTTGTGGAAATATCTAAGATTTTGCCCAAAAGATGGGGTTTTGGAGCTAAATTTTGTAAAATTCATAATTTTTTTTTTGACATTTCTAATTTTTCTTCTCGAGACGAATTAATAATTTACAAAAGCTTGACTAAAAACTAACAAATATGGAAAAAAAATAGATAAGGACAAAACAATAAGGCAAGTTGTATTTTTTTTTAAAGGAAACCAGGCCAGATTACGTACTTCTTGCTTTGTGGGGTAACTTTGGGAAACCCTAATAATAATTCGAGCAGTTCATAAATTTAAAATTATTTTCTAAGTGGCCTCATAAGAAATTTGTTACATTTGGATAATTGAAAGTAGTTGATCCAATTTTTCAATAGTTAGGTATTGTACTCCTTAGTTTTTTGTGCTTTTTTGGTGTTTTTATTCAATTTTTTTTTGCATTTGTTAGTTTTACATCAAACTTTTATTGTTTATTGATTCAACTCAACACACGAGACGAATCGGAAGAATAAAAAAATGGAGTATGAATTTTACTCAAGGTTTTTTGCAAATATCCAAGAAAAACTCAAATATTCAGTTCTTTGCTAAATAGTTTGGTGCGCAGAGTCTCCAATAAATTTTTTCTTTTTATCTCTCTTCATTGATTATTTCAAAAAACCTCCCTCAAAATTCAACCGAACAAGCCCCGTGTTTTTTCTATTTCTTTCTTCGATCAAATTAATAGTTATTGAAGACGGTGGGTATAATTGGGTTCAGTGCTTTTTATTTCTTATTGTAAACTGGATAGGATTAATTGTTTGGGTTGATGTCTCGATGAAAAAATTCTATAAATACATGGATTAAGGTTCAGGAAAATCATACAAAACAATGCTAAAGACATTAAAAATTTTTAAAATCCATCTCTTAAATGAATAACTTTTTATTTTATTTATTAAATGAATAATTAATTCTCAAAATTTTGCATGAATTTGATAAACATTTAAGAATACACATCAAATAAACAAATGTGGCAAATATTGTGAGGGAGCTTGGGAAACTGAAAGACATTAGAAAAAATAATTATTCCACCATTACACCTAAACACACAAACACTTAAACAACCACATTCATAATAGAAGTGAAACCCGCACACACTACACACTCAGCGTGAATGAGACCCGCTCCTATTGTAAGTGTAGATGTTTGATTGAGTGTATATTTGGATGTAGTGTTAGAATTATTAGAAAAATAAATGGAATTCATTTTTGGTGGTGAAGGGGTGAAGGCCCACTTTAGACCGGGGAAATGGTGGTAGGGTTAGTTTTGTCAATTCCCTTCCTAACATACATCACTTCAGCATAGGGGAGAAAAAAGATGCCTGTTTGCACTGAGATTGGCAGTAAAAGACCGTCCTCACTTCCCTTTTAAGCGCGTGAAAGGCACCATGGACTCTTTATAGTCAGCTTATAAGGCTGATTTTAGATTTTGCCATTTTTTATTTGAAAAGAGGTACGAGTAAAAGAGAGAAAGTGAGACTGCTATTGTGGAACGGAGGGAGTACTTAATTTAAATTTGAGAATTTTGTCCTTATTTGAATTTTTTCGTATTTGTTAGTTTTGTATCAAACTTTTATGGGTTATTAATTTGTCTTGACGAAAGAAATCAGAAAGGTAAATTTTTTTTAATTTTATCTAAATACGCTGAGAAGTAACTACTTTTAAGTCTACGAGAACACAGCGTTATTGGGTGAGCGTGGGTCCAGCAGTTGGCTGGTGATATCAAATGACTTTTGGCGCAAAGGCTACGACAAAATGGAAAACAAGTACTGTTTTTAATGAGTTGGGCGGGGCCACCACCTTTTGCGGGTGAAGGACCAATGTGTTATTATTCCAGACTAAAGTGTTATTATTCTGGACTAAAGTGTATATATTTCTTCCTGCTGGATGTTTACTTATTGCTGACATATGGAGAAGAGATGGAGACAAACTCAAAAGGCTCCATCTATATTTAGAGAGAGAGAGAGAGAGAGAGAGAGAGTGATGGAAGCTGAGAACTTCCAAAACTACACCTTGGGTGAGATCTACCCAAACTACAGCTTAGAGTGGGAGATGAGCAACTTCATCAAAGTATGGATTGCAGTGGCTACATCTCTATCCTACTGCAAATTCACGAGTAAATTAGTCCCAAAAGGCCTACCTAGACTCCTCACATTCTTCCCTGTTTTTTGCCTCTTCTTATACCTCCCTCTTAATCTCCACTCCATGCATCTCTGTGGCACCACCTCCTTCTTCATCGCCTGGCTTTCCAATTTCAAAATCCTCCTCCTCGCCTTCAACAAAGGCCCTCTCTCTGACCCGTCTCTCTCTCTCCCCCAATTCCTCGCCGTCGGTTGTTTCCCCATCAAAATCCAACCCAACACACCTCCAAAATCCCAAACCAAACAAAACACATCTCCTCAAAATGGCCACAAATCGCTTTGGAATTACGCCATAAAGGTTATCCTCGTAGCCGCCTTTGTACGTACTTATAAGTACAGTGAGCACATTCATCCCAAGGTCATTTTGGTCATTTACTGCTTCCACATATACTTTATGCTGGAAATCATGTTCGCCATGGTGGCAGCCCTGGCTCGAGCCACGGTGGGGTCCAAGCTCGAGCCACAGTTCGACGAGCCCTACCTCTCCACCTCGCTCCAAGACTTCTGGGGACGGAGGTGGAACATCATGGTCACAAGCATTCTGCGCCCCACCGTATACAGTCCCGCCCTCCGCGTCTGGGCGCTGGCCTTGGGCCGGAAGTGGGCCCCGCTTCCGGCCACGTTCGTCACGTTCATGGTGTCGGCCGTAATGCACGAGCTGATATTCTACTACTTGGGCCGGCAGCCGCCCACGGGGAAGATCACGGGGTTTTTTATACTCCACGGGGTGTGTTTGGTTGTGGAGATTGGGATGAAGAAGGTATTGAAGGGCAGGTGCCAGCTGCCTCCGGCTGTATCGAGGCCGCTCACGATTGGGTTCGTGGTGGTGACCGGCTTTTGGCTGTTCCTCCCGGAGTTGCGGAGGTGCAAAGGGTTTGTCAGAGCGTTTGATGAGTACATGCTGGTAGCCGCGTTTGTGAAGGACATTGTTGGTGGGGCTGTAAAGTTCAGATCGAAATGACGATGGCATGGGGAAGTAGTTCACATGTCACATTGCATGTATTTAGTATTTACTTCGTGCGAGACCATTTTGATTAGTGTTCCACTGGATTGAGTTTGATGTTCGGCTCGGTTCATTTGCAAATGAATCGAGTTTTAGCTCAATTGTTTGCTTGTTTTAGAAAACAAGCTCACCTTGGTTCAATAGTGACTCGCAATCGCACGGCTCATTCGTAGAGGCTCAACTCGTTTAATAAACAAATAAAGCTAGAACACTTTGATATTGATTGAGCCGAATTCGAACTCGATTATTTGGACTTGACTCTAGCTCAACTATTTAGATGATCCGAGTTCAAAAACTTCAAAACTCAGTTTGGCTCGGTTTGACGTACCTCTAATTTCGATCACCACAAAACATTGTTCTACTCATTGTATAAATAAGAAACGTTTCCAACAAAGTATATATAATAGACACTTTTATTTTATTTTTCCACTTTTTGATATATGGATTTCAAGAATACTGTCAGTGAATTATTTTTCCAAATTAATTTAACAAACCTTTATATAAAGTGGGTGGGTGGAAACTCTCGCAAAGAGTCAGGACCTAGGGCAAATATGGAGGGAAAAGCGAACAATTAATACTCTCACATATGAACAAAATTTCATATTCAAATTTTAATTTCGAGTTTCTTTATAAAGTTTAATTTCAAATTCAAATTTCAACAAGAAATGCCAAAGGCAAAATGAAATTCACCAGAATTTAATTTCAAGTTTCTTTATAAAATTTCATGTCCAAATTTCAACATATAAACTTATTTTTTAATCTGATCATAAATTAGTTGAGACAAAAAGGCCGTCTCTATTCTTTTTTTGGTCAAACGGAAATGTAAAGGCCGTCTCTATTCAAGAAAGTAAGCAGTTGGCAATTGTGAAACATATGAACTAACTCGTCAGCAAAACAAATTGAGTGTCTCTTTTTTTTTTTTTTTGGTCAAACGGAAACTTTTGAGTGCCTTTTTGGTTGTTTAATAACCTTCACTCGAGTTTCACCGCTCTAAACTCTAAAGTACCATATGCCTAGGTCCATTCAGAAGAATTAATTGCTCCATTTAATTTAAAGTAATTATGTTTTCAACCACCAAGTGGTCTTGGCCTGAGATTTATGTGTTTTTTCTATTCTAAAGTTTGATTCTCCTTTTTTTTTTTTTTAATCTGCAAACAAATTTTATTAATTTCTGCAATAGTACAAAGATTAAAAGGACAATGATAGAAAGAAAATTAAAATTACTTAATCTCCAACAATATCTGAGACCCAAACGCTGGTCCGAGACCAACAAAAACCCTAAACACCCAAAAACTGTAAACCCCACTGCCCTGACCACCACCTTGCCGGACAAACAATCGGGATTCAAAACGCCGCCACGGTCGCGCAGACCGCCAAGTTTGATTCTCTCTGCCAACAACTCTTAGGGTCATCTCATCTCCACGTGTAAGCATTTGAAACGGCTATTGGATGGGCGGTAGAGATTAGTCCGAAGTGCGCGTAAACTGATCCAGGATACCCTGTGTTACCAAAAAATAGGGTGCATTTAATTTTCAGCCAAAAGAAATAGGTGAATTTAATGATGAGCTTTGCTACGCGCAGAGACAATTCGCAGAGAACCACGCAGAGACAAATGCATTTGGCCTCATTTCGGGTTCCGAAAAAATCTAGAAAAATATCCATAAATTTTTAAATATTATTTTATGGAGCCCTATAAAAAATCAACTCCAGTGGATATCGATAAGTGTTACTTTTGAATTCGTAGGGGCGAATTGAGCAGTTTCGCCTCTACGAATCCAAAAGTAATACTTATCGACATCCACTGGAGTTGATTTTTTACTGGGCTCCATAAAATAATATTCAAAAATTTATGGATATTTTTCTAGATTTTTTCAGGACCCAAAATGGGGCAAAACGCATTTGTCTCTGCGTGGATCTCTGCAGCTTGTCTCTGCTGAAAATATTTTTGTTTAATGATCTACCTAATGTCAACAGTACATTCATTTTATCTACTTTCTTTTAAAGTTTTAAGTTCGAAACCTCTTAAATTCTATCACCTCTTTTAAGGTCAAGTCATACAGAACTCCGGCTTTTAGTGGGGCCTCTGTTAGTGGACGATGAGTTTATTATCTCTAGAATTTATCGAGATGTACGTAATTAAGCTGGACCTGACACCTGTATTTTTTTTTTTGGTTCTTCTTTCGGTTTTTTTTTTACTAGACCCAACCAGCCATAGATGTGACAACTGATTTCCACAGCAACCAACCATAGATGTTTACTAGACTTTTCCAGCAGAGGTTTAATACTAGCTACTCCGGAGTACTTCTTTTCGACCTAATTAATGAATTGTACGTGTCCGAAGTAGAACCGCCGATTACTAAAACTTAAAAATTTGGGTTTACTCTCCGATTTTTTAGGAGGAGAAGTAAAATAGTAGTATCACATATCATAAGAATTGGGGATTGAAATGGTCAAGGATGAAGTCAAAATTCCCTTGTTAGAGGAGGCCCTGCCGTGGCCAGTCACCGCACGTTATTTGGGGTCCACTTTGGGTCTCGTACTGATGATCCAAGCCGTCCAATAATTTTTTTTAAAAAAACCGAGTGGGCTACGCGAAAAATCAGCTCAATCTGATATATGTAGGTCTTCTGATTTTCCAAAAAAAAAAAACTTGATCCAAGCACTTACACATATCAAATTGAGCTAATTTTTCACGCAGTCTACTCGATTTGCCTTCGGTGGCCATAAACTTTCTGGCCCTGAAAAACATGTTTGGCAGAAAACTATAACTAAAAGTAATAACGAAAGGAACATATATTGTATACGGAAACCAACCTGACCAGTGGAGACAATAACAGGATCTCTCATGAGCTAATTGGAAATGGGGCACCGAAACTCCTCAGGACGCCTATCAAAAACACGAAAAACAGAAAACTCCTCAGGACAACAATTCAAGAAGCCCCCTTGGTAACTCAGATTTTTATAGTGAATCCCTTGTCTTGGATTTCGCCTCCTTTGATGGTCCTCCCATTGGAATCACTACAGCTGTGAGGAAATTTGTGAAAGCAGATCTCTATCCAACTCTCCCTCTCTCACCCATAAATTAGCGGGTCTTAAATACGAGTCCCCATCCAGTTACGTATCTCTCTCCCCAATAAATCAACCTGTGATTTAATCCAAACGAAACACACAAATGGTGAGGTTACATTTAATTTAACACAACAGCAAAGGGCATGCAAGAGACCAAAGTCTTTGCCAAATGTGTCACCGTCCCATAAATTTGAAAACCATTTAGTACCCTAGAATAACCCCATAGTAGAAGACAAAGAAAACAAACGGCAAACACCAAAAGAGGGCACAAATTAAGGAAACCATCGAAAGTTTGTGAATTTTTTATTTTTGAAAGGCAAGTTTTTTAATTAATCTCTGAAATTGTTACAAGAACTAATAGGAATAAAGAATGATTGTATCATATCCCTAACCTGAGACAAAAGTCTAGGAAATTAGTCTGGTAATCAGCTAAAAAATGAGAATTGACTGGATTTACCCCTAAGGAAAACGAACATGTATCAAATTAAAAGGCCTGATTGAATAAGACGGGATAAGTAATTGTCATTGGATTTTATGTTCTTTTACTTCCATCGGCAGATGGATAATTACCAGCTTTAATATGAATGGGGTAGAAATTAAAGTTATGTTTAAGATACAACAACTAAAGTCACAAATTAAAGACTCTGTTTGACTGTCCCAGCTGATTGGTGCTAAAGATCGACATTCTTCAAATGTATTTATGCCCGCTCGGCTAAATATTTAGCCAACTGGTTTTTTTTTTTTTTTGGGTCTTTATTCAATTTTTTTTTGTGTTTGTTAGTTTTTCGTCAATTTTTTGGGGATTATTGTATCGTCATGACAAGAAGAATCTAAAAAGTAAAAAATTACAATTGAAACCTAATTTTTTTGAATAAAGACAAACATAAGCCAATAAACTAATTTTTTCGTCTTTATTCAAAAAAAATGGATTTCGATTATAATTTTTTACATTTTAGATTTCTATCATCATGACGATGTAATAATCTCCTAAAAATTGATGAAAAACTAATAAATAAAAAAATTGAATAAAGACAAAAAAAAAGTCAGTTGACTTATTTAGCCGAACGGGAATACACATTCACCGCCCTCTAAATGCATTGAAAAAGTGCTTCATAATTAAACTGAATGTGGTGAGAATGTCTATGAAAGGCACACATCGTTTTCTACTTGAATTGTGTAGTACGCTCTATGGAATTTTTGATGGGTGAACGTGGCCTAGCAATGCTACCTTTGCCTCTCATTTTCACCGATCCCCCAATTTCATCGTCCGTCTGAACCGTCCAAAATATTTTTAGATTGTGAGACTGAGGAGTGGAAAGGAACGGTAGGCATAGACTTTTACCCTTGCTCCATTGTGTCTTCATTGTCCGTTGGACATAGTCTGACTGTCAGACGAAGAACCCAAATTATTTCGCTTTTAAATTCTTGGATATTTCTCGTGGAAAACATGCTGACATATATAGAATTTGTCGTAAAAAATATTGAATGTTGAAGATGGAAAATATTATAAAACCAAATTAAGAAACAAATCACCGAACACGAGCGAATATAAATTCAATGGATCACCTTAGCTGCTATATATTGTGACATCTATATCCGTATAAAAGTGTGAATGATTGGCTAGTTACCATCGAGGGTTGGTTCAGGGGCCGAAAACGTAGACTTAGTTAGACGAGACCCATATCAAGTCCACACAGTTCTTTACAAGAATAAACGTACTCCTAACATTGCCAATATATGATGGAACCTTAGCTTTGGTCTCAATACAAGTAGGGCTGTCCAAGAAAAACCGAAAACCGTGAAACCGGTCCGGACCGATCCAATCCGTGCTTTTTGGATTTTGTCCGTGGATTAATGGTCCGGACACGGATTTGAAAATTAAAAAACCGTGAGATGCGGATTAGGATTGGATTTTCATTTCAAAACCGTGGATTAACCGAACCGGACCGTGAGATATTTAAAAAAATAAAAATATAGATATGTGTGTGTAATATATATAAATAATTATAATTTTACTAATTTGCTTGTTTGTTTTGAGAAACTAATTTGCTATTTTTTGTTTGATTTTTATGGAATGTAATAAGTAGATTATGTTTGATCAGAATTTGTGTATTTTGGACAATACTTAGTTTTATTTGGTTGCTGCCATACAGCCTTTACCATATTTATTGCCTTAATGCCTTTACTGCCTTTACAATTTGAACAATGTTTATGGAAATTAGTGTTTTCATTTTTATTTGGAATATGATTATGGTAGTAGCATCATTTTATTTTTTTGGAAGAAAATCCGTGGATAAAACCGGGACCAAACCGTGATTTACGGTTCAGAATCCAAACCGAACCGTGAGACTTTTGGATTAGGATTGGATTGCATTTTCTAAAAACCGTGAGATACGGATTAGGATTGGATTCATATGAATCCGATCCAATCCGGACCGTGGACAGCCCTAAATACAAGTACGGTGAGGTTTAATGGATTTTGCCCCAATGTGAAAAAGAAAAGAAAAAGGAAAAAGGAAAGAAAATGCTGGTTAGTTGTGTATTTAATGGTATTAGTTTGCATAGAAAGTGCAGATGGTTCGGTGGGAGTTAATGGCTCTAGGTGGTGCATTTCAACAAGTCCCATGGAGCATTTGTTGTGTGGGCTCCAAATTCTTCTTCTGGGCAGTTCAAGAGGCTTTTGTGCTGGCCTTTGTCATGCCTATTTGTAGGCTTACTGTGCCATGTGTGGTGTGAGTGAAAAAGAGCATTGAAGGCAGAAAGATTGGGAGCCCCTTTGGGGGTCTCCCCCACCGTGAGAGGTTGTGTGAGAGAGAGAATACTTGAGAGGAAAAATATAATTGTGGGGTAAGTGTAAAACATTGTATAGAGCTATATGTTAGGAGCTCGGGGAGAGTTTTACATCTCATATTTGTAATATCTATTTTTCATATAATGGAAGATTTCTCTCTCTCTCCCGTGGACGTACCCGAGTTTGGGGAACCACGTATTTTGGTTGTGTATTCTCTTGTGTGTGATTTCAATTTATTTGTTTGCTACGCTTCTGTTGCAGGTAGGATTTACCGGGCTTAATCCCAACAAGGTTCTCTATAGATAGTGGTGTGACGTGACAAAACAATAGTCCCTGGCAGATATGACTAAGTAGAGTACTTGCACTCCCATTTTAAAACTATGTACCAACAAAAAGACTGACTAAGTTGATTGTACCAAGATTTTTTAGCATTTCATCTCGACTATTGAATCAACTTTGGCTTGCTCCCTCAATCTCAGATCCTTTTTCAACAATCAATGTTGGCGACGGCTCAACTCAAATTCGTGTGGATTGACTTGCCAACAAAAAATTAAGAAAATTCGTGTGGATCGGGAAAGGATTTCAAACTTGGAAGGCTCCTCCACGGTCCAATCCAATGGGGGAAGAAGTAAACTTTCAATAAAGAAAATGGTAGATTATTAGAGGGTGTTCCAGTTTTTCTTCTTTTTGAAAAAGTTCTTTTTTTTCAAATTTTAAACTCCAATATAATAAAAACAAAAAATATTTTTTTGATTTTTTTGCACCGTTTAAAAGATCTTGATGAGATCTATCAAATAAGATTCATATTAATAGAAAAATTATTTGAGTAACTACATAATTTTTAACCTTAAAATTTACCTCTTTTTTCAAAAAATTCATTTTTTGAAAAAGTAGAACGGCATCTAATAGTACTTCTAGAAGAAGAATATATCTTTTGACTATCAAATCTCGCTCTCTTTTTTGTTTTGTTTGCTTTTAGATAGAGATAGCCACTTGGTGATTGTAATCGCCCATAGATTTGAGTATATATGGACACAAAAGCATCATGTTCCGTCTGCAATCTGCAACTGATGATCTATCTGTTCTAGAAGTATCAAAGTATAAATAGACAAAACGAAAAGAAAATTCCACACAGAAGCACGCGGAGCTGGGGGATTGGCCGGGGTGCCTGCTGTGCCCTTGGCATAGCATCAAAAATTGATTCCAATTGCTCATTTTATCTACCTCGCCGGGAATGTACCACGAACGAAACACATCTATTTTCGAAACAACTAAGGGCTAGTTTGATTTAGATAGTAAAATTTAAGGGAAACATATGTTGTTCCTAATGATACCAATAAGATAAACATGCAAAATAAACAAAATAAACGGTTTGGATTATAATCTTAAGTCCAAGATGAGGCCCATATGTAGGGCACGACAAGCCCCACCATGACCAGCGCACAGCAGGATCCCCAATATCGCACACGACAATAGCACCAAATGGTGAAGCTGAGATGACAAACCATTGGAGAAGCTTAATACGTAATTAATGCCGTCATCACATGTTTGTTTCCGCTTAATGAATTATACTCAGCCACGTTTCCGCTAAACTACTGGTTGTTGACTACAATTTTTTTATTTTGTGTTATTATTTAATTTTTTTTGTTTTTGTTAATTTTGCGGCGTATAAAAAATTTGTAGGATCTCTAGTTCACCCCAATAATTTGTAGTCCCTAGTCCACTTAATAAGCCCACCTCCACCACCCCCTCCACCTCCGCCGCCCCCCAAACATCATCACTGAAAAGTTCGCCAAAGTGCCTAAACCACTAAAAAAACCCTATGAAACTCAGTGCACCATAAAACCTAATGAAAATGCCTAAAATTCTAAACTCAAAGAAAGGGCCTCCTAAACCACTAAAATCCTACTCCTCATGTCCTAATTTGTTTGTCTACTTTTTGACTTTTAAGTGTCCCAAGATGTTTGTGCAATTGACTTTGACTTGTTAAAATTTCCTTAATGTCCTATTTCTTTCAATATGACTTTGATTTGTTTAGACGAGATAAATCGAAAAAGTAAAAAATTAACTTTTGGGGTTTTTTCTTGGATATGTTGAAAAGTACATAATAAAAGTCATAATTTGTTACTTTTTCAATTCATCTCGTCGAGACAAACCAATAATACTTAAAGTTTGGTACAAAACTAATAAATGCAATAAAAATTTGAATAAACAAAACAAAAGAATTGTAGACCACAATTTGTAGTTTAACAAGAACGGGGTCTCAGTCATTGGCAACAATTTCATCATTTCAGATCTCCTAAAAGACGATCTATCTCTTTTAGTTTCAAATATTTAGATCTTGTTTGATGGTTCTTAATTATCCTATTAAACAAAGTTTTACACAACTTTGAAAAGATTGATTTCTTTGTAGAATATAGATAGACGAATGTCCTAAAGACAGGCTGAAATTACCCTTCATTCTGAAAAGGATGCTATGCCTACCTCTCAATGTGTGGCTGCAACCCATTTCCCCTGATGTGAGGGCAAGCCTACCATTCTTCTACCGCATTCCACGCCCAAAGTTATTTGATCACATCAACAATTTTTATTTGATTTTTTTTTAACCTTTTGTGCTAAATTCCGCAACTGCCGTGCTGACAGGGCTGGGTAGCCAAATTTATGTACTACCATTCCTGTTGTCAAATTTGATACTCCTATTTACCAACTTGTGACATCCCCTTCAAATTGCGAAAATAGCATCACACCAATAGAACAACATTGTCAGCTTTGGAAGATACTAACCCCTCTTTTCTCAGGATATCATATCCCGTACAACATAGTCGCTTAAATGCATAACATTAAACATTCGAAGGCATAATATTTTAAGACTTGAAGGCAAAACATTTTTACCACTCGAAGACATAACATTTTACTACAGAACGATATAAAATTTTACCTCTCAAAGGCATAGCATTTTCAAAAATGGCATACTTTTTTTTACGGTGTCCCCTGTGGTAACATTTTTTTTTGCTCGGCTCCCCTGTGGTAACATTAACCACTTGAAAGCATAACATTAACCATTCGACGGTGTAACATTAACTACTTGAAGGCATTACATTTATAATCATTCGAAGGCATAATATTTTACAACCTGGGAACATCACAAGAGGGGATATCTTAATCAATAAAAAAATGAAAAATAAGTGGCATTGTAATTTTTGACACTCTTGTCCAAGTCTACTAAAAATAAATAAAGCCATGTTTTGTTAAGATTCTTATTTTTTACTTTATAAGATAGATTATTTTCTCACAATATATCATCTTTAAATTAAAAAAAGAAGTAGGAGTAACTATTTTAATAAGTGGAAAACACCATAAAATCCAATATATAACTAGGCGAATGTTAAGGTAGTTTCGTGCACCTTAGCGGCACTAGATTCCCTGCGCCAAATTAATTACTGGACCACTAGCATGCATTCAGACCAGGCAAAATGTTTTCCTTAGCGCCAAAAATAAAAAATAAAAAACCAGGAAAGTGAGTCTTTCCCCATTTGCGCTGGTGGAGCTGGTTTTCACTTTCTCTTTGCCTGTATTAATACGTTAGCAACATACACATCCGGTCCAAACTCTCTCTCTCTCCCGAGACACACACACAGACACAGAGAGAGAGAGAGAGAGAGAGAGAGAGAGAGAGAGAGAGAGAGAGAGAGAGATGGAGGGAGAGATCATCT
>BPLS01000329.1:139758-177685 GCA_019656275.1 Rhododendron kiyosumense
TTATACTCCCACATTTTCAAATCACACAAACACTCCCTCAAGTCTCACTTCTTTCACTTTGGTCCTCGAATCAAATAATCACCAATTAAATCATATTTTCCAAATTTGCCCTTAACAAACATTTCAATTTTTAAAGAAATTTTCGGGTCTCTACATGCAGCAAGGAACATGACTTTCGTAATGAACCGCTTACTTTTGCAAGTGCGTAACGGTTCATGTTCCCTTGGAAGGAGATAATACCTTTCCACTTCTCTTGATAAGAAAAATCATTTTTCATCAATATGCACATAATTGTACATATTCTTGAAAACAGGTTCACTTGCAAGACTGCTTGGTTCCAACATTGAAAAACAAAACCGAAGTCGAGCTTTTTTACCTTCTTTAGTAAGATGGGGGCTTCACTGCGTTCGTGTGCAGCCGGATATCACCTTCTTTAATTCGCCTAAAGAGTGTTGTTTACGGAACTGTCACGGCCTTCGCTAATGAACGGATACTAGTCCTGCGACGAAGAGGAACTTCCGATACTTTGTTGACATCAAAGTCGATCCTTCTATCGACCAACTCGACCGTGCAATCTTCTAGACACATCAGCAGCCACCCCATTTTCCATACAAAAAACTGCTCGTTTCCAAATTCGGCAAACTGATTTTGCATTTACAGAGAAGAATTTTGCAACCTCAGGTATGCCACGCCTTTTTAACTTTCCCCTTTCACTTTGTTTTAACAGTGCCTCAAAAATCTGTTGCCGTTACTAGTTGGTTAGTTTTTTTTGTGATCTGGGATGGGCAGAGGAGTGGGACACAGGAATATCCATTTTCAAAAGAGATGTGAAAAGAACAAAGCAAGGAATAGAGAGAAAATAAGGGGAGAGAGAAAGAGATTAGCTAGAGAAGAGTTATTCTTGGAGGAGGAGAAAAAGGGGGAACAGAGAAGATTGAGGAAATATGGCATTCCTTTTATAGTGCTCTTTGAAACAAGTTTTTGAATCTACTGAAATCTCTCGAGTTTCGGGACTTACTCCTATGTTTAAATTTTGGAAACAAACACTTGGGACCCGCCCATTTTTTTGCCTCCAATTGACTGCCATTCAAAAAGCCAAATTGGCGCCTATATTGAAAAAGAAAGGAAGTCTACTTTTTCCTGGTGAGTTGGGAACTTTTTGCAGAAATTTAGAGGGCCAATTTTTAAATTCCACCATAAAAAAAATGAAAACTGCATAGTTAGGGGTAAAATTGGAAACAAAAAAATCTGTCAATGTAATTATGAGTTCTTCTAAAATAGTTGGATTCCCGGAGAAGGACTCACAATTCGGAACGGAGGGAGTACTATTCAGTATTAACCTCACACATTTCTTTCTTCCCTTTATTTTTTTTTTTGGCCATACTTAACAATTTGTTATTCTTTGCTATTTTTGGCCATGCACTAAGAATAGGACTCCTATTTATAGAGTTCCTAATTTGATCTAATTTTGACACCTAGTACTCCAAGTGTCATGCAAGCACACTTGTCATTCTTTTGCCTTGGTGTAAGCCAAGCTACTAATGTGATTAGGCTAGGCTATGTTATAGAGTAGTGAGGTGGCAAAACTATAGCATGCATGGTGTCATTCTTTTTTTTTTTTTCTTTCTTCCAAGTTTTGTACTTACATATACATATATGTTCAAGTTATGGTTTTTTTGTCATCTTCCAAGTGAATTATCTACTGTGTGTACATTATATAAAAGAAATATTTTCAATTTTTGTTCCAGACTAAAACTAAATAATTTTACGTGTCGGTCTTAACATTGTCTTCATTTTTAGTCGAGTCACGTATGTATTTTGGGTCGGGGTGTTATAGCAAAGCAATGAACATAATATGCACATGGATTTTCCTTTAGTATTAGAGCTTTAAGGCCGTTAAACTCACCTTGCATGTTGCTAGCTCCATCGTACCCTTGTCCCCTCAATCTGGATATGCTCAACATCTACAAAACAAATTCACCATAGCATTCTTGAGTGACAAAGCATTGGTATTGGCAACATGTTCAATCCCCAAAAAATGCTCAATGACATTCCCTTTTTTGTCCACGTATCGTATCACAATCGTCATTTGCTCTTTGACTGATACATCACGAGCTTCATCAACTAACACAAAAAATTGTGCATCATCAAGTTCTCTTGTAATCACTTTGATAGTTTCACATGCCGCCACATTAACAATTTCCTTTTGGATAGCGGGAGCTACCAATTTAAGATTTTGCAGAGCATTGTCGAATGTAACACCTCTCACTTCTTCACTGTGGTCGGAGAGAAACTTTAGAAGTTTAAGGAAATTTCCTTGGTTACTTGAATCTTTAGACTCATCATTACCACAAAATGGAAGGCCTTGTTTTAGTAGAAACCATATACAATTAACCGTGGCAAGCAGATCCGGTACATGGTTCGAACTTTGTTTGATTGGTTGTCCAAAACCGTTTGAATATGTTGCCTTTGATTCAACAAGTCTTCACATTTGCCCCAAGCTTGATTATGAGCTTTATTGGGTCCTCCCACATGCGTTCGAATTCTATCACACTTCTTCCAAATTGAGAAGCCCTCACCAACAAAGACTCACCACCCGATTGATGACCAATATCCTGCTTGAAAAGATAACATATGCAATATGCTGCCTTTTTTGCTATACTATACTCCAAATATGTTGGAAATTTAGTGAACCAAGTCCCTACGAATTTTCTTTGTTTTTTTCCAAATTGAGTTTGCCGAAAATTGTGGTCAGGAGGCTGACATGGGCCTTTTTGCAAATATGCTCTGCGTATTTGATCTCAATCATTAAGGTTGTAATCCATAATGCCAGGTCTTAAACTAGGATCTGAAGGAAGATCGACCAAGTTGATTTCCACACGACTAGGATTTGAAGGCAGCCATGTCACATTAATTTCCACATAACTAGAGTTTACAGAATGAGAAACCTCCATGGGTGATTTTCGTTTGAAGTATTTCTCCATAGTATATATTGTTACAAAGATAAATAGAACATATGTATCAACAAAGATATCCGAAAAGCCCCAAAATTAGTAAAAAAAAAACCCTAATTGAAAATCCCTAAAATTAGTATTCAAAAAAACTCTAATTAAAATCGCGCATATATCAGAAAAATCCCCAATTGGAAAGCTTGAAAACTAGAGCAAAAACCTTAATTAGAAAGCTTGAAAACTAGAAGCAAAAGCCCTAAATTCAATGTATATAAACATCCAAATTAAAAATTCCTATGTAAATGGGCCAGAGGATGTGCATATATACTATAATATATGTATCACAAATTCACATCTCAGTATATTATCGACTTGTAGTACATATTCACGAGATCCACGACATCACCATCCGACCGTCCGACACATAGAATACATCTGATATGTATATATATTATATATAAATATATACAAAATCTGGTCCAGAAATAGTGAGAGTCAGAGAAACTGAGAGAGAGGGGGAGAGAGAGACCTCAGTGGTGGCTTCCTGCCTGGTGGGTTAGGTCGGCGATCAGTGACGGTGAGTCTTGGGTTGGATTAGGCGGTCGGTCGGTGCCTATGCTCATTTTCTTTCTCTAACGAACGAGAGAGAAAACGTAACCCACTTTTTGCTTGCTTTCTGTAAAAAAAAAAAAAAATTAATTGACTAGGGGCACGTGCCCCTATGCCCGTCCATCCTTGGGTATGGGATCCAAGTCTCTGAATACTCCTATTCAGCTTCCACTCTCTCATGTCGATACTATACTTCTTCTCCTTCCTCGATACCTAGTATGAAATACCAAGGGCCAAAAAGTAGCACATTGAGTGATTTACATTTAGTAGATAACTCATATCCCACTAACCCTTACATTATACAGAATTATACAAGGCAATTCATAAACAACAAGGAACATCGTATCATAATACTGATTTCTTTAATAGTTGTAATAATATGTGATTTCTAGGATTCTCTTCCTCTGAGAATATATTCATCCCTTTAACTCTAACGATGACCATTGCATGATATTATTGCTCTCTTGGTTGTCTTGCACCAGGGTCCTAAGTGAATGCATCTAAGTTATGTACTTAGTGGATTCACCTACTATTATAGCAAGAGGTAAGTAAGACCCCGCCCATCGAAGATAATCATGTCATGTCATACTCAGAGTTTCATCAATCATTTTGTTAGAGTCCTTTCGACTGCCCCTCTCCTTGTTTATGTTGCTCTAAACCATGCCTAGTCCCTTGTCTTATTAACGTCTACTGGGTTAAACCAACAACATACACCACTTGGTGCCCATACTGTCCATTCTAAGTTTCATGTAGTAACAAAGTTCATTTGACAGTCCATAGGCAACCATAAGTCATCATTCATGTTGAAAGCTACAAAGGACAATGTGTCACTTTTCCAAACTATGGGGAGGGGCAATTTATAATTTAGGAAACTGTAGGGAAAATGTAAAATTTGACAATCTATGGGCTCAATGTGTAAATCGTCAATCAATTTTGAAAACAATAATTTTACAGACAAACATTTACACATACTCACAAAGGAAGTGGGCCTCATACACACTGCACACGTCCAGTGTGTGTGTAAGTGTTTGTGTATGATTGTAACATTGTTGTTTTGGAAAACTGTACTAAAACTACTAGGCTCAATGTGTCACTTTTTCAAACTATAGGGAGGGCAATTTATAATTTAGAAAACTGTAGGGAAAATGTAAAATTTGGCAATCTATGGGCTCAATAAGTAAATCATCAAATTATTGTGGTAAAACTATACTCTAGTACATACTTTAATGTAACCGATCCATTTTAGGTGTTTTACTAATCTTTGCAATATTATAACCATTTCAAAAAAAAAAAAAGCACATTTTAATAGTAAGTCATTTCCTAATCTCCTTAGAAAATAACTAGGTGAGCTGCGTGTGCCAGCACACAAAGTCTCGTGCCTGTGAATTTTGTGCCCGTGATGTAGTGGTAGGTTTTATGAAAAAGTTTTTACATATGTACATTGAGATAAACATAAGCCTGCTCTTTCGACACACTGTCATTAACTCACAAACTCAGCTATTTCATTTAATCAGTAGTTATTACATCCTAACACACAAAAAGCCCCTGGGAATAGGAATAGACAGCAGGAGCATTTCTTTTTAGCCAAGAAAGTATATTGTTGATTACTGGCTAGAAGAAAAAGACCAAGAAGGAAGAAAGTGCTCCTTTAGAGCCTCATTTTCCAGCTCAAACTCATTAGCCAAGACTCTCGTTCTTCAAACTAACCTATGACCAAACAAAAATGCATTCGTCACTCTTTTTCACATACATCCGTTCACTCGTCGGGCTTACTTTTAAACCAGCACCGTCTTTGTTTCTACTATCCATTGATGAGAATGCTCCATCAAAATCTCTGATATGCTTTGTGTTCAACATTTTTATGAGGGCAACCATCAAACTGGACAGGTAGATTGTTTCTAGGCCACACTTCGATGGATGAGAGATGAGAACTACGGCAAAATTTAAGCATGAGTCTGAGTACTTCCTTCTCTCAGTACTATTCCCCTAAAACAAACAATTGAGCACTTGCAAAGCAGAACTAAAGTAACTTTCATTGCCCAAACAAAACAAAAAAAACCTAGCAAAAAGTCAACCATCTTTCACGTTGTCGAGAAGTTGAAGGATAGGAGAATGCAACAAAGCCAACTCTATATTGTACAAGCATGAAAGGTGCATTGACTATCTTTATCTACCCTTAAAAAGTATGTAGAAAAGTATTAAGAATGAACCTGGTCCACATAATTTATTTTTTGGATATCTTCTCCGACTTTCTAAGCCAAAAAGCATTAAGATGAAAAAACCCTGTTACTGAAAGCAAAACCCAAAAATGATTAAATGAAAGTCCTAAACAATCAGCTTTCCACAGCCTTAAAGTTAATTGGCCCATAAGCCAAAATTTTCGAGACGAAAGAAGTCATAAATTGTGGCGCTTGCATCAAATACCTCTATTAGATTTATATTAGCATTCAATAGAATGATAAGGCTATGAAAGCAAGTAAATATTTAGAAGTTCTCTTAAATTGTGAATGAAAAAAGTGATACAAGCACACGTTCAACTAATAGCATTTGGCAACAATATAGGGGATACACTTATTGTGCATCTTTTATAGAACTGAAAGCCTCATGGTTGAACTACATTGTTTGAATTGCAGCAAATACTAGTTCAAGGCCGCTATTATGATGCTCTAGCTGTCAATAAAGGATATTGTAGAGTTAAAATATGAAGCTGTAAAACTTCAACTTCTTGCACAATAACTTCTCAAGATAAAGGAGGAAAAAGATACAAATTAGGCAAAATTCTAGTCGATAAAGCGTAAAGCCACCAATAGATGCTACATAGGGTAAAGTTAAAAGGCATTTGAGGAAGCTTTTTCAGTCATAAGCTAGGTCAGATAATCCTCTTGCTTTCAATTCTCACTCATTTTCGTTCCTGTGCCCACCTTATGTGACTTTGGTCATAAACAAAACTCAACAGTGAAGAACCAATAGTCAGAAGATGGTGAAATCATATCATTTTTATGCAGGATGCATAAAAAATGCACGATCATTATTCAAATCAGCTCTAAACCATGGATTGGATGGACAATATCTTAAAGCGTATAAAAGAGAAAATAAACTAATGATTTGTTGCAAACATGATCCCCACATAATAGTCGAAGATCCATAATATCCACTTTGTTCAAATGGCAAGTTTCTTTGGAAAAATGATTATTGATTGCCATAGTTTTCACTATTGTATATAACTTGAATTCTTTATCCCACAATGTCCTTGGTTTACGGTTCTCTATTAACATCTAACTAAGTAACGTCATCCGATTTCCTTCATTATTAGCATCTCTCAGAAACATCAAAACGCTCCAAAAATATGCATAATCAAAGCAATATACATAATCAACCAAAAAAAAATTAAATTTTCAAATCGAACAATAAAATTAAGAACATCACAGATAGTAGCAGAACCAGGAGTTGAGAAACAAAATATCTCCTCATTTACATTTAAAATCAAAATCCTTACGTATTTAATTATTAAATAATTACTGCATAAACTACAATTATTCTGATAAATTTATTAATCGCACAATTCTTCTCCTACACATGAATTTCAATACCACAATCCACCATAACTTCTCATCTACACAATAATTAAACCACCCAATTTAATGCAGGGCCTGCCAAAAACTTTTCAATACAAATAGGACTAAACATTAATTACTAAATTAACTTTAGGTCACTATCTACATCAAATATTAAGTTTTGGTCCTATTTCCATTAAAATGGAGATTAAGGTTTCGGGTTTCCGAAAAACTATCTCAAACACAATTCTAAACTTGGATAAGTGTTGCACGGTGTCCATAGATCACTGTGGTGGTTCCGAAATCTTTAGGCGGCGTCCGGCGACACTCTAGTGGGGCCTACGGTGGCGGCGTGGGTGTGAAACCCACTGTACGCGGCTGTTTTTTTTCTAAAAAAAAACGCTGATAGAGTGAGGGAGTTGCGGTGGCGGGGTTTCGAGGTGGGTGCAGCAGTGGTGGCATTGGGTGAGGTGGTCGCCGAAAAGGGTGGTGACGGCTCGGTGGGGAGTGGAAGGACGGAGGAGATGGTGATAAGGCTGAGAGAGGTTGGCCAAGGAGGTGGTGGAGCACAGTACGGCGATCTGGCGAGGGTTAGAGAGAGGTTTGCGTTGGGTTGAGATCCAGATGATTAGAGACAAAAAGGGCAGAAGAAATATGGCAAGACCTAGATCCTTCCAATCTTAAAGATGTAAGGCACGTGGCCCCATCTAGTCTACAGGGAAAAATATACAGCTCAGATCCAAACAGCTTTCATCTGTGCCATTTGATATAAACACCCTTGAACACAAAACGGCAGCCTCTCCAATTTAGGGACTTAATTGGAAAAATTGGAAAAAATTTGGCAAGTCATCCCAATTGCTTTTAACGTTCTTAGTTATGAAAGCTTTAGATATAGATTCAAAGTTTGAGTCTTCACAAAACCAATTTACTTCCATAAAATGTTTAACTTAGATTCCTTAATTTTTCTTAAATCTTCTAATGCCGATTCAGTTCCGGCCAAATTTTGTGGTACTGCTCCCGACCAATTTTAAGGAAAAACCGGTACAGGTTCCGGGTGGGGTCCGTTGGGTTAGGGAATTCAGATTGATTAAAATGGGCCTAGTTGGGCCAACTAAAAAAATTCATTGTGGGCCAAACCCATCAATTTAAGAACATTTTTTTATATAAAACACCAATCAAGAATGAATCATGTTTTTCCACCCACATTCCACCTGTTTTTCCAAAAACTAAGGCCCAACATGGTAAGGCAAATTATAAAGATCACACTAATGACAAAAAAATCCACAAATTAATCCTTGGAAAATAAATCATGTCCAGGCTCCAGGTAGCCATAATCAGAAAACAAAACTACAAAAGAGAGTAACCAAGGCAAAGTACCAAAAACAATCGGGGTCCGGTCTGGACCAACCGAAAACCAAAAACTCACGTTGGTTTTTTCGGTCGGTTCGGATTCGTCGGTTATATTTTCACCCTAGCTCGAACAATGAGTTCGGTGTGGTACTCCACTTTATGTTGATGAAATAAAATGCTGGTAAGTTGGATGTTTGGTTGTGGTATTTGTGATGTTGCAGTTACTTTCAATTCTAATTCACAGAATGAGGTCATAGCTGATATAATCCAAGAAAAATACTACGTTTTACTCGGAAGGGAAAATTATGAAATGGAATGACTAGCTATATTTACAAATGTATGTAAATTCAATTTCGGGTGTATAAACTTGCAATATTTACAAAAGCAATGCTACAACTGCATCCATTTACATACTTAAGCACACATTTTCAAATGTGTGGGCTCCACACACTCGATGTGTGTAGTTCCAAGCATAGTTGTCAATCCCGTACTGTACCGGAATGTTTTTTTTTTAATTATGGGTATGATGTATTAACCAAAAATAAATAAAGGGACAGAAAAAAAACGTGGTCTTTCAGAATTTTAGCAAAACCCGGCGCGCTCAAATCCCAAATTTGCACCCCCTGCGCGCGAATAACCCATGACGCATCAGGTATTCCAAATTTTCCTTCGGCCACGGCCCATTTTCCTAAGCACACGAGACCTCTTCTTGGGTCCTCATTCACAAGTCCACTAGTGTGCAAAGTCATTTAAAATGGAAAAGAGTTTTGTAATTAGGCAATATGGGACAAGAGGCAAACACATAGGCATTTTATGAGGAATTGCATGGTATGGGGAATTTTTTTGAAATATAATTATATATAATTTTATGTATATTGTAGTTGCGATAAATCCAAAACAGTACCCGATATTTAACCGATACCAATACGTCCAAACCTGTAGAAAAATCGGTACCCAAACCGGTACGGTATTCAGAACATTGATTCCAAGGGGTTTTGATCACTCCCATCCTCCATTGGGGAGCCTGAGAGGTGTCGGCATTTTTGTCAAAAGCCTGCTGGGTGTTTGAATGCTGCCTAATAAGTACTCCGCAGTAGAATGCTATGTACAAATAAAACTTACTCCGAAAGTACTCCGAAAACAACAATTAATGGTTGAGAATCACTTTGATGATTGTGTCACACATATCAATGTGAATCTCAATCATTAGTTGATCTTTTCGGGGTAGTTTCGGGGTAAATTTTCTTTGTCTCTAATATTTTTGATGTGTGAATACAAAGGATGAGATAAAACAGTGCGCAATCCAAGACATAGGCCAACTGTAAACAAACAGTGAGTAAATGAAAGTTACTTATTAATTGGCTATAGTTATTTCTCACATCCCCCTGGGGCCATCAAAACTTTCATCAGACGGTTGAGAGGGGCTGATTGATCTCACAAGTCACAACCCTCGATTTTTCCCCTCAGTTCTGGTGGATCTCACAATTGACGCTGCCATCCCCTCTCTGCATATAAAAGCTAAAGAAAATATGAGTATTATTGCCATTTGCAAAAAGACCCTTGCTTTCCCTGTGATAAAGATGGAGGAGAAAATGAAGCTCTCCAGTACCACAACAGCCTTGTTTATTCTGCTGCTGATCACGGTGTGGATCATGAGCTCGCCGGCGCTGGGCTGCGCATCAGACGGCAGCCCGTGCAGGAACTGCATACTGGACAGGTTCAAGTACGACTGCCCACCATGCGTGCCGATTCTGCGGTGCATGTCGCGGTGCTTGTGGGGCGGCTCGGCGCGGGCCAAGTGTGTCAAGAAATGTGACTGCAACAGCGGGTACCCAAGGCTTTCGGATTGCAAGAAATGCATGTCGGAGTGCAAATGCAGCTGTGCTCAGGCTTAGATTGATTAGACCAGTGATAATATTGGGTATGCATGGTTTAATAATCGGATCGAAAATGCAATGCTTTGATTTTGCTTTCCTTGTAATAGACATGGTATGTCTTCTGTGTGTCTGAATGTGGTGCATGTGTGAGGGAGAGAGAGGGAGTAGGTGGTTCACATGTCTTCTTATTTTTCTTCTTTTTTCTGATGAATAATAATATTATACTCAATAAACACTAAGAAAATCAAAGTTTCGCTTACAGGGGTACTAGACCCACGTACAATTTCAAGGAGAATAAAAGGAAGGAATTTTAAAGGAGGAGTCCAACTCCATAACAGGACCCTTTTGATCCACATTGCTTATTTACTTGGTGCTTAGAAATACATACCAAGCAAAATAAATATAAGTAAAAAATCGTTTGACATTCACTAACCTCACTTGATACGTACTAGCTATTTGCTCATTCAGTACAGAAAATATTGGAATTCAGTTCTAATCAATCCCACCACACTAGCTTATCTACAACTAAACAAGAAGTGCAGGAAATGAAACTAGTAGGGGTCCTAGGGATAAGAGGGCCACGAGAATAGGAAGACCTAAATTGACCTTGATGCTGTGACACGAAAGAATTTGAACTTATTAAATCTAAGTGAACAAATAACTACTCAGAAAGAACGCTCAATGGAAAAAAAAAAAATCATATAACCGATACCAATTGATTGGGATATAAAGCTCAATTTGGTTTGGTTTGGTCAATACTACTGTTAGAAGATGTTCTATGAGCAATGCTATAGACAAAGATCAAAACGCAAAATCCAGTGATTCTGTGTTCTGAATCGTCTGATGCACGTAGATCGTAGAAGGTAGATGTGGAGCTCAAATACATATGAAGATTCCGAACATGTCTGTATCCGAATCCTTACAATTTAATTAGCATGTGTCCGCAGCATCTTGTATGCTTCATTCTCCCAATTCCTAAGAAAGTATAAAAAAACTGACACAGCTACAGTTGTCATCTTGATGCTAAATTTACTAGCATTATTATATACCGCCGACGACGATCACTATTGATCACGAAGAAACCTCTGGAGACACCGAAACCCTAAATTCTCAGCACAAAACCTCTCCATCTCCTGCCCACCTCTCTCCCTACATACATCCTCCTCTATTTTCTCCAAAACCTCGTCCCAACTCCTCAAAAACCCACCTCCGAAATAATCCACCTTCGCGTCAGACACGGCGTCGAGTATCTCCTGCAGCCCCACGATCCGACGGCTAACGCGCCTCCTCAGCTCCCTCACCGTCGGATCGACCCCGGGCACTTCGTCCAGCCTCAGCAGCAGCCCCATCAGGGCCTCGTTCACCTTGATCCTCTCGCGGTCGTCGGTCCTGATCGCGTCCACTGTCTCCTGCCGCTGGATGAGGCGTTCGAGGCGGGTGGCTTCCGAATTGACGGCAGAAATCTTTTTGAAGAGGGTCCGGATGAAGTGGGAGCGGTAGGCGGATTGTATCTTGACGGCGGCGGCGGGTTGCGTGGGAATTGGGTGGGGTTTGGGTTGGGGGTGAGGGGTGTAGTGGACATTTGGGGAAGCGTGGGTGACTGTGGTGGTGAAGGATGAGTGCGGGCGAGCTCTGCGAGCGAAGGGCTTCATTTCTAGAGAGAGAGAGAGAGAGAGAGAGAAGGGAAAGTGAGAGAGAGAGAGATCTGGGGAGGTTTATTGAATTCACTTGGCGCGTATCACGCAAAAAAAGTGTGTCGGGTTCAGACCGTTCACGCTTTTGAATGAAGGGGGTTTTTTTTTTTTTTTTTCCTCGGAGTGTCTAAATCATTTTACACACATCTCGACTATTTTTCTTCCCAATCTAATCAAATACCCAAGTTGTGATAATATAAGATGTAGGAATGTTTAGATGTTGTTTCTCACAAAAAGTGTCAAAACAAAATTGGCTTGGAATGCGCGGGCGTGCCAGGGCAGGATTGCTGCTCAAATTCGTATCAAGGCCCGGAAGCCTCAATCTGACTTATATAAGGCGAAAGTGCACAGCCTAAGGGTGGAGACCATGAGGAGATTCGTGGTTTGCCTTATCGGGCTGAGGACTTAATATTTCCTAATCGTGTGAAAAATGGAAAGAAAAGTAAATAGGTCTGAACGATAAGACAAATGAACTTCGTTAAACAGTTTTAACAAAGTTTGGGTACAAGAAAATGAAGGGAAATAAAATCTAGTCCGTGCTCGATTGAAAGGAAGCGTAAAGACAATTGAAAGATAGATTTGCATAAGCCGTGGGCTTTGATGGTCGCGGACCGAAAGATAGAAATAGTTGAAAGATAATTGAATACAATTTGGATAAGCCGTGGGCTTGATGGTCAGGGACCTTTGCCAAGACCTTCAACTCTGGTATTTATAGGCAGATATCCCAGGTCTTGAGCTGCCTAAGCTGCTTCCACAGGCCTTCATGCATGGCTACCAAGTGTTCCTCTTAAGCTGCTTCAAAATGCTCCAATGAAAGTCTATTCTTTGATAAAAACGTGCCCTTTACTCCAAGGAAATGGTAAAGGCCTGAAAAGCCCTTCTTTCTGCATAAAACTTTGTAAAAGAGTAAAAGAAACTTTTGCATTCAGGCCTTTGAGCTGCTTGTGAGCAGTTTGCTTAGGTCTGCATGAATCACTTATCAACAGCTCCAAGGGGCTGCGTGTACACCACCTGTCCTTGGCCTTGCTTTATGCTGAAGGATGGGGTTCACTCAGACCTTGAGCTGCTTATAAGCAGCTTACCCAAGTCTGCCCAGCAAGAACATTCTAAGCCTTTGAGCTGCTTGTGTAGGCCTATGCTGCTTGGGATGTCTCCATGCATGGCTGCCACGTATCCTTGGTCTGATTGAGCTACTTGCTTGCATGAATGCTTGTAAAAAAGGTGTATTTAGGCCCACCAGGGCCAAAAACGCAGACCTGGTTGAACTGTTTGTGAGCAGCTTGTGTGATGTTAAGGAGAACCTTCTAAACTTTTGAGCTGCTTGTGAGCAACCTAGCCTTTGAGCTGCTTGAGCAGCTTGCTAGGGAGGAGCTTCTAGGCCTTTGAGCTGCTTGTGAGCAGCTTGTCCAGACCTACCCAACAAGAATATTCTAGATCTTTGAGCTGCTTGTGAGCAGCTTGAGGCCTTTTCCTTGCTAATTAACAAGCCATATGTGACACTTGTATGGAATTAGGCCCATCTATCAATTGGGCCCGAACTCAAGGTGAATTATGGGCCTCGAATTTCTTTGTAAGCCATGCGGGCCCAAGTCTGGAAGGAAAACTTGGGCTTTAACTGATTTAGACCCACTTAGAAGGCCTTATTATTTCTAAAAACTGGCCTAGGCCTGGATAAAACACTCAGATCTAGTGAGTCAACCCAAGTTTTCGGCCAATCTTGGACTTAGATTTGTGATAACGAAATCTTAGGCATAAATTTGGCCCAGGCCATCGAAAACTCAACTCCATTAGTGGCGTTCAAATCGGCCCAATTTCATGGATGACCAATCATGAGGCTTTTCAA
The DNA here is from genome assembly GCA_019656275.1 of Rhododendron kiyosumense. NCBI lineage: Eukaryota > Viridiplantae > Streptophyta > Magnoliopsida > Ericales > Ericaceae > Rhododendron > Rhododendron kiyosumense. The sequence continues at coordinate 153,637 of BPLS01000329.1, forward strand.
GGCCTGAGACCAACATTCAAGGCCTTCTTCTAACCAACAAATTCATTTTATGAATTTTGACCAAAAATGGGTGTAATCAGATGCACTTGTCCATTTCACATTAAAATCATGACATTTGGCATAAAATTTCAAAACATCTCCATGTTAAAGAACCCAATGTTTTCCTTCACAAAAGGAAATGGGAATTTCGTATGGCTCAAATTCTTATTAATATGCCTTGTACATAGAATCCCTTAAAAATGTGCAATTTACAATAATCGTATGGAGCATGCTAATTAATTGAATTCACTTGGCTTGTATCACGTATCACGCAAACACGGACAAAAACAATCAATCAAGTATCACATATCACACAAACACGGACAAAAACAATCAAGTATCACGTACCATGCAAACAAGAGGTCCACTATCTTTGGAATTATGAGCTTGTCTTCGTGTTATCGGGGGAGGGTCGAAATTCCCATATATCTGTTCACTATTGGTTCCGTTCCAGAACGATAAATAAGTATTTATGTTTTAAGAAAGTAATTTCAAGCTCAAAAATCATGTGCTTACGCAAATAATTTTCCTATCAATATGGATCTTATTTGATAGATCTCATTGAAATCTTTAATACAGTGCAAAAATAATTGAAAAATTATTTTCCATTTACATTATTTTTGAGTTTGAAAATATAAAAATAAGTACTTATTTTTTAAGAAGGTGTTCTGCAACAGACCCGTCAAGTAACGGGCCCTAAGTGCATTTCCATATCTGGTACAATATACTTCAACATGATTCAAGGCTGTAAATTCCTTATTTTCCAAAACAGAGAGCCGACACAACCGAAAGGAAAACAATAGGCATTTTAAAATGCAGGTTTCCAAGTTCGTCTACCACCACCAGAAAAATCATTTGAGGTCACCGAAAGCCACTCGAATCTAAAAGAAGAAGAATACTCGTAAAGCTTTCTCAAATTGGTGATGGAAGGATCTTCCCCGAGCAGGTCCCGAACCCAACATTGTAGCCATTGCCCTGCAGATGAATTCAGACATCAACTATCAGTCCACAAAAACGAATAAAATCCGTGAAACCAAAACTATTTGAGAACATACAGCGGCACATAAAATGATTACAGCGGATGCACTTGTCTAAGAAAAGGTAAGACATTAACAACCCAATTGCAAATATTCAAAGAACTGCCAAGAACTTATGTATTCAAGGTAGCTAAACACCTAAAACTGGACTTCAAAGTACGAATTAACCCAAGAACCAAGAATAACACTCATTTAAATGCATCATGTTTGCTTCTTTACTACTAATATTAATACCTTACAACTACAGAACACAGATTTACAGAAACTTCATGCTAGAGCGTACGACCTATTACCCTTCCAGAACTTTCCTCAAAACAAATGAATACAGACTACCATCATATGATCTATATTGCAGAATCTTGGAACAAAGATGCTAAAATAGATGCATGACTTCCTCGAGTAGAAAAACTAAGTATTTGCTGCAATTTGCTAAATAGAATAGAAGAGTGGAAATGTTGTGGATAGTAACCAACCTTGCTGCAACCACTAATAACAACTTCATCTCCATCTTCTAGAAATTTACGAGTTGTACCACCTAAAGACAGCTGTTTTTGTCCATTCCATGTTAATTCCAACAAGCATCCATAAGATTCTGGTTCCTGTTGGGAAATGAAACGGAAGCCCCACTTAAAGAAGAACAAATAATGCATCTTATTCGCAGGAGGATCTAGAACTTAAGCACCATGCATTTATGAAATCATATACAAATCAAAGTTGAGAAAGCTTACAGGTCCGCTAATTGTCCCAGTCCCAAGGAGATCACCAGGCCTCAAGTTGCAACCGTTGATGGTATGATGTGCAAGTTGTTGAGTCACTGTCCAATATCTATGGCATGAAAACAAAAATTGAAAACAAAAATCAAGCAGCAAATTAAAATATGGCCCGTATTTTAGGAGCCGAGATTGATTTTCATTCAAATCATCTCAATTCAGCAGTTGATGGAGGAAGTGTGAATGTATCAATATGGAAACGTATACAAATCTACTGAAAGTTAGAACAGTTACTTTAGTTTAAACAGTAAAAGAGTTGAAAGTATCATCATCAGTGACTATTGATAATCAAAAAGTTAAATTTTGTTTACTACCAAATAAATATTTCACAGAGTTTGAGATACTTGGACAGGTGAAATCCCACATCCCCATGAGCTAATTTTAGTCTAAGCATCAGCATTAGTCAACTATCTTTCCCCCCACTTGAGACCAAAAAAAAAAAGCTAATGCAAGCAGCTCTTGCTAACTAAATGAAACTCTATTATTGATAATCAGAATTGGGGAGGAATTTGCTTGCTAAAGTGGATTCTGTTATTGATAATCAGAATTGGATGTGGCCTAGGTTCAGAAACTCTATTACAAGGGAAAGTATTCATTATACTCCTGCTTCACTTTGGCCTACCATAACTGAAGAGGATACTGTTAGGTGGAATTTGACTGCTAATGGGAAATTTCCAATCAAATCTGCTTGGAATGCAATTAGAAGGCAACTTCCTGAAGTAAGATGAGCCAAGGTAGTTTGGTTCAAGCATGGGGTGCCTAGATGGGCTATTATCCAGCGGATGACTGTGTTAGGCAGGTTATCAACCTTGGATAGGCTTCATAAGTGGGGGATTGTCCTAGATTCACAGTGTTTTTTATGCAAAGCTGCTGTGGAGACTCATGAACACTTGTTCTTCCAGTGCTCATTCTCCTCTATGATCTGGCAAAATGTTCTGCACAAAAACAGGACCCTTTGCCCAGCTCAAGAGTTAATCCCTATCATTGATTGGTTAATTCAACATAACCCTAAATCTCAATTTGAATGCCTGGTTTTTAAGCTCTCTCTAGCTGCAGTTTTGTACCACGTCTGGAGTGAAAGAATTAGCAGAATTTTTCTCCACCACTTGAGCAGTGAGCAGCAAGTGGAAACCAAAATCATCACTGATGTCAGAGCATGTATTAGTTTTTGGAGGGGAGTTAAAAAATCTGATTGGAATCTGGTCCTAGCCTCTGCATGGAACTTTCCTGGTAGGATTTTTGATAAGCCTTGATTGCTTGTATGGTTGTCAATGTGCCTTATTGATTTTCATTTCTGACTGGCTCTAGGCAGTTTGTATACCTGAGCTAAATTCGAAATGTTTGATTGTACTCAGTTTTAAGTTGATTGTATTGTTCCTGGAATGCCCGTGCTTGTGTAATGGGTTTTGTCTATAAAATTTAAACTTACCCAAAAAAAAAAAAAGATTGCAAATTGGAGAAGGCAAAACCCTTACAGGTGCTTGAAGTTACTCTTTGTGACAACATGGGAATTTTCTTCTCCAGTAGGTTTAATCCGAACCTTGCATCAAGAAGTCAGATTGATCATCACAAGGATGATATAACAATTCATTAAGAAAGCACAATAATTTGACTATCATTTGGTTTAGAAGAAAAAATCAATGGGGCCCAAGACGTAATTGTGGCAGATTATTGTCCCAACAATAACAAGAAAGAACTTTTCAAATCCCTGTGTTTAATAGACAGATGGCCAATGAAATGTGAGACAAACTATAATGAAAGTACACAGCAGTGAATAATACCTCCAAAGAAATGTCGTAGTTCTTTGATATCTTTTCAGCAAGATATGGCAATGGTTGAGGGTCCTGCAATTAACAGCATGCATGAATTCAGCACGTCAGATTTGAGGATTACTCAAAAAAAGAAGCAAAAAACAGAATACATGGTTTTCGGAAGCATAATTGTGAAAACCAACGGTTTCCAGAAATATAAGCTACCTGTTTGGGAGCATCACAGGCAAAAGGTTCAAGAGCATCTAAGGTCACGATCCAAGGGGATACTGTTGTACCTGAAAAAACTCAAGACAACAACTATGATCCGGATGCTGTAACCGAGAGCCAGGAGGCTAGAGGATAAAAGATCTCACGCTAGAAATGAGAGCAATGCTTGGTTCACTGTAAGGGGAGAAATGGGAGCATGTGATTATGTCACACACCAAGGCAATGCTTGGTTAACTGGAATGAATGCTGCAATGGAATGGTCATTTTGATACTCCCTCCATCCCCATTTGTTGGTCCCAGTTAGCACTTTTTGCTGTCCCAAAGAGATTGTCCCACTTCAAAATTAAATGAGTACTACTATTGAATGAATTTCCTCTTTCACACTTTCTTTTTTAAATAAGTAGTACTAACAAAGTAAGAAAAGGTAATGATTGGAGGGTAAAAGTAAAAGTGGAAAATAAAATGATAAGAAATGTAATGATTGTGTCCTCTTATTAAGTCGGAATCCCCAAAAGTGACCAACAAATGGGGATGGAGGGGGAGTTGTTTTGCTGAAAAGTGGAAGACTTCCACTGCAAATGGAATTCTCATTCCAATTTTTGTCAGTGCTCAATTCTTTAGGAGGCAAGGAACACAGATTCCATTCCTTTCCAAACATCAAATCATTTCAACAAACCAAACACCGCCTAATTGTTTTGTATTCACTGATATGTGCCTTTAATAACAGAAAACTCTACTTCCAGTGCAATAACACTTTTAATTTCTTACCAAAACTCTTCCCAAGAAATGGACCGAGAGGCACATATTCCCACGCCTGAATATCTCTAGCTGTCAAACAAGTTCTAATTAACATGTCATCCAAAATTAAAACCAATAAGGAATGTGGTAACGAACCAGAGAGTTCTATGCATACCACTCCAGTCATTCATCAACACAAGCCCAAAGATATGATCTGCAGCCTTATTTACATCTATAGGCTTTCCAAGTTCATTCCCAGGACCAACTATAGCAGCCTAGAAGCAATACAATGGACAAACAATAGGTGAATACGCTGGGAAAAAAGCTAACATGAAGGCAATTCCTTAGCTATAATAAACTAACATACAAGATAGAACAACTATTGAAGTCAACTTTCAGATTAAGTTAGAATGAATGTTGCAAAAGCTAACCATTTCTAGCTCAAAGTCCAGCTTCACTGAAGGACCAAAATATGGAGAACCGCCATGTGGATGGCCCTGACCTCTGTGGTAGAAACAAACAGTATAAGCATGGAAAAAATCCCAGGATTTTATGACATAATAACAATATTGGACTCGAGTATGAAGAAATTCTTAATCATGACCCTTGTTCTATATTGTAGCAACTATTCATGAGGAAATGAAATTGCTGCACATTAACAGCAGCTCAATTTGGATGGCGAAAATTTTAAGAGGTAATGAGAATCTTGTCTACAGCTCCAATGATTCCCATCTTCAGAATGAAGATGGGAAAATAATCCCTTATTAGCTACTCAAGTTGGAATCATATCACTTTGACATGTCAGCTACACGGGAAATGTTGAAGGTTGCACAAATTACTCAAGGATCAAGAACTTTAAAATTTCCAACGTAAGTCTCACTACATTATTGTAAGAAGACCAACCAAACTACTTTAAAACCATCACCATGGCTCCCATATCGCAGCAATCCCAACCACTAGTGTACCCTTGAAGAATTATCAAAGATCGCAGTCATAAATTTTTTAAGGCAGTTTTAATTATGCTCCAAATGAGTAATATAAGATATCAAACGTTACAGTTTCCAAAAATGCAAACTGAGACAGTTGAGCAAAGCTTCCACTGGGTTGGCCATACCTCCGCTATTGTTTTAGGATGTCAACAATTTTGCAGTCAAATGCATTTACTCCTAAATCAAAGGGCCTCTGAGGAAGTACTAATCATTCAGCTCTGCATGACATGTTGTAATTGAAGATGTAAAATGCTTCCAGGGAAGTTATCTCACCTTGGTCTCACAATGTCAGTTCCAGAAATAACAACGGATGATGCTCGTCCATGATATGCAATAGGAATATGGAACCTGAAATTTTTTTGAAAGTTATGAATATGGAAAAGAAAAAAAAAAGTTCATAATGAAATAAAGACCAAGAACATATTTTCTCTGTTTTCCAAAATTTCCCCTGAATAGCATGTACATGCCATGAACTCCAATATCAGCATACCAATTTGCTGGAATTGGATTCTCCGGTCCACGGAATATGGTCCCACAATTCTTCGCATGATGCATCGATGAGAAAAAATCGGTGTAGTCCCCTATTGCAATAGGAAGGAGCATTTCTACCTGGCCCTGAAGCATAGAGCACAACACAATAATTCGAATGGCAAGCAGATACTGCTAAACTACATATTCAGGACCCTCCCTATATCTTACCACAGGAGCAAGTGCAATCTGCCTCAAACTTGCATTGTCACGTAATTTTGGTTCAGTAGCTGCATTGAAGAACGGTAGGGATGTTAATTTGCAATGGATTTCATTTAAAATTAAGCTCCCAACTTTCAGATACAAACTACTATGCCTAGGTATGCAATTCCCTGCCCCAACTTAAGGATCATAGTAATGTTTCAAATCCACCGTAGTCTACTGCAGTTGTGAAAGAACAACTGCTAATAAAACTAATTGACAGAAACTTTTAGCATACAGGCTACTTTTGCAATGATAAAAAGCCAAAATAAAAACCAAAAAATGATAAGTATGAGAAGTAGCATACATGACAGAAGATTTTGGATTGCTGCACGAGCTTCCTTCCATGCAGGGCGTCCCATAGCCAAGAACTTGTTCAGATTAGGCTGGCACCAGGACATGACAAATAACGCAATAAACAAGTTAGAGAATGGATATAAACATGCTTATATGGACTTCATTAGCTTCTTCATTCAAAAAGACAGGAGAAAGACGGCAAAATAAAGTGTGACCATAGACCTCAGGGGGGACGTCAAGAGGCCTAAGGTGCATGTCCAGACGAAAGCCTGGCTTGCCCAGGTTGATGTCTAGCTCAAGAGGCTGGCAGGGTTCTCAATCCCACATTGTTTGGGAACCCAAAGTTGGTTTAGTATATCAGAAATACCCATCTACTACCGGGCAGCCTGAGTTTAGCTTTAGGCCGAATTTTGTGGCCCCATTGACCAGATTGACTAGGCCAGTAGGTGCGTAAGCGGTTACATTTAAGGCATTCAAAAGAAGGCTAAACCAATTATCAGTGATACGAACCAGGAAGGTAGCGGGCCATAGGACTATGTTAGATATAAATGTACAAGAATGTGCATAGTCTAGCAGATAGGATAGGAGGTACTACTTCCATATCCTACGTTTACTTTTAGGCTGTGTTTGGATGGATGGATTTCAAATGTATCATGATTAAGCTACCAAACCCATTATTGGAACCCATACGTATGATACCAAATTTAAGTTTTTGACCTTTTCTAATTAAAGAATAACTATAAACCCCGTCATTCAAAATCCACGAAAGATAGGTACACTACTTTTTTACACTACATCTTATGTGGGGCTCATTTCAGGTCCCATAAAAATCCAAAAAATAACAATAATTTTAAAATATTGTTTATGGGGTCCAGTAAAAAAATCAGTTCTAATGAATATAATGAATATCGGTAAGTTACTTCTAAATTCGTGGGATGGATTCATAGGGGTGAAACTACTCAACTGCACAATTTCGCCACTACGAATCTAGAAATAATACTTACCGATATCTGTTGAAACTGATTTTTTACAAGGCCCCATAAAATATAGTGTGACGTGTAGTGTAACTATGTAGTGTACGTAGCATCTCTCTTTAAAATCATCTCTCTTTAAAATCCCCACATATGCAAACGGAGCCTTAATTTCTAGATGATTAAGCATTTGAGTTTCCATTTTCCCTTTTTTAAGGTGAGATTCTGTAGAAGCTTCAACTTAATTGCGCAAGTGTAATCCAGTTTCACGCTTCCCAAAACCATCCAAAGCGTATGGAGTAAAATATACGAACACTAAACCATATACAACACGAAACTATCCTCTACACTTCGAACAATTTCTCAGCAAACAAACTGAAACTTATCAAATTAAAACCCAACAATCAAAACCCTGCAACTATAAATCTCCTCCAATTTAGCAAAGAAACAGAGTTTTCAAAAAAAGACCCACCTGATTGAAACAATCGGAGCCCTTGAGGATCGGCCCATCGAACGTTCCGTGGGCAGAGATCACGGAGAGGTCCAACACGTAGTCCCCGATCGCCACGCCAGGCCTGGGGTCGGAACCGGGTTGGGGCCTGAACACGCCATAGGGAAGGTTCTGAATTGGGAAGTGAGAGTCCGGGTGTACTTCAACGAACGACTTCAGACCCATAATTGCAAAAAGGGTCGTGTGACTGGCACTTTAGAAATAGCTACTACAGTGAAGGCGAAACTGTGGCTGAAGTGAGAGAGAGAGAGAGAGAGAGAGAGAGAGAGAGAGAGGCGACGGAAATAGAGACGGGAAGGGGTCTATTATAGGGAAACGCGAGTCATTTTAATACTATGTGGCTGAACTGAGAGAGAGAGAGAGAGAGGCGATGGAAATAGAGACGCGAAAGGGGTCTGTCTATTGTAGGGAAACGTGAGTCATTTTAATACTACTACTACTATTTTATCTATTTTGGTGTTTAACATCTAATGGATAATGAATGGAGTATTAGGATTTGGTGTGAGAATGTGGGGTTAAGGTTGGTAGAATCAAGGGTTCCTCTGCATCATGTGGTAGATGACCACCGGTCCTTCAAACCAATCATGGCGCGCGGCAAGTGCCGCAACGGTACCGACGAATCTTGTATGCAGCCCAAACGACGACGCAGCAGAGCCGGCGGCTATCAGAGGGGAAACCCAGGAAGCTTTTTTTGAGCTTCAAATTTTTTGGCCCGAGAAGAGCCTCAAAAAATATACTCCAGCTTATACCGGACTAGTAGTAAAGAGTTCCAATATCCTTCAAATGACTTCTACTTGGTGGTGTGGCAGTCGAAACTCTTTCATTGCTTAAGGATTTTATTTCGTAACAGTCCGTTTGGATGGAAAATTCCTTTTTTGGTGGATATAGAGGGTGGATTCGAAAGTAATATGTTAAGAAATATGATTCCACCTCTTTAGAATGATAAATTTTGTAATGATGTGTTTAGATGATTTTTTGAAAAGAATGATATAGAAAATAGATATGATGGGATTAGATGTCGAATGACTGAATTGCCCCACTTAGATTTTTAAATGACCAAAATTTGTTTATTTAATTATGATTACGGTAAATGCATATTTACCATTAATTATTGCATAAAATTAAATTAAATTATCTTTAAAATGTTTAAACATTATTTTTTAATAAAAAAATTAAGAAGTCCAGAAGTTTTTAAATTCATTTTATGTATATGTATATGTAAATTTAAAAAACTACACATAAATATGTATTCAACGACTTTCCTCCACAGTTTCCTCTAGGGGTGAGCAAATAATTTCCGTGAATCCAGTCCAAACCAAGTTATTTTGTTTGGTTTTTAAGTAGTGTGGTTTAGTCTTGGTTTTAAAAAATTCAAAACCAAGTAACTCCATATATGGTTTGATTTGTGGATTTACACTAACGGTTACGATTCTAAACCGATCCGGACCGTATATTTGAATTTATATATTTTTTATTTAATATAGATACACCAATAAATATAGACTATGGCATGGTGAATTGACTTTCTAATTTAGTACTCCACTTCACGGCTAAATTTTTGTACTATGAATAGTAATTGCCCAAAATTTCTATTAGTTCACGAATTTTGGTAATAGTTGATTTTGATGAGTTTTGGTGATTTCAATAGAATTTAAAGTTTAAATATAAGTTTTGGTTTTATTTATCTATGCCATTTTGAGTACTTTTAATCATGTATAAAATTGATATTTTAACTTCAAGCAAATCATGGTTCAAAATCGAAACCGATCCGTATCTTAATGGTCTGAATTTGTTAGGTTTTATAAATTTTATGGATTAGTTTGATTCTCAAAATTCATAATCCATAGATACTAGTTCTTGGTTTACTACAAACCGAACCAATCCCAACCATGACCCCTAGTACTTTCCTCCTACTTCGAACAAAACCCTACCTTGTACGGCCCTCTTCTTTCCTCCACAAGTCCCACACTAATTTCTCCAATTTTCAAAGTCTAATATTTGAATCCACTGCCCAAACCCACAAATTCCACCCTCAAACTCCATAAAAACCTTAACCCCTCTGTTCCCAATCTCGTTTTTAGCCCTAAATCACCATACCTCTCTCAAATCCAACCCCCATTTGATTGAGGCATAGTGATCGGCGTACGGCGATGGGAATGACAGTGGCGGATCACAGGTGACCGTGTCATCCGGCAAGGGAGTCACCAGTGAGAAGTTTTCTCGGTGACCCCCCTCTCTCTCTCTCTCTCTCTCTCTCTCTCTCTCCGTTCTCTGGTTTGTACACAGAAAATGACCCACAAACGCACAAGAAAGGGGAAAAGGCAGGGGCAAGATGGTCAAATGGGCACCCCGCTTCACCACCGACAAGGGTACCCCTAGCCTTGGGAAATGCACCTCTTCCCTAATTTGTAATCCCAACAGTGACAACTCTCCCCTCAAATTCGGCTCACGTTTTTCACATCCAAACACCGGAGATGAGGGGAAAGGGGAGTACTCTGGGCGCTTGACAAATCCGGGAGCAAATCCCCCATCCAAACAAGCCCTAAGGATTTGGGTTCGAATCTTGGTCCCTTAAATTTTTCTCGTTCTTTTCAGTAAAGAATTCCTTCTCGCAACCAATATGGATGAGTTGAAGAGTAGTAGGCACAACTTTTTCCTTTTTTTTCTTTTTTAAAGTGTCAACTATCTCAATTATATCTTGTCACTAAATTTTGTTGAATTTCTAAGTAGAAGATGTTGAATTTTTCTAAAGTTTTTTTTGTTAGACCTTTAGTTTCTCTGTAAAAGCACGGGTCTTTCTATCATAAATTTTACTCTAAAATTTGAATTCTGAATTGATTATTATTTTATTTATTTTTTGCAAATTTTCGCTCAAAGAAGTATATAGGGCCTCATATTAGGACTTCACTTTGGGCCTCCAATATTTTTGAGAGCAATGCAAGGACGGAGGAGAGGAGGGGACTCTCTAGTGCACTTGTTAGGGTTGTAGTCCACCAGTAAGAAAAGGAATGTGATTACGAGAAATTAAATTTCTAGAAATTTTTTTAATTAAAATAAAAATATGATTACTAGGAATTAAATTACTACTAGTATACAATACCTAAAGTAATTTCATTCCGGTGTGTATTGATTCAGTAATCTTTAAAAAAATATATTTTTTTTGAAAATTATTTAAAGTCAACATTTTCTTTTTTTTATTGATTGAGCCAGGAATCCAAGATTCTCATATGGGATAAGGAGGGTTCAGATTTTCACTCAATTTGAAAATGTGATTCCTAATTGGATGTGTCATCAAGAATCACATTCATATTCATGTCTCTTTCAAACGTCAAAATCATGTTAGTATGGCATCATATTCCTATTGTTGTCACTTTTAAACGTCAGAATTATGAAAGTATGACATCTCATTCTCATTCCTCCTCTAAGATTTCTGTCATCCAAACTAAGCCTAAATGAAATCTCGAGTCAAGTCTCTCTAAAGCTACCGCTTATCAAATTGATGATAAATCGTGATTGTCAAGGGGGAATTGCCTGAAGGCCCTGAACCAGACAGCTCCTGTTTGTGTTCGAACCAATCCGGGATCCACACCACACTATGATGCTTCTTTTGGGGATTCTGCGGCGATAACAAAAGGATTTAAGATTTGTTTCATACCTGTGGAAACTAAAATGGCCTTTTTCTTCATACATGTTCAGGGAAAAAGAAGAAGTTGCGCATGTATAATGGCAGGAAAAGGGTAATAATTTCAGATAGCGATCCAACATGTACATGTTTTAGTAGTTCATTCTTTGGTGACATGGAGAAGTGCAAATTCGGCAATAAATGTTTTTCTTTGTTGTATTGTGACAGTAGGGCTAGAGATCAGAGTTTTTAGTCATTTGATTTTTGTTTGGGCAAATATGTCCCCCATTGATGCTTCTCTCGCAAAGATGTTTTCCTCTTATATTTTCTCTCTCTGGTTTGAAAATGTCTCATTTGCATTAAGGGATATGGTGCAAGCAAACTTATTTGCTGTTTGCAGTTCCCCCCAGCTGCACTTAGCCGAGTGGCAGAAAATGTTTGTAATTTCTCCCTGCCAAAAATCTTGCCATGTCGAGCTGTTTTGAATGAGAGCAAAAGAGTAATTCCACGTACTAACTCACCTAGGCAATTAGGGCCGGTAGGTTTACACGCAAATACAACACTAGGCTGTGGTCCCAAAAGTAGGAGTGTAATCGGTTCAGTCCAGTTATTGTCACTTCTATGCGCTGTGACGAACTTTCTGGCTAAGAAAAATCAAACTAAACTGGACAGGTCAATAATCAATCAGTTTGGACCGGTTTGGATTCTATTGGTTTGGCCGGTTTTTCGATTTCTCATGGTTTGGATGTATGTGTATGTGTGTGAGTGAAATGAAGATCAACTGAACTGAGGCCAACAAAGAAAAAAAAAAACCTAAGGTCTCGTTCAGTTGCCATGAAAGTACAAAAAATGATGGGAAAATTAACTATTTCATAACTTTTGTATTGTTCAGTTGACAGGAAAGTAGCGGGAAACTTATGTTTAAGTTTTCCTGTAAGATTTACTTTCTTGCAAAAGTGATCCGGCCAAAAGTATAGTTTTTTGCGTCACGGGAAAATTTTTCTTTATTGTGGGGCTAAAATAATTGGCGGGTAAGAAAAAAAGTGAATGACGCCAATACCAAAAAAATACGAATTACTCCCTCCGTTCCAAAATGACTGTCCCGTTCGGTCTCCAATGCAAATTTTAAATTGTTAATATCTTTCAATCTATAATGAATTTTGTGTGTAATATGGATCTTATTTGATAGATCTCAATTAGTAAATAAGATCTCAATTAGTTCTATTATACAAAATGTTTAAAATATTTAAAAACATTATAGATTGAAAGATATTAACAATTTAAAATTTTCATTGGAGACCGAACGGGACAGTCATTTTGGAATGGAGGGAGTAGGTTCTTAGAAAGATACTTTGAGATTTACTTGAGCAACAACAATTTTGACTATTATGGTGTTTTCTGAGATAATTGTTTTGGAAAAAAATTCGTAGTTTATTTTTTTTTTGAAGTATTTATTTATCTTGTCATTAATTTTCAATTTTGTTTTATACTAACTAATTTTTAATGAGTTTTTGCATCGGCAACTAATCAAGTATAGTTGTTTAATATTTATTTATTTAGTTTTCATCTACTTATTTTTTAAACTTCATTTATACGGTTGATTAACAGAGAATGTCAATTTAAATGGGGGATTTGCATAACCATTCAAAATATAGCAAATTGAATAGAGAATTGCAAATCGATTTTTTCATTTCATATTAAGGCTTTGCATTAGATAAAATACATTTTCCGTATGTGTTAATTTTTGAAATATGATAGCCTATTATTTAACTCTCAAAGTTAATTTTATTTAAAATTAACCATGGGAATAAAAATAAAGAAGTTTTTCGTAAATGTCTTTTCCCGGCAAATAAACCACTAAACTTTAGTTTTCCGGCAAAAAAAAATTGTCAAATGAACACTAAATAGATTTCTTTCTCCTTCACTTCACTTTACTTAACTTTTTCTGAGAATAATTTTCCGGTACAACATTCTTGGCAACTGAACGGAGAGTGGGAACGAGAAATAAGCTAGTGATCCAGTGATGGCACTCACGTTTTAAGAAAACAAAATCAACTGATTCCACTCACTTAATCATTTTAGATCCATCATTGCAATAGCCTAATTTGGAAGATCTGAGACAAACCCAGAAAAAAATTGATAGTTCAATCAATTGACAATGCCAAGTGATACTCCAAGAACAGATACAGATATATACTTTTACAGATGTAAGTTTATCGGTGAGTTGGTTTATTATCTGGGAGTCGATCTCCTTTTCTTCTAAAAAAATTCGTCTGGTCATAGGAGCCCTTCTCATTCATAGGGTTCAATATTTCCTTCTCTGCAACATTGTTTTCTATACCACTCAGGGAACCATGCAAGAACCCTGGTAAGACCAGACCTATTGGGATCAGAGAGAGAGAGAGAGAGAGAGAGAGAGATGATTTCCAGTAAAATAACTAGAAATCGAGACACAAACTAGCAAATCAGGTGAACAGAACAAAGTTACCAGTGAGATACCCTAAACAAATATGAAGCAGAGTATTCATGGATAGAGAGAAAGGGTTGAAGTGAGCCGGAGTTAATGGGATTTTGGGACTGGGAGTGTATAGGAATCTCACTAAGATCGACTTACAGAGAGAGAGAGAGAGAGAGAGCGCAAACGAGAAGTAGTTAGAATAGTTGAAGTCGGTACGGCCCTATTTTGATGGGGAAAAAATCGAAATAGTCTATGTAGTTTAGTATTTGTGTCAACTTGGTCCTTACAGTTTAAATTGGCTCAATTTACACTCTATAATTTTCATTTTGTTCTAAATTAGTCTAATTACTAACTGTCGTTGGTCTCCATTGACCCAGACACAAATGGGTCACTTGATTCGTTAGTCGGCAGCAATTCTGTCACGGGGGATCCAAGCTCGTCAACTTGTAGAACCAGGATCCAAGCTCGTCAACTTGTAGAACCAACATGACCTCCTGGTTGGCATCTTCTTTGCATTTTTCGGTACTATCTAGCCATGATCAATTACGCCATTGCAATCTCCTCATCATCAAAGGAAGATCCGTCAATTTCTCCCAAATAATATTTTTTTGGGTTAAATTGTTCAAGATGAATTTTTTTTGAAAGAGAAGATTATATATAGATTTGAGTGTAAGAATGGATAATGGGAAAAATAGGTCTATATATAGATGGCTTAAGTAAATAGTGTAGTTGAGGGTGAATGACTGAAGTAAATGGCATAGTTTAGAGTGAATATGAGTAAATGACTGAAGTAAATGGTGTATTTGAGAGTGGATGAGAGTTGAGAGTAAATGGCTAAAGTAAATAATGTGGTTGAGAGTTGATGGGAGTAAATGAATGAAGTAAATAGTTTAATTGAAGTGGATGGGGGTTGATATCCAATTTGTTCCTATTTTTGGATGGAAGTTAAAAAAAATGCGAAATTAATTTTTTTTTAAAGTCCTCAATTATCGGATACCATAATTATTTTTTAATGGAAGTAATACTTGAATTAGGATTGAGAAAGTTGAGAGAGAATAAGTAGAGAAAAAATTAGTTAATTATCGATCCCTATTTTACTTCACCATTGGAGAGGGATGAGTTCTATTTTACATCCAAATAACTTTTAACCATTTTTTTCATCTAAAATAACTATCCATCTAGATGTGTTTTACATCTCCATTGGAGTTGCTGTAAGGGATTTGGGACATCAGGCCTGATTCACAATCCGACCACTCAGTTTACAAGGCTTCAAAAAAAAATCCATTTATCATTAGATGTAGCTACCAATATTTGAACAACTTGTCTTGTTCTCTTTACAATTCAAAAAAAAAATTTCAAAAAATTCTCCCTAGATTCCCCCTATTTCCAACATTTCTCTCTCAATCTCTCTTTACTTATTACCCCTACTATTTTTCAAAAAATAAAACAAACACAGCATTGAATTTTCAGATGGGCATAAAACCTTGGACTCTACAACCCAATAGTGCTTTGGGGCAGGGTTCCCGGATCCAGTGGGTAGCTCGATGCTCAACTATGCATCACTTGGACTAAGATAACAATATCGTCCGTTCTAGTGATTTCAAAAACAGGGAAAAGAGGAAAGAGAATGGATAAAAGGTAAACTGGATATTAAGCATAATGCCCGAGTGTTTAGTAGTTGTCCATGCAAGATCGGAAATACAAAGTGCTAACCCGGTACTTGTCTTTTATTTTGTCCTTGAAAGGAAGACGCAAAAATAGATAATAGAGTTTCAATAGAGCTAAGCATCCGCAGGCATCTGATTCTGATCTAACCAGGCGGCCATTTCATCTGTCTCCCACCAAGAACATGCAAGTGAAGATGGTAAACAGATTGACCTGAGAGAGAGAGAGAGAGTCAACATGGTTTTGCAATTGAGGAAACATTTACACTTCGTTTGCTTTTCTGAGAAAGCCAAACTAAATATTGAATCTCATGAGTGATTATGTTGCAAATTATTAAGGTTTTGGCAAAGAAAGACGAGAGAAAATAGAGAAATTAAAAAAAGGGGGATCACTGTCAACTTACATGCGTTTGGACCACTGTTGATAACAACACGGAATCCATCAAGAATCCCTTCTTTCTCTGCAACTATTTTTGCAGCATACAGAAGTTCTCCCAAAATGTCTCGATGCCGTTCTTCAGCCTGAACAAAAATTACAAGAGGCAACCATTATCTGATCAACTTGAGGATACAATTTCCACTAAAAAGAGAAGAAAGAGCATTGTTACTATTTCTTAATCAATTGGACTATCATAACTGCAAAGCTGTTCCATATAGACCGCAAAATGGTGAAACTACTTGGACATGTTCAGCTAGCACTTCTGCTTTGAGAAGCACAATGTGTAAGGATAATATTTTCACTTCTCGGAAAGAGTGGAAGCAAGTCAGTGAATGATTTCCTACCACATTATAGCTTAACAAGAAAGCTTATTTATTACGTAGCACAGTGAGTTGCCATATGGAATATGGAGCTATTTTCATGATCTGAAAAAAAAGATTCTTTTAGTTTGCACTGAAAAAGAGCACCCCTTGGGTAAGGGCCTCGTTACCAAAAGTACATTAGAACAAGTGGCAAAACATTAACAAAATAGGAGAAGGGTCAACTTGTCAACAATGGAGTCACTTCTTTCACGTGGTTGAACATTCATAAGGCAAATTATACCTGGAATGGGGTACGAGTGGGGTGCTGGCACACATGTCCAAGTATCACATTCATCCTATTTGTATGTCCAAGGACACACTACACCGCAAAACATGCAAACTGGTTAACATACTCTCTTTTTTTCTACAGCCAAATGGTGTTTCCAATGTGCCATAGAGATTACATGGATGAAAGAGCTTTATGCATAGTTATGTGGCAAGCTTGTATTATTTAAATCTTGCTTTGTAGATGTCCAACAATCAATCATGTCCAACATATCCCATACCCTCAGCCAAGCCCAGTTCTCGCCGATAGGCGCTGGTAGCTTAAGAGTGGAATGTTTGGCATAGGTACATACATTTTGAGGAGTTTGTGTAACATAGTACAAGGCATCCAACATGTGATCATTGACATCATTCATTCTCAAATCAAGTAAAAAGGTGAAACGCAACACATACAAGTAAAGTTACCTTGCCAAGATCCGTTAATCCATCCCTATGTTTAGGAATGACTAAAACATGAACAGGAGCTTGTGGGTTGATATCCCGAAATGCCAAGACCTTTTCATCCTCATAAACTATACCGGAAGGGATCTCTTTCGCAATAATCTTGTCAAATCTAGAACAGAAGCAAGAACGAGTAAATCTCTAAATCCTCTGATTGCTGCTATTAAGACTTCAAGTAAAGCCAACTAATATACAGCCTTGGAAAGTTAAATCAGAACATTGACAAAGGCTAGACTGAATATTTATTCATCTATTCCATGTGTTGGTAAAAGATAAATTGAGAACAGGTTTAAGTAGCTTGCCAACATTAGCAGCTATCATGAACCTATGCACCAATAACTACTGATACAGGCTCATCAGGTTGTGTACTCAATATTGTCTGACATAAATTATTTCACATTTTCTTGCCTAATAGGTTTCTTACTTGCAAAACATTGGCTTCAAATCTTCGTATTGCAATCCTAGTTTTTAGAAAGTAATTGAAATTGCCAACAATAAACTTCGTAGAGATCCATCTTCTATAACTTGACTATGTTATATAACAAAAAACAAATTTCATAGCAAAACATAAGCACACAAATAATACATGGTGGGAGCTCCAGTGTCGGCAGTGGCTGCAGCTGCTCTTGCAGACGCCTCTTCGTCATGTGTAGCACTAACACGAGACATTGATCTGCCCCAAAATAAAATCAGCAGAAAATACATAATGCATTAAGTTACAGTTGTTTTGAAAGTGTTAAAAATGAATGAAGCGTAGTAGCATACAATTTGAAAGAAATTATCAGAACCGTAAAAATCCCACTGCATTGGTCATGCAAACTTTGTATTGTAGTATATGCAGCATGGATATGGTCACAAAATGAGAATTTTAAAATTGGGAACACAGACATGGCAATCTACCTTATAAAACACAAGGGTGTGGGGACCACACAAACACAAGTTGAAAGAAGGGTTGAGATTCAATTGATCCAAGGGCTGATGTGTGCTCTCCAACTCTTTTAAAAAAACACTCACACTCTTACAAATATATTACAAAAATGCCATCAAAGGGTGAGTAGTGCCGTAGGCACGGTCAAGCACTAGTGTACATATAATACAAAATATACATGCTTGTGTGTGTGCGCGCGTGCAGGCGTGTCACTAGTATAATCTGTTATCTATAGGATTACTATTATAAAGGGAACACCCCTTGTGGTGTAGATTATTTGTGAAGCTGGCTGACATTTCTTTATTCAAAAAACCCACCAAGGAAGGGTATCTTTTACACTTCAATTAACCTTACCATCCCTCAACCCAAATAACTAGAGGGGTAGTCGAGTAAATCCATAGCAATATAGCATGCAATCACTCCGCATAACCAAAACCCGACCAGTTGTAAATTAGCAGTTCCACATTCAGAACTCCCTCAACACCAACGCTGAAAGGCCATGTCCACCCACATTGTCTGTCCATCTCTCCCTTTCTCCAACCATCTATCCTACTGCATCTACAACTGTATATTTTTATTCCTTTCTCCCTTCTCCCAAGCTCTCTCCCTCTTTTCTCAATTCAAGAATTTTCTGTTTTCATCTTTTGCATAACACAATTTGCACATGCATCGTGTGTGCCCGCATCTAGCTTTGAGGCTAGATCACATTATAGTTTACTAAACTACACCAAGAAATTGACATGCCTAAAGAAACTGCAAGAAAAAAAATGCCACCCTAATTTCCTTATTGCCCCCCCTTTTTTTCTAACTTTCACTTCTCCGATTGCAATTAATCACAATTAGTGATTTTTCTCGTTCCCTTATTTGCATAATTAGCACTAACATCATGTATGCCCGGCGATTAGTTTTTCAAATGTAAACAGCTAACATCAGTATTGTTAAATAAGAAATCTGTATTATATAATGAATATAACGGATATCTGTATAGTGATATATACATATATGCACATTATAATGATGATACATGATACTTATAAATTTGTAGTCAATCTAGGGCTTCAACACCAGTGGTAGGAGTCAATTAGGTTAATTTTTGTAGACTTTATAAATCAAATTCTCACCCTAAATATTTGAAGTTATAACATATTTACCTCTAAGAGATAATAAAATTACTACATATCTAACCTGTTGTGACCGGCTATACATATATACTGAGCAAAATTGCTACGCGCACAACCGTTGTGTTGGTTGTGTAACTAATTATGGCCGTCCAAACATTTGGACGGTGCAGATTTTAAAAAAACTCTTCCCGGAAAAGTTAAATACTGAGTATGAAATTAATGGACTAGGCAATTAATTTAGGCTCCATTCCGGTTTCTGGTTTCTAAAACAAGGAACTTTTATAGAATGAAGTAATTTTAAGTTCAAAAATCATGTGGTTACGCAAATAATTTTTTTACCAATGTGGATCAAGTTTCAGAGATCCCATTAAGATCTTTGTAAACGATGCAAAAAAAATTAAAAAATTATTTTTTATTTTTATTATATTTAAGCTTGAAATTACCTTAAAAACAAAGCAGAACGTCACCTTAGACTGTATCTATACGTACAAGGTGTGCTGTGTGTATACACGGCGTCAAAAGCCGGAGAGAGAAGCTATTTTTACTCTTCTTTCGTTTTGATGGCAGAGAAGCTACCTGCGAAGCTGTAGAGGGAGATGAAAGAGGCCTCCTCGCTGAGTTTGGGGGACGGCGTGTCCTCCTACTCCCAATCCTTCGTTTCTCACCAAAGCTCTTACACTTACCGAAATCCTGTTTCCAACAACTTACTTAACTCCCAATTTTCAAAATTCTGAGATCCAATTGAATTCAGGAAACGAAAATTGATGATCAAAAAAGAAAAATAGAAACAGAAATGGCAGTGTAGTCTAAAAATGAAGAGAGAGAGAGAGAGAGAGAGAGAGAGAGAGAGAGAGAACCTTAAAAAGGCGAAGGAGGTTGACGCAGCCATGTACCACAATACAGGAGATTAGGTTTAATAGTGGTGGCTTTGATTATTCAGTGTGTTAGCGATGTTCACACTTTATTGTACAAGTATCATCTACGCCATCAGATTGTTGACTTCTTCATGGACGGCTGCCGTTAAGGGTGGTATAACTTTTCCGAGACCTCGTTGCTGTACATGTAGGAGTAATATGCTCCGGGTTGCACCATAACATTTTCTTTCGACCCCTTTCTCCTTCCTTTCATCTGGGTTTTGGATGTCTTGAGAAACAGTGTCCAGAAAAATGGCCAGTTTATTTCTGCGAGTTCCAACCAGGAACTTCTATGTTTCAGCTTCTTCTAATGGTACTCTCTCTCTCTCTCTCTCTCTCTCTCTCTCTCTGAGTTTGTGAGTATGTCTGTTTATGTACATACATATATGGTTGTTTATTTTCAACTAGGCGCAAATCATATCATGGGTTCTCAAAATTGTACGCCAAAATTGAGGGGCGCTCTCTCTCTCTCTCTCTCTCTCTCTCTCTCTCTACATATATATATATATATATGTGTGTGTGTGTGTGTGTGCTTATAGATTATATACATATCGAAACAAAGGGTCTCCCTCTCTATCTGGAAGGTTCGAAAATTTTCTTTTAAAATTGAGCTCTCTGTCTTTGTGGGTTGAATATACAGGACTAAAAATACACGTTCATACTTTTGTAAGTCACTTGAGTGGAAATCAATTGTATTTTTTTGTTAAAATTGGGCTCTTCTTTGTATAAGTAAGAGCACTTCCAGCGTTCACCCTTTGTTTTACCCAATTTTGAGTCGAAATCTGGGTGAAAACTCAATTTGGGTAACGCATGGTAAAACCCATTTTCAAATTGGAACACACTTTTCTCCCAGACCAAGGTGTGTGTGAGAGAAAGAGAGGCTGTTGAGAAAGAGAGAGAGAGAGAGAGGACCGAGAGAGAGAGAAGGAGCTGGTGAAGGTGGCGACCAGTGGTGGTGGCGACCAGAGATTGCGATGGAGGGGAAAGAGAGGGGTTGCAGAGATTTGAGGAGGAGGATGAGGAAGCCCCAACTTTGAACTCAAGCACAGAGCTGTGGTGGAGGTGGCCGGAGATGGCGATGGAGGGCTTTCATGCTTCTCTTTGTCCAGCCGCACTCACAAGCTCAGAGAAAGAAGAACCTGATCTGAAACCCTAGCCAGTAGCTATGGTGACCATCTCAACTTGCCTCTCTCTCTCTCTCAAATGAGCCGCTTGAAAAAATGGGGATGGGTTTGCGTTCGTCATTTGGGCGAAGAAATGGGTAAAACCCAAAATGGAGAGAGATTTGAATTTGAGTCTTAAAATGGGTAATGATTGGAGATGGTCTAATACCTCTTTCATGTGAGAAGGTATGTAACATGGGTTGATTTTCGGTTTAGGTGCTCCTCCCGGTGTGCCTCAACAAGGAGGACCGGTGATTCTGGAAATTCCCCTTGACAAAATCCGGAGGCCACTCCTGCGGACAAGATCCAACGACCCACAGAAGGTGAAGGAACTCATGGACAGCATCGCCCAAATCGGCCTTCAAATTCCGGTAAAGCCAGAAACCCTCAAACTCCCTTCTTTTGATCTAGGGCTATTTCCGTTATTTCTAATTGGATCTTAAGTATATTCCTCTTTTGGAATCGTTGTGAGATGGAGAAACTGCAAATGTGATTGATCACCTATGAGGTGTTTTGAAACCTTTTAGTCTAATGCAATATGCTAATCATTTTGCAATAAAATTGGCTGCACATCATTTGATTACTTGCATTCGTTTTAATTGGATCCTTAAATTCTCTTCTTTTGGAATGGTTGTGAGATTGAGAAAATTCGAATGGGGCTAAGCTCCTGTTGCTGGTTTTCAGAGCGTTGTTGGTACAAGATTCAAAATTCTATACGAGTCCAATGCAGCATGTTAAACAAACTGTGATTAAATTGGTGTGTACAGTTGCTGCAAGTCCCAAGATCTTTGATTGCTCAAGAGAATACCATGAAGCCATTGTATTCTAGAAAATAATTGATCAGACTTGTTGTTGAAGGACCGAGCTAGTTGGTGGGGCGGTGGGGCAAGGGCCACCCTTGGTTTTGCGAGAAATATTATTTTACACTAATGGATTAGACATTTACCAGTATCTAAACAACTTGATTTTTCACACAAATGATGAAGGCAATCTAAAAGAGGAAGGGTTTGGATTAGTAAAATAAAATTCCCAATGACTTCCATTTAAGGACCATGGGAGAATTGAATCAAGCCTTTGCTATTGTCTTAACCAAAAAAAAAAAAATACAGCATAGGATAAAGCCTGATGTTTCACTTTAACATTTCTCTTCATATTGTTACTGAAAAATATGCCACAATACCAGTGGACTCCCATTAAATAGCTACACTCGCGAACCAAAATCCTTGCTCCACCACTGTTGATGCTCATGGATGATCTAATCAGCTAATGCAGAGAGATGTTGAAGTATCAAATTATTGAACGAAGTATATGTAATGTGAAAATGATAGTCTACTAAATTTTCTGACCTTGAGTGGGATGTCCACTAGTGCTGTTTTATTTTTGCCTAGTTTCTCCCTCTTTGCATTACAGCTCAAGCATTCAAGATCAATAGTTGACTGGGTATATCCAATCCTGGCAAATTTCTCGTTTCAAAAGTTTCACTCAATTTGTAATTACTTTATGTATCTGATGGTTTAGTATATTCTAACATCACCAGATAAACTTGTACGTCATGCTTTGATATTGGCTTGTCCCGATGTTCCTTACGATACATAATACACTAGCAATTTACAGTTGGAGATTTATATGCTTACTGGGACCCTTTTTTCCCTCCTCCCTGTAATGTGTTTACCTTTGTATTTGATACTTTCAGTTGTATACTACTACGTAATTATGCGGGAAATTTGTCCTCTTTTAAAAATGACGGAAATAAGTGTGAGGCTTGTGTGACTTGTGTCCATGTTGCATTTTGAAAAGTAGGGACTGTGAATACAGTGGAATAGTAGATCCCTTGTTTTGTCAAATTTAGCATTATGAATGGTTTGTAAAACAGATAGAATGTTTTGGTGAAAAAGTGGAACAAAAATTTGAATTTTAAGATGCATTGCAACAACTAAAATTGATTTGACAGCAATATGACTAGACGAGGAGGGTGCCATTAAGATGCAAATAGTTAGAGATGAGCGAGTGCACAAGACAATTGATTTAAGTCAAATTGAAGTCACTCCAAGGTGGTGGCAAACTGTTTTGTACTTTGATTGAAGCAGTAAAAACGACCTTTACAGCCACTTGCCAAACCAAAATTGTTCAGGTAAGCCTACGTGGTTGACATTTATGGCTTCCTGGAGTTGAACTGAGTAGAATTAGGGAGCAATGTCTCAGGGTTCTCTTGTAAAGGTTCTTTCATTTGCAATATTTCGTCGTCTCTCTTTTCTGGATGTGGAGTTTATTCAGTGTTGTTCTCCTGCAATAATGATTCACGAACAGTAATTTGAACTTTTGTACTTAATACATATTGCAGATTGATGTGCTCGAGGTTGAGGGAGTATACTATGGTACGTGCTGATTTAGTTTTCCCATACTAAATTATTACCAATTGGAGATCAAAAAAAATTATACCAGTTTTTTCTTGAACAGTTTTTAGTTCCTGTAGAGCATGACTATAGTATCTGGGAAAAAGTTACGTGCCTTCTAATTGGCTCCTAGAATAATCAACTCTCTCTCTCTCTCTCTCTCTCTCTCTCTCTCTCTCTCTCTCTCTCTCTCTCTCTC
>BPLS01000329.1:178081-189273 GCA_019656275.1 Rhododendron kiyosumense
TCTAGATTCGATACTCCATGCCGGGCATGTTAATGGTTTGGTGGATATGGGCGCTTGTTGTAAATAGTTTGCATGTACTGGTGGATCAACTTGCCAATTACCATAGGAAGTGTTTCCATATGTTGCGCAATTGCCGAATAAATGTGCTTGCTTTATGATTCTTCTAGATTAGAGAGCTGGAAGCTTATGTCAAAATAATAGAGACTGGTTCTCTTATTTTTGGTGTTAGATGTTTTTCTATTGCTTGTTGGGTTGTTTTATATTAGTATATTGTCTTCATATCTTGGGTTACAAACACATTTATAATGACCCACGTCAACTAACCTATTAACTTATAGTTTAATCATGTGGCTCAAAAGGTTAATATTGAGTTGCACAATAGCTGTTCACGAATTTTTATATACCTCTTCCATTTCCAATTCCCACCCAATGTGAGACGTAGCCATGGATTCTCACAATCTCTCCCACTTAAGATCGCAACGCCCTTGTTGCCCTCCTTGGTCTAACAACTTCAATCCTCAGTGTCGTGGGACAAGTGTATGCTTAAGCACGAGGGACAAGGTCATGGGTTCTCACAATCTCTCACAAAGTCATGGAGTCACTGGTGAGGACTAAGGACTGTGTTCAATAGTAGGGATGCTGAACAAATCCTCTGCATGCCTTTGAGCATGACTGATCAATCAGACAAGCGACCTTGGAGGGGTACAGTAAATGGGAAGTTCTCAGTCAAGTCAGCGCATGGGCTAGCATAACAGTTGGGGCATCACACTTTAAACCGCAGTAGGGATCGTGGACAAACCAGTGGAAGCAGTAGTGATGAAGATAAGTGGAAAAGGATATGGCAAATCCAAGCTCCTAACAAACTCAAGCTTTTTCTGTGGCGTAGTTTGCACAATATTCTACCTGTCAACAAGATGCTAGCCCAATGGAATGATTCCAAATTTACAGATACGAAGTGGGTATAAACATTAAGTAGGTTAGGATCGGGAACGAGAGCAATAGAGAAAACAAGAGGAGATATTATAGAACACACTGGATATATTGCTTCAACTGACTTGCCTCTTACAGGGAGAGACGCCCTCCTTTTATAGGTGCAAGGAGGGACTGTCCAGCGTCATTGCTTACATCACATAGACTAAGCCGAGTCTGCCACACTTATTACATTATATATTACACCTATGACTTTTATTACTATTGAAGTCTACACTCTGCCACACTACGTACATTACCTATTAAGTACAAACAGTACACCAATTATATGTACATATTAATATGATACAATAACAGTACACACCAATAATTTCATCCCTCCGGAAAAGAGAATAATACTACCATAATTTATATCTGTGGTGTTGGCTTGTCCGGTTTTTGGAGTAGTTGATGAAATCACAACTCATGTACTTTTGGGCTGTGAACGTGCTAGCAAAGTGTGGTTACTCTCACCATTTCGTTTGAGACACCGGAGACCTTATCTACTATTCCCTCCGTCCTATTTTCATTGTTCATTATTCATTTTTCACTTTTTTGTCTTTTGCGTATATCTTTCAATCTATAATATTTTTCATGATTTTGACATCTTTGTATTATAGAACAAATTGAAATCTATCAAATAAGATCCATATTGCATATTTTTGGAGATTCACATTGAAAGATATAAGTGATTGAAAACTGCACGAATATCAAAAAAGAACAATGAAAATTGGATGAAGGGAGTACTTTTTTTGTTTTTTGATCATACCTTATCTACTACTTTGTTTGGAGAAATTTGGACGAACTTGGGATCTATTACTAATTGCGTCCATAGAAGAGAACTACTGGGTCTCTTTGCTTTTAATATTAAACAGTACGAAAGTTTGACACTACTAGATCTCTATTAAAATAAGGATCTCATTTATTGTGCGTAGCTTTTAAGGATGGAGCCAGGGGGACATGTGATAATAGCCGACAAGGATTTTAGAAATGCAATAATTCTATGTTAAAAAAAAATTACCTCCAACCCATATAGATCCAACACTACTAGATTTTATTTTTCAAAAAAGAGAGACCCAAAAGTGTATTTCAAAATTAAATTCAATGGGTTAAAGTAAAGTATTATAAAGATAAGATGGTCTTCTAGCAAGTTTCTTAATCACATATATTGAGAAGGACGTAGCTAGAAATTTTAACCTGATCCTACTGTCATTTATACTTTTAACGACATGAAAGAAATAGCGTCGGGCACAATTCAAGATACTTGACTTTAGTAGATGGATTCAATTAAAATTAATCTCTTTTGGTACTCTACGTGCATATCACAAACATCATTTACAATAATTTTTATTATATAATTTTAATTTTTCCTAGATTTAATGACTTTTCATATGGTAGTTCATCTTTTAAATTTTTTCTGCTAGGATAAAATCCGGTAGGAGATTATAAGGGGCAAAAAAAACTCAATTACTCCAACCCAAAAACTATAAAGTGCGAGGCAAACAAACGGGACAGCGCTGAAAGGTTTTCGTGGAATTCGTCATTCGAAGCTAGTCTAGTCTCTTTTGTTACCTGCTGTAAACCTAATTTGTGTCCCTATTAATTTCGTGTCTAATTTTGCGTGTGTACGTAATTCAGTGGGGGGCAACAGTAATGTCGTTTGATTTGGTGTTGAAGCCGTGTTGTGGCGGCTGTGGATCGTCTAAGGATCTTTATGGAAGCAATTGCAAGCACTTGACTCTGTGCTTCGCTTGTGGCAAAACCATGGCCGAGAACGGTGGTAAATGCTGCGAATGCGGCGCCACCATCACTCGCTTGATTCGGGTTCGTTTCTCGCACCAAGCGGGCGCGTTTTTTGTGCACATGTCCATATTTCACTTTGTTTGGTTTAAATGTTATTCCCTCCGTCCCAAAATAATAGTCACCTATGTGTAATTTTTGGATAAAAAATAAAGTATACATATGTTGACCATATGTTAACCTAATGAAAGGTATTAGTTCTTCAATTTGTGCACAAAAAAAAAGAATCGAAAAATTATGAGTGGATGTTTTTTTTTCATTCAAAAATTGTGTATTTTGTAGGGGACTATCAAATAGGGAGTATTTGGAATTGGAATTTGACCTACTGTAAGGGAATGTCATACATAAATTGGCCCACAAGGATTAATAACATCACCGAATTGGTCCACAGAAGACAAAATCTAATATCTTAACAGGGATACAAGAGGTTACCACATTATTATTTGAAATTCTCTAGTTATTCATATGAATTTTTGACTGAAGAGGTTGTTTTATCATTAGATTTTTGCACTGTTTGGTAGATTACTATGCTGGAAGATGATACTGGGATGGATTTCAGAGTGGTGTTTTTGTTTGCGTGCATGTGGCATGCGTGATGCTGGATACTGCGCGCGATTGAAAATGTCCGGTGTGCTCGTTGCTGTTATAAAAGTGGAAGTAACAATTTAAGTAAATTTCATAGAAATGATTCCGTACGAAATATCAATTTCTCTTAGAAGTAACTTCTATTTTTTCTTGGTTGTAATTACGTTGGCCAACCCGCCATCTACTTCCTGGCTTCGTCCCTGTTCTGTTTATTTTGTTGTATAACCACATTCCATTAGAGTTGGAATTATGGATATGAAGCAATACAAAGGATATATGAAAATTGTGTCCATTCGTATAATAGTTTTGTTGGGTGATGTGTTTTATCTTCTTGTTGCATCGTTTTGTTCATGATCTTGAGCATCACTGGGGACGAATGAACTTACAATTCGTGGAGAATTACTGTTGTAAAGGATATTGTATGCCAAGTATTTCGAGTGCTGGGTCAAATCCTGAATACTGAACTGCTATGTATTCAGGAATATAAAATTCGGGCATGTTCCAGCAGCGACAAGAACTTCTTCATTGGTAGGTTTGCTATGGGTTTACCAATTATTTCAAGCAAGCGGAATGCCCAGAACAAATGGTCTCTCCTGAAAGAAGGATTACTAGGTCGCCAACTAACTGAAGCTTTGCGGGTAGCCACGACTTAGCTTATTGATTAGTTTATTGGTTTACACATTGTTTGCTCTTTAATCAACTACGACACATTTTTCTATGTTTCTGCTCATCATTGAGGAGTTGAAGTTGTTGCATGTTGTTTGAATTTATGGAGAGCTTACACCTTTTCTTTTGACACATCCCTAAGATAAGTACATGTATCCATTATTGATGTAAATCTTGTCCATTTATATGAAGTATAGATGCATCCATAACTTATTGCCAAAAATGAAGAATTCTGCATGATGTACTTGGTGTGGTTCTTTATTCCTTATCGTTAATGTCTATTTTTTCAGGACAATAAATGCTTGTCTCCTTTATTCTGTTGATGCCTTGTGAGTCTAAAATCAAAATGTTTTTAGTTCAATACACAGTTAGAGGCCCGAGCAATTACCTTGTAGAATGATCTTTGTTAGAGCGCGCACAATCCTACATACTTGCTGCATTGTTCCTTGATCGTATTTGAACTTATGCTTGAGGAAATGGTTAATATTAACCCGCTAAAGTGGATTTAATATTTGTGCATATTTTGCTGGTGTCTATTTGACTAGGTTTTTGCAAGATGTTTAACAGGTTTTTCAGTTCTCTGGTCTTCCACTGCTTTATATTTTGCTTAAATCGATCTACTACTCAAGCTGCTCTTTATTGCTCACCAAATTCACTTCCGATCCCCTATTTTACCAGCTGCATCATTTGTAATTTTGTTGCGCAGGAGAAATACAAGAATAAACCTTGGCTATTGGTGAACGAAATGGGCCAATCTCAGTACCATGGTTACCTTGAGGGTGCACCATCAGCATCTTACTACCTACTAATGATGCAGGGGAAGGAATTTATTGCTATTCCTGCAGGTTCTTGGTATGCATGGCATATATGTTATGTCTTGTCTACCTGCACCTCACAAAACTGCACATTTCCACTGTCTCATTGATCACCTTGTCTTCTTTTTTCTAAAAGAAAGAAGGAAAGAAAGAGAAAAAGAGAGCCTTATTTTTTGCTTTTCAGATAATGATATGATAATGTTGTGAGATTGTGGTGGTAGTTGTTGAATGCGTCTCAAACTCAATGCTACTTATAGTTAGTTTTGTTATGTGACTGATTTTCACTTCTAGGTACAACTTTAACAAAGTTGCACAATATAAGCAACTTACCTTGGAGGAAGCTGAAGAGAAAATGAAAAATAGAAGAAAAACTGCAGATGGGTATCAAAGATGGATGATGAAAGCTGCGAACAATGGACCTGCGGCATTTGGTAACGTAGAAAAGATTGATGATATGGAAGGTGGGGCTAGTTGTGGAAGAGGACGTAAAAAACCCAGAGGGGATGATGGTGAAGCTAATGCTTCAGATAATGGAGAAGATGATGAAGAGGAACAGGAAGAGGCAGCGAGAAACATTATAGGTGGTGGGCTCTTCAGAAGAGGCAATAGCGACGACGAAGAAGGTACAAGAGGAGGTGACCTTGATCTGGATGATGACAATTTTGAGAAGGGTGAGCATTTGCCTTGTATCCTGTATTTATGGTATTCAGTACAAGGATCATGATGACTTCTGGTTGGATGCTTTGATCTTAATTTCGTATAGGGTGGAATGTTGATTAACTATGTAGTAATGTTTTCTTTTCCCATACACGTGAAGAATTAGTTACTATCGCTTTAGAAGATAGAAAGGGGTTGAATTGGACTCTGATTTACATTCTTTTGCATATATTTGACATATCTCTTATATGTTTTGACGTGGGTTTATACTTTTTTGCATTCCCGTCAAACCTAAATTTGGAATGCTTGAAATTACGAGAGGAATTTGTGTTTTAGATGCAAGTAATTCGACCAAATGTTTACGTTGTCTATTTTCCCTGCTTAGTTCACGGCCAAGATCTGAGATTCTGAATACTAGTTCTTTGAAGATATGTTGTTCTTGGCATCCTTCTAACAGTACTCTATTTGTAGGACTCACCATTGTCCATCCTTTTTTGTTTACACGTTGTGTTTCTCGTGTTAGGCTCCGTTTGTTTGGACGTAAAATATTTTCCGTTTGTTTGAACCCGCTGCCTTCTACTGCAATTCTCATTGCTTAGTTTCCTCGATCGTCAGTCATGACCTACATTCAATTCCAATAATCTCATATCTCTCCACCGTTTAAGCTCCTCATCTCTCTCTGTACATTATTTTGTTGATTTCTGAAAATATTTTCAGGTACCAACCAAACACCGGAAAATAAAAGTTTGAAATTTGTTTTCTGAAAAAATATTTTACACAGAAAATATTTTACATTGTAAAACATTTTACATCGAAACAAACGGAGCCTTAGTTGCAAATTCCTCTTTGCATGTTTTATTTATGAGGATTATTCATTTCTTTAGGTGATGATTGGGAGCATGAAGAGACCTTTACTGATGATGATGAAGCTGTGGGTAATGATCTCGAGGAACGAGAAGATTTAGGCCCAGAGATTCCTGCCCCTCCAGAAATTAAACAGGTTTCATTACTTATAGCCTTTTGCTAAGTGATATACTTGTAGTGTTGATGTACTCTGAGTTCATGGGTATAACTTTCTAAAATCCTTGAACATGTAACTGGTGATCCTATGCTCGACAAATTTGACTGAGGTTCTGTGATATTAGGGTTAGAAAGAGAGGGAATCACTAGGTGAGAAGTGTTAGGGAGTAAAAATTGTTTAGAGGAATTGTTAAGTGGAGGAAGAGACCATAAATTAAGCAGCGCCAGTGATGTATATCATCCATGGAGAACAAAATTTCTTTTTTTCCTTTTGTTGAAAGATAGTATTGCATTGTTCAAAATTCGTGGTGGGGATTGTACGTCATACCAAGACTGTGGCATGGTGTGAACTGTGAAATACCATAGCCGGGGCTTTTCGAGGCCTTGTATTCTTAGGAGTGCAGTTCTTTCTGTACCTCATATGTTGTGCTTACTAGTAGTTGTGTTGCTTTCCTCTATGGCATCTCAATGGAGTCAGAAATTAAAAGAATAATTAGGTAGGCATCTAAATATCCATCTGCGTAGGAATGATACTTCTGATCTTACAGGCATAAAAATGTGAAACTTCAAATCGACTATGTTGGTGACGGAGAAAATCTGTGTAAACTCCTCTGGTATAAACATGCTGGTGAAACTAATAGCTTAGATGAGGTCCGACATCTTATGTTACTGAGAAGCCACTTGTTGCATTCTTCATATTTTTAAAGCTCGTAGCAGGAGATACTCCCGGAAGCTTTTGTTGCATTATATTTGTATGTATTACGCTATCTTACTCTTGTAGTAATCTTATCGGTCTTTTTTTTTTTTTTTTTTTGCTTTTTGACAAATCTCTTTTTTTGCTTGTTTTCTTTCTCTCCTACTCTTGTTTGATTATAGTTTTCTATCATGTTAAAACATCAAGTATGCAATTTTTGTCTTGGTTAACATAATATACCCAAAGCCAGGGCAATAAATTTTCCGCTGTCTTCTCAATCTGCAAGTTTGTCTCTGTATTCTCAATCTGCATGGATTAGCAATTAGCATAGCTGTTACTTGTGGTTGTTTGACTTGAAAAAATGCCATTTGAAATAATGGTCATGTCCCTGCATTTCCCTGCACTGCAGGATGAAGATGAGACAAATGAAGAGGAGGGAGGATTGAGCCAATCTGGAAAAGAGTTGAAGAAGCTGCTCGGGCGAGCTTGTGGTTCGAATTTTATGGTTGTAGAGGGTGACGATGGCAATGATGATGTAAGTAACTATGGGAAGGCAGGCTCCTTACCATTTTTATGTGCTGTACTAAGAAAGTAAGAAACTATGGTCAATTGGTCATTAATTCTATTTTGGGGGCTTCCCTCTATCTCTTATCTATCCAAACATACCTGCTACTTGTTCTTGCCATGTAATTATTTGCTTTGTTTGGCTTTTCCAGATAAATGATGATATTTCACCGGTGTTGGCTCCCAATAAGAAAGATGCTCCGAAAGAAGGACCTGCCAATAACGTCAAGGGAACCCCAACTATCTCCAAGTCAGCAAAGGGAAAGAGAGAACTTAATTGCGAGGATGCAAAAGCTAGTGATGGTGCACCTCCAAAAAAAGTGAAGACAGAAAATGTACGTTGTTGCCAATTTAACATCTGTCGTTTTTGGCCAAAATTGGGAATCCTGCCAAAACTGTGCCCAATGTGAAACCAAGTTTGGGCCAAATTTAATACCCAACACCATTCAAAACTGTTTTTTTCCTACTTGGGGAGAGAGAAAACCACATCATTTTCTGATCAGGAGATTTATCTTTGTGGTCACTTTCTGGATGATATCATTTCCATGGTACTTGAAGGAATTAAATTCATTTTGCGGGTGTATTGTTTTCGAAACGAGGTTGCTGATGCCTTTTAACGTATGTAGTTACTATGTTAGTTAATCCAGTCAAAAGCACGTAGCTTTGAGTTGAGTAACTGCCTTGATCTCCCAAATGTGATTAACTGGATAGGGGGCTGGGGTTCTGGTTTTTGCCAAAATGATGCCGCTTTATCTTTCAGCTTCAAACCCCATTTCCTTAACCTGCTTGTTTCGATGCCGTTCAAAAAAACCTACTTTGTTTCGATATAACGCACCAGTTCTATATTGAAGTATGAGTTTCCTTGATATTCCAAAGCTTACTCTAGACGTATCTTATTTTCATTTTTCTTTCGTGTTGGAGCAGGAGGTGAAATATTCAAAAGATAAACCTTCGTCATCTTCGAAACATGCATCGACTGATTCATCTGCTGGACCTGTCACAGAAGATGAAATCCGGGCTGTTCTATTGCAAAAGTCTCCTGTGACTGCTAAGGATCTTGTCAATGTGTACTTTAAAGCAAGACTACGATGTGACAAGGTATGCCTTTCTTGTTTTGTCAGGTTCTTCGTCTATGCTTACCATATGCAATAAAACTCAGAAAACTTGAACTGTCTTTATTTGAAATATCAAAAGAGACCTGATACGTTCCTCCCTTGACATTTTAGTTTCATAAAATTCATTTGAAAAGTCTTTTACATGTACATATTGCCGATAGTATGCTTTAACCTTTTAGAAACAGAGACCTTTCATGGCATTGATAATGTAGCAATAATGCAAAGTTTTCACAACATCACAACTCACGGATTTATTATTATAGGAACTAATCGAAAAATGTATTGGTTTTGTTCTTTTCCGGTGCCAAAAGATTTAGCTGTCTTTTTGTTGTCTGTTGGATAATTTTTGTAATTGAGGCGACATATATCTTTGCTCCCACTGAATGAAATTTCTGACTCTACAACTGGTCGGCTTATATTGTCATCTTCTTTCAATAACCAAATGGAGTTCTCATGCAGGATAAGGATGCTTTCAAAGCTATATTCAAGAGGATTTGCAAGATCGAACAAACAGACGGGCAGAGCTATGTAGTTTTGAGCGAAAAAGGCATGTCCAACAAAGCAGTACGTTTAGTATGATAACTTGTTTTATGTTTCTGAACTCTCCCTCTAAAAGGGATACAGAGGAAAAAAAATAAAGGCAAGAAGTGTGCTTTAAGCCCTATACATCTGATAGGTTAAGATAGGTTAATTTTCTAACACTCAATTAGGATTTAGGACACGGTATGAACTCACTGAATTAGGCCACTGATGCAGTAGTTTGAGCTTTTGAAATGTGTGTTGATTTCTCTGTTTTTTCTTGTTATGCCTCGTGATTTGGGAAGCACCGGAGAGCGTGAACCCGTTTCATGAGGGGGTGCGGAGAATATGATGATAAATAGTTCCGGTAACTGGTGAAGAATAACTTACTTGTTGGTAACGTGGGTTCCCGCCGTCGAAGATGACAAAAAAATGGAGTCCGTTTCTTACATCAAAGCTGATTCTTTTCCCTTTCAACAGAATAATCTGCTGGTAGTTGTGGGTTGTAATGGAGTTAAAAAGCGAGCACAAGTTAAACGAACCATGGTAGTTTTTGTTTTGGCTGTTAACCATAGTAGTTTAATTGCCCTCTCGTTCACGTGACTTTCCAAAGCCTTTGAAGGCAATTTCTAAGTTGTCAGCACATTAATTGGTGGGGCGGAAATGGGGGGTTTTCCTGATCAGCCAGATAGAATTTTCTCATTGATTTTTAGATGACCATATTTTGTCAACGGTATCAACTGTTTTTGGACTTTATTGTTTAGTTTGGCTAATTTTGTAATTGACCCCAAAATAGCATATCCAAATTATAATAAAACCTATAGAAGCCACAATTGCAGATTATCCAGGGAGCCCTTTTGTATTTGTTCGAGTATGTA
Source organism: Rhododendron kiyosumense (assembly GCA_019656275.1). NCBI lineage: Eukaryota > Viridiplantae > Streptophyta > Magnoliopsida > Ericales > Ericaceae > Rhododendron > Rhododendron kiyosumense. Next base: position 188,364 of record BPLS01000329.1, read on the forward strand.
AATAAATCGCAAATATAGCCGTCTGGAGTCGCGCACTAATCGGAACAATTTTTATTTTATATCTATAAATTTGGTATTGTACTGCGATAAGTTCGAAATGGAAGATATATTCTATAGATTAGGATTCAGAATGAATTATTCCTTGTGTTCCAAAATAATCTTTTATTGAAGTCTTAAGAAAAACAGATGTTCCATGATATTGAAGATAGATACTAGATATTAATTTAGATAAATTAAGAACTTGGGTTTATGATAATTGAACTAATCGGATGGAGTAGATGATTTCCTTGTTAAACAAGCAAAAACCCCTCCCCAAGCCGTGCTTGCATTTTTCATTGCACACGGCCTTCCCTATGTATCCATCTAAAACTCAGTTCTTTCTCTAGACAAGACTTTAAAAGGGTTCAAAATGCTATTTTTACGATTAGTCTAGATGAGAGTAATTTGAGACAAAAAAAAGTTTTGACTGAAAACTTTAATAGATTAACAATTTTTGCAATTCAAAATGTATTGGTTTGATGAAAAAATAAACGCACCTTTCCTTCTTCTTTTTTCCAGTTAATTTGTTGAAGCAAATCAATTTTACAAAGGGAAAGTAATGCCATTCAAAAGAGTGGGAATGTAATGGAATGACCAACCTTAGTTAAAATAATCACAATACTTCCACAGGCCTTTGTTTGTGTACGTGATTTTCCCAAGCCTTTAAAGGCAATTTCTAAGGTATTGCAGTGTTGCGCATTAATTGGTGGAGCTGGAATGAGGGGTTTACTGATCAGCCGGACAGAATTTATTCTCAATAAGAAATTAGACGGTGCATTTAGTCCAAAAATCACATGGGATTATATGGTCATGGCCACCTTAGAAGGGTATAGTGCACCCGACCCAAACCACGAAGGGGGAATAGACTTTT
>BPLS01000329.1:189283-240714 GCA_019656275.1 Rhododendron kiyosumense
GCTGGAGTATAAAATTCACCTTTTTTTCCCCATGTGTTCTGAATTAACGGAACAATTCTTGAAAGTTGAAGGGTAAATCTTGAAAAGTTAAAGATCATCATTCTCTTAAAAAAAAATTATGTTTCAAGAAATGAATAGACAAATTGGGACAGATATTGAAATATATTGTAATAATGTTGTAACAATTTTGTGGGAGGGGTTTATCAGGCCATGCTATTTTTGTGTCAAATGAATATTTCACTAGAACTAGTGTCCCTTGCGATGTGTCTGCCACATCAAACGTGATGGCTTTCCAATAAATTATCAAGCAAATTTTGAATTCTTTGCAGTCCACCTACGTGGATGGGAATATATGATTTGAGCTTGTTGAGTTAACCGAAATTATTACTATACACATAATCATATTCACACATAATTATACACGTTCTCACATACATGCATGTTTGAGTTTCACATTCGCTACATCACCAATGTACATTGACTAATTACTATAGGCACGTGAATGGAATTGTATGGTTTGTGCCATGGGCTAAGGGCCCAGAGTTCGTTGCCTTAGTGCCCCCAACAATCTCAAAAGGGGCTTAATTATTTTATTTAGTACCCAAGATCTAAGTCTAACAAAATAAAAATAAAAATTTATAACACTAGTGGACCCAAATTTACCCAAACAATCCATTTTAAACTTAAGGGGCTAAGGGCCACGGGCCGTACTTCTTCCCAAATGAGAGGGGAAAAAAGTAAGTTGGGCCGAAGGCTCCAGTGAGGGTCTGTGATCAGATGCGGTGGAAGCATCATTTGAGTTTTGTGCATCATTTTCATGGAAAAATGATAGGATTCATGAAAGGAAAACATAAAAGAATTTTGAACAGCCTAAATTCTTTAATGGAGAGTTTTATGGGTTTTTTTTTTCATGTATTGTTTCATGCCTATTTCTTAAAAAATTCATGCTTTACAAACTCCCCTCTCCTTTTGTTTTGGACAATCAAGAAAGAGAGGGGGAAGAAGACAAGCCAAAAAAACAAATGTTAGGACCAAATTCCGTAGTCTTAATTGTATTGGCAATTCCATACAACGAAACACATTTTATATCGAGTTGTAATTTTATTATTTTTATAGGCTAGTGAGTTTGTATATGATTACAGTGAAATGAATCTATTTATTTGTAATTGAATGAGAGTGAATCGAACGTCGAAAGGCAGAATGACTTCAAGAATGGAAAGGGGCTAAATCGAAACGAATGATCGGATATCAATCGGATATCCATCAAATACTACTGAGGCGTATTGGTGGGCTGGTGCACGCATTACAGCTAATACAATTAGCTGCCTTATTTGACCTCCTAGGTTTCGGACTACAACTACAGCTTATAAAAGAAAAGGCACGGCAAGAAAAAGTGGGGGGGGCCACAGACTATTTACAAGATTTATATATATGCGGCGGCTGGAGGTGATGACATCAAAGCAACATTTTGTTTGCTATTCCGAAGGAGATTTTTGTTAAGTTTTCACAAGGCTTGTGGACTCAAGGCCGTTGGGAATTAAGATCACTGGGTGGTAGTACTTAGAACGTTGTAAGGATTTATTACGTTTGGATAGGTATATCTGTAACTGTACAATGATGATAGTGATTTGATTCCTTCCCGTGATTTTTATCCATTCAGGGGTTTTCCACGTATATCTCTGCGTTGTGGGATTGATTGCTGGCATAGTTTTTAATTGATAGTATTAATTAGTGATTCACTTTCATACTATTTGGGTTTTTACAGATAATTAGGGAACCCTAATTTTTTCATTTGGTATCAGAGCGGGCTGCTCCTTCCGTTAGAATTTTTTTTATTCTAGAGCATATCCATCATGAATATGAACATGAATCACATGTCTAGAAATATGCCTATACTTGATGCTGATAATTTTGATTATTGGAAATCTAGAATCAAGGCTATAATGAGATCAACGGGAGCAGAACTCGTGTATTTTGGGGTACACTCGACCCATGAAAATTGTAGACGATAAGACGGTTCAAAAAATTGCATCTGAGTTATCGGCCACAGAAAAACCCTTACTTCAGGCTAATAATCGTCCACTTGATATTTTATTTGCTGCTATTGATATAAATGAGCACAGGAAAATTGCTAACTGTGAAATTGCAAAGGAGGCCTTGGATATTCTGGTTACTTGCCACGAGGGGACAGACGTTGTTAAGCAGTTTAAGCTGCAAAGGCTTACCACGGAGTTTGAGATCATTAGAATGCAGGAGGAAGAAACCTTCAATCAATTCTACTCCAAGCTCATCGTCATCGTCAATCGCTACGAGAACTTGGGTGAGCCAATTCCTACTTTTCGTATTATTAAGAAAATTTTGCTCTCCTTACCTCCTAGATTTAAAATTCAAGTTACTATGCTAGAGGGTAAGAAAAAGTTAAAAGAAAAATCTGTTCAAGAAATAGTTGGGATTCTCCAAACTTATGAGGCTGACCTATTGCAATCTGAACCTGTAAAACTCAAAGTAAAACCTTTGGAGACTCTGATTGCTTTTAAAAGTACTCAAAAATATAAGAAAGGTTCAGATAGTGATAGTGATATCGATCTTGAGGAGATGAAAGTTTTTTTCAAACAATTTAAAAATAGTACGAAAAAAAAAATTGATAAAGGAAAATGAGAATTTTCTGAAAAAAATAAAAGGGAGGGAAAAGGACCACTTGAAGGACCACAATGTTTCGAGTGCTATGGTTTTGGTCATTACGCCCAAGAATGTGCTAATAAAATGAAAAAGAAGGCCCTCATCACTAAAACGTGGGATGATAGCGATTCCGATGAATCGAATAAAGAACAGGGGGCTGACGAAAATGATAAAGGAAATTTTTTGGCTTTTGGAGTAACTTTAAATTCACATGGTCATTCCGAATTGAGTGGTTCTGAAACAGATGATAGTGATGCGGATAGTTGTGATGACATAGATGAGGTAAAAGAGAAGTACAACAAACTTCATGTTTTTAGTAAAAAACTGATAGAAGCGAGTGAAAAACTTTCTAATAAGATTAAGAAGTTAGAGAATACTTTAAATGAACGCACTCAAGAGAGTGATGAGAGAAATAAAGAAATTGAGCTCTTTCTTGAGAAAAACAAAGCTTTGACTGCTAGAGACAAATCTAAGGATAAATCAGAAGATGACACACAGACAGGGACCAAAGTGTTAGATCATATTCTGTCCATCCAACGGCGACCTAGCGATCGTTCAGGGCTTGGTTATTATGCAACGTCTTCAACTTTATCGATAGGGAAAAATGAAACTAAATGGCAAGGTAAGAAAACTAATGTGAAAGACATGCAGAACATGATTAATTCTCCTACGACAAAGAAGCAAATGGCCAGAGAGATAAACGGACATCACAAGTGCAAGGAGGTAAAAACTAAAGTTATAAATACTGATAAGTCTCACGTTATTACTCCTGTTGTTAATAAATTTGTTCCTACTTGTCATTATTGTGGTATGACTGGCCATATTAGACCGCATTGTAGGAAGATGCATGAGTCATACACTTCACATACACATGTAGCTCGTCCTTATAAACATAATTATTTTGTGCCCATTTGCCATCAATGTGGAGTTAAAGGCCATATTCGTCCATTCTGTTTTGCCCTTCATGGCTACCATAGGACTCCTCCCCACTATCATAATATGAATAACCAAATGGAGTATTTTCAAACGCCTAGACATAGGATGCCGTCGCATGCTAATTTTACAAAGGTTAAATCCAAAACCCATGGTCAATAAAAACACTCATGTTGAAAAAGGAAAAACTAGATAGATTTGGGCACGTAAAATTGATTTGGTCTCAAATGTTGGTGATGACCTTGACTCTCTAGATGACTATAGTTCATCGGGAGAGGTTAACCTCGCCTTTTGAGGCTAGGACGTGGTTCTATAACCTAGGTTAATTGTTCTTGCACATCTCATTGCCTAGAGTTATGGAGTCATAGTTTTGTGTTTCTTTTGTTTCATAGTTTTTTTGTTTTTAGTCTTTAAAAAAAAAAAAGGGGATTCAGGGGATTGAGCATAATAGTCTTCGGTGCATAGTTGAATATCATTGGATTTTATGAACATGTTCATCCAAATTTTTGTTGCACTTCCTTCATGGTATTCTCACTGCAAGTATGTTTGAATGTTAATAAATCATGAGTATTCGACATTCTGTACACTTATCCATGGCTTTTGATAAGTGTCTCTGTTAGGGACCACCATTCTCATATGCTTAGTTATATCTTGTGCCTTTTTCTGAACCGGGACCACCTTTGTTTGGTTTTCGTTGATAGCGTCCTCGTTTATTTCAAAAAAAAAAAAAAAAAAAAAATAGAGAAGAAAAGAAAAAGAAGGTATATTTCTTGGATTTTGGCTTATCCGGGCGTTCATTGATTAACCGGGCAATTGGGGTGAGGTATTCTCCCTCTTTGCGTTCGCGTAAAAAATGGATAGACCTTGTGAAGGCACCCGTGTTGGACCATTTGCTTAGTAACTGGGTATTGGGTATAAGGTATTCTTACTCTCAATATTCACGTCAAACAACGGTGGGGTAAAAGTAAAAATACGGTATGAATTTCTATTGATTACTTTTTAAACAACCACCTATTGTTGAGGGGAAACTTGTGATTAATTATCTGTGACTTGTATGTCGAACCTAGAGAGGTGTATCTTGTTGAAGGGGAGTCATGACATAAACCTAAGCACTTGAGCATCTTGGCCTTGTTTTGAGTTGCTGAATTTTTTGGTCATGGATGCACACACACACTTTCCTCCCATGTCGATGATCTTGGTGTATTGCATTCCTTCTGCCATGGTGTTATATCATTAAGTGATGCCTTAAAATTTGGATGTCTTTTTCATCTCATCTCATGATATAATACTTGCAATAAAGCTATCTCATGCTCGCATCTTCAGATTTCTCATTCTTTTTTAGCGTTTAATTTAATTTTGTTTTATTGAGTTTTTGCGTGCCTGAATTTAGCTGCCATGTTATTTATGTTATTATTTGCACTTCGCTTAAATTTCTTATTTATCCTATTCACCCTTTATCACTTCATGTCAAAAAGGGGGAGAATGATAAAAGGGGGAGTAGGTTGCCTATTGTTCTAATATGTTTGAATGTTGAATGTTGAGTTTTGTTTTGCAGCTGCTCTACAACACGATCTTAGTTCGTAAGTTTTTTGATGTAGTATGTTTCGTCATGGAAGTGGCAAAGGGAGAGATTGTTAGGACCAAATTCCGTAGTCTTAATTGTATTGGCAATTCCATACGACAAAACACATTTTATATCGAGTTGTAATTTTATTATTTTTATAGGCTGGTGAGTTTGTATATGATTAGAGTGAAATGAATCTATTTATTTGTAATTGAGTGAGAGTGAATCGAACGTCGAAAGGCAGAATGACTTCAAGAATGGAAAGGAACTAAATCGGAACGAATTGATCGGATATCAATCGGATATCCATCAAATACTACTGTGGCGTATTGGTGGGCTGGTGCACACATTACAGCTAATACAATTAGCTGCCTTATTTGACCTCCTAGGTTTCGGACTACAGCTTATAAAAGAAAAGGCACGGCAAGAAAAAGTGGGGGGACTACAGACTATTTACAAGATTTATATATATGCGGCGGCTGGAGGTGATGACATCAAAGCAACGTTTTGTTTGCTATTCCGAAGGAGATTTTTGTTAAGTTTTCGAAAGGCTTGTGGACTCAAGGCCGTTGGCAATTAAGATTACTGGGTGTGGTGTACGTGCGACTCGACATGTAGTACTTAGAACGTTGTAAGGATTTACTACGTTTGGATAGGTATATCTGTAACTACACAATGATGATAGTGATTTGATTCCTTCCCGTGATTTTTATCCATTCAGGAGTTTTCCACATATATCTCTGCGTTGTGGGATTGATTGCTGGCATAGTTTTTAATTAATAGTATTAATTAGTGATTCACTTTCATACTATTTGGGTTTTTAGAGATAATTAGGGAATCCTGATTTTTTCAACAAAAACAAAGATGAACTAGAGATGAAGGGAGGGTAAAAAAAATAGAGATTAAGAGAGACAAGGTACGTATTATACATGCTTTTGAAATCTTGCAAGATTGGATCTTTTTTGGGGGGCTTTCATCTTGAATAGATTATCATGCATTTGTGCGTTTTAAAAAGTTCAATTGCGTCCCTGAAATGTCAGGGCCCAATTTTCGATGTCCGTGTTAGGCTCTCAAAATGTTGGGGTCAGCCTTGCATGAGCTTTGTGTACTGATGATCACCCACTGTGTACATATATTTATATGTGTGCACGCAGATGGATTTGATACTCATAATCCCGTGATTTCTTGAAGTTTGTCATTCAAAATCCACGGAATTTTTCGTACCAAACATGGAATTAGGTTCCGATTTCTTTTGGGACTGATTATTTTAAACTATGCAAGTCAAAACACGGTTTTAATTTCTTCACTTTCAAGTTTGGTCACATACTCGTGTGTCTAATCCTGTAAATCCAATCACCAATTAACCAATTGGGGCTAATTTAGTTGATCAAGACTTTTGCATCTCACTAGAAGGTTAGGAGTTCGAGTCCCTCTACTTGCGTGTGAGTGTTCTTCCCTTACAGCGCTTTTCCTTTATTTACAATTGATGTAGTGTTTCGAGTCTGTACTCTGTACTTCATATATGATGTAAATGGTTTATAGGATGTAAAATGGTCTCTTTTATCGATTGACAAAAAAATAAAAAAACCAATTGCCCATTCTTTCTTATGTTGTTGCTTTGGAATAGGCCTGTCAATTGACCGAATTCGATCCGAAAAAATCCGATCTGAATCCGATAACATCGATCCGGTAATCCAAATACAGATCAAATCGGATTAAATCCATTGTCAATTAGATCCGAACTTTTATTTATTTATTATTTAAAAAAAACTGTAAATTTTTTTATTTTGAAAGAAAAATGTTTAAGAAGTTATATTTTTTAAAAAAAAAATTTTTTGAAAAAAAAATTGCTAAAATTTTTGAAGTAAAAAAGTTTTCGGATTTTCGGGTTCGGATTACCATTGTCGGATTCGAGTCTTATCGAATTAGAATTTGTTGGATTTGCGAATCGGATCCGATCCATTGATAGACCTACTTTGGAATTTGAATAACGGGTCACAAAGAAAGGTTAACTCCTGTATTTCACGTATTACTACTAATAACTAAGTCACAGTGTCAGTGTATGTTTCGAAAACTTCTGAGATTTCAAGATCATCAGTAAAACGCTTTCTCTGTTCCTCGAGGATTTCTAGGGACCTTTCTCTTTTACAAAGGAAAAAAAAAGTAGTCACTTGGGCTTTGTTTGGAACTTAGAGGAAGGAAATGAAAATAAAAGAGAAGGAAAATGAGAGGAACATAGTAGGGAAAATTTACTATTCACTGAACTTGAAATCTTTATTTTCTTTACTCTTTTCCTTCCAACCAAACAATAGGAGGAAATTTTTTTTAATTTTCCTTTCTTTTTCCTAAGTTCCAAACAGAGCCTAAAAGTCGCGGCCATTTAATTGGACTAATCGGCCTAGAATCACCAATTACCTCTCCTGAGCTATAAGCTCAGTGATTTAGACCGAACTAGATTGCGGTACCATTCTCTAAAAATCCAATAATCCTCCCAAGTGTTTTTGAATTCCCCTTATTCTTCTGATTTTTTTTATAAGGCTTTGAATCCCTATTTCGTAGAGGTTAGGCATTCATAAAAGGTATTCATATTGGCTGTGTTTGGATTATGGAGATGTAAAACCTCTTATAAAGAGAAAAAATAATTATTGAGTGCTCTTTAGAGCACAGCCGAGTGATTGGCTGTCAAGGGTCTTTCCAACTATACATTGATGCAAGAGTCACAACTCACAATTATGTGTGGTAGGGAAGGACACTAAAGTACCACATGTCAGTGCTCGACGAGTAATTGATAATTTTTCTATGTAGAGCACTTGATAATTTTTCTATTACCCTGCGGAATGGGGTAGCATAGGGTTAGGGGGTGTTCCGGTTTCTCCGAAGAAGAACTTTTTGAAAAAGAATGTAATTTCAAACTCAAAAATCATGTGTTTACGTAAATAATTTTCCTAGCAATATAGATCTTGTTTGATGGATCTCATTAAGATCTTTTAAACGGTGCAAAAAAAATTTAAAAAATATTTTTCATTTTCATTATATTTGAATTTAAAATAATATTCTTTTTTTTAAAAAAAGTACATTTTTTAAAAGTGCAACACCACCACCTTAGGCAACCCTTCTTTGTGTAACGTTGCAAACTTGCATGCCATTGAACGTGTACACTAGTAATGGTGTACAATGTTGATTGTGTAGGATAGGTCTAAATGTGACAAGACAAATATATGTGCCAGATAGGTTAGGATAATCAATGGAAAGGGGATGAGAAGAATGATCTAGAAAGGTGAAGAAGAGAAGAGGGTGAACAATAGGGACAAGGCAATGGAGTCCTTAATCTAAGATTTTTAAGAGGAAAGGCAATAGGGCACTAATTAGGGAATGTCCTCCCCTTGGAAATCTATGTTCACCAACTTTCCTTCTCTAGAACCGTGCCAATGTTGGTCTCTTGGGCTACCTCTCCGTTTTCGGAGAATTTTGCGGGATCGTGCACTTTAATCAGGCATTGCGATCCTTTAGATATCGCGGAGGGTAGGGTTACCTGCGCGGCACTCATCGTGTCAGCCATGCGCCACGTGGTGAGTTAGGGTTGGTTGGTCAAAGAGTCAACCCCACGACAGTGACTACACATGTCACTCGCTCATTGACTTTACCTACAAATTTCAACTGTTTTTTTCTTATATCTTATTTCCACTAACAAAAAAACACTAAAAACTTGACACATTCTGCCATCTTGTTTTCACTAACAAAAAAATTTCACTATTTAATCATCTCGTTTCCACTGGCAAAAAAGTTGTCAAAAAAACTATTTTTGTTATAATAACTCTACTTACAAACCTATCAACAACTTGTTCATTACCTGAAACAACTTGATATTTCTCAACAACTTATGTACTACTGAAAACACCTAACTTCTCAATCACAAATGAAAATCTTTAAATTTTCCACAACCGGAAACACCCCTAAAGGGAAAAGAAAATCTTGATGATACCGTTCGGTAGCACATAATGTCCTTTTCCACTACATGGTTTGATCCCATTGCGGCCTGGAGTAGTCGAGTAGGGTTCATTACTCACATTGGTGTTCTTCTGGAACCTTTTTTCCTATGAAATCTTGCTTATAGAAATTTTGTGTCCCCCACTGCCTAACCCAAAAAGAAAAAGGGTTGCACTACCCTATGCTAACTGCCTAACCCATTTGAGCATAGTAATGAGAATTTTCTAAATTTAGGTATACCAGCCCACAAGCCAGGGTAGCCCACATTTGGAGAAATTACTAGCTGAACTAGGAATTTCTCGTGCCAACAACCAAATGAATTTAGGGCGAGTTCACGCTATTAACTAAACGTTATTTTAGGTATTGAGAGTTCAAATTTTTTTTATTAGTCAAGACAACTCATTCTATCTAACTAAATGGTAGTTTTGATATTATTAAGGGAAACAAATTGTATTTTTTGCCTTAGCTTGAAGATAAAAAAAAGTAGCATGAACTCACCATTTTGTTAGTATTTAAGCACCATTACTGTAGTTTTAATCTTAGGGCCACTGATAGTTTTCGCATTTGTTAATTTATGGCCTGATAATGTATGTGTGAGTATATAAGTTGACCCGCGCGCATACTCAATTATAGAAAACAAATGTAAAATTCTTCCACTTGAAATCTTTAACCAGTTAAACTGATCCTTGTTGGTTAATGTTGTTTGGCTAATTGATTGTTTGGCAAGCACAAGCGCATTGAAAGAGAAACAAGAGAGATTCCAAGGGTGTGATGGTGGCAAAGCACCTAAACAAAGAGACCTCGCTTGGTTGATTCCAAAAGAAACGGATCCTCATCAGTGTTGCCCCGGTCAAGTACGTACGTAGCCACATCTATTGAAAATTTGAAACACTATATTTAGTTCATAAAATTTTTAATCTCAAAGCATAAACTCTTTCTCTATCCTATTTGTCGTCTCAACTTTCAGAAATGCAAGCGAGTGCCGAGTAAGTAAACTTAAGGTGTATTCCACTAACTAAAATAAATACTTATTTTTTGAATTAAATGTGATGTATTATAAGAGAATGACTTGTCTCTTAAAACGGAAAATAAGTACTTAAAAGATAATAACATGAGTGGACTCTAACAATAAAAAAAGAGAGAGTGCAAAAGACTATCTAAAGAAAATAAATTAATATTTTAATTAAAGAGAGCTAAAATAGATTGCCTTATTGGAGTAGTCTTTATAAAATAATAAATTGCCACAAAATTTTAATATTGGGTAGCTATTTGAAGGGCAACACCGTGCTGTCATGCGAGTGTGTCCACTCCGGTATTATTTCGATTGATTGAAAATGTTTTCTTTCTAGAGCTCGTTGATTATAATTTGAAAAGAATCGGTTCCAATGAATTTGATCTAGTATTTCGAATCCATTCTTTTCAAGATAAATATGTTTCGATCAGACATTTCATGATATCCAATCAAGCTTGAACTGATTTTTTGCTTGTTTATTCTACTCGACGAGCTCTACAAAGTGAATGTCTTAGATCAATCGGAGTTAAACCGGAGTGAATCCCACTTGGCAGGACATTACGGTGTTACCCTTTCGAGGAGGCTTCACGCACCTAGATCCCCATTTTACTTTTCATTATTGTACATGTCCATATAGAAACATTTTGAGCTTCGCATTTTAGAATTAAGTTACTATAAAGTTTACTCCCAATAAAACACATGTAAAACATGAGGTTGGACCAATGGGCTTGTAGCCCAGTTGGTAACTCTTGGCTCTTCTTTGTTGGAGATCAAAGTTCGAGCCCCATTGATCCCGCTAATGTAGACAATATTGAAAAAAAAAAAAGAAGTTGGGGCCCGCCTGATTTTTTTGTTTTTTGATCCGGGACCCGCCTGGTTATCACACGATTCACATCTTATTTATTTTTAGTCTTATATTTGTTGCCATGAGTGTTAATTAGATGTGCGCCCTTTGCGGTGACATATCATACATATATCTTATTGGATGTTACTTAAGAAACTCCTCTCAATTAGATAGGACAAATATTTGATTACGACAAACATTTTTATACACATACACATTTCTTATTCTTAATCACTCGAATATATAAAATCAATAACAAACTTAAATTTTCTCACGTGTAAGTGTAAAAGAAATGAATTTAGAGAATAAATTATTTATACCGATGCTGATGTAATATTTGTTTCTTCAAAATCAATTACATTGCTTCACTTCACCATGTTCTATTTGTTGGAACCACTAGTTTGATGATGTGACGCAATGTAATTGATTTTAAAAAAATAAATATTTACATGATATATATAATTTATTTTTTTATTGTTTTATAGTATGAATATGGAAAATAAAGCGATTTGAAATAAAAGTAGGGTAAAATTATATTCCGAAATGATATTCTATTCCCGATGAGACTTTCAAAAGAATTTTCCAAAATGATATATTCGTCTAAATAGTATTTCTCCAGGGAATCAGTAACGAGACTCTTCTCCTTTTGCCTCTTCTCTCCATCTTCTTAATTATTCGCCTCTCTCTCTCTCTCTCTCTCTCTCTCTCTAAAGTGTGCACCCTTCTGAGTTCGACCGAAGCTGGTCTGTCTCTCTCTATTTTATACCTCTGTAAATGTCTACTTACACAATTCTATGCTATACATCGATTTGTGTGTAAATGCTGTTGTGGTTTCAATCTTCAGGTTACGAATTAGGGGAAGCGAGGCTGCAGCAGTTCAGATTTGACTGTAAGAACGCTTTGGCTCCTCACATTCAAGTTTTAATTTAGCTTTCGAATGTGTTTATACGTTATCCGCTTCAAATGTTAATTTCGAGATTCATTTTGTGTCATGTCCATATGCAAAATTATTTATTTAGAGTCGGAAATTTTCTTTTGTGCTTCTTCCGAATTAAGATTGTGATTGAACTTGAGATTTTGTAGTATAATGTGAGCAAACCTAAAAAACAGCCAAGCAGGTACTACCCTACGCCAAACAAACCTAAGCCTTGTGTTCCAATTGATTGGGATATAAATGAATCATTTTTCACCGGTCCGCTTTATTAGATTATTAACCTCAACTCGTCTAAAAGCTTAAGCTGTTAGAGGGAGGGGCAACTTTATTATATATATATATTCTCAACATGCCCCCTCACGTGTAGCTATATCTTCTCCATCATAAGTGGGCTAAACACGTGCAAATATTTAATCAATTAGGTAGGCGGTAAGTTTTTAAACACTTGCTTGCTCTGATACCATATTAGACCGTTAACCACCAACTCTTCTAAAAGCTTAAGCTATTAGAGGGAGGGCCAACTTTTTTATTTATGTTATCAACACGCTTTGTTAATGGATATAGGTTCAGCTCAATATAAGGAGTAGTGTTATTTGTAATGGAAATGCTAAGGTAGGTTATGTATGTCACGTGCTTGATGTTAGTTCTCAGAATATGGGATTTTGTTGCTGAATACTGAGAAACGGGAGTTGGATGTCTTATCCTCTATTGCACTTTGATTGTTGATATCACTGATTTATTCGAGTGAAGAGTGTAGAGTTAGCCTTGTGGATGCTCAAGATCATCACTTGCAAATGAATTTCATTGGCTAACAATAGGGAGCGTCCAACATTTGATTTCTAGTTCTTCCTAAGCTGCCATCTTCTCCTATAGGTGTTTTTTCTTTCCTTTTGAGAGGAATTAATCCTTGATAAGATGCATTAAGGCTTCTGTAAGAATGAATTGAATTAGCCAAAGTTAGGCTAATTGCTTGAAGTTCCTGAATCTGTATCTTGTTTGATGATGCTTAGTGTTTTGCAAAAAGAAATGGCTTTGGTGACATTGGTGTCCTTTACAATGGATAATCAAAATGGTTTTCTTAGAATTGATGGCAGGTTTCAATAAAATGTGGAGATATATTCTTCATGTGATTTGGCCACATTTTACACCGGGAATGGGACATGATGACGTGGCTTAGATTCTTTTGCACTTTATGTAGTGATTTGGAACTTTGGCCGTAGGTCAGCATTGAATGCTATACTCACTTGTGCCGATTGCCATTTTTCATGAAATCTCACTCAAGGGGTGCTTAGTTGGAATCCCATTCTAACTAAGGATTCTTTTGGTTCCGGAGGATCCAGCTACAGGAGAACCAGGAACAGAGAGCTTTGCCCCCTTTTCCGCCTGACTCTTTGGTCTTAAGAATTCTGGTTTTGAGAATGAGTGATTGCCCTTCTCTGACCCTTACTGCCCAACCTGAGAGCGGAATGCAGTAAGTAACTAACTGACATCATTTGGTTGAAGAAGAGGGCTCACTGCATTTAAGATAGGACTAGAAGTCATCGTTTATTGCAGTTCATGTGTGGTTGCTCGCTCTTAAGTTTCTAGATAGCCAGTCTCTTCTTAACACGACGACTCACTACTGGGTATCACGGCCTCATGGGTTCCTTAGAGCCCCTCACGAAAGACAACCATCTCTTCCACTTCCTACTATCTGGCCTGAACCTTTTGCCTTTTGGTAAGCTCTACATGATCAGCAACAATAACTGCGTGCATAATATTCAGAAAAGGGGAGAAACATTATGTCCTTTATATCTGCTCTAAATCAGTAAGCAAAAATTGTGAAATGAGTTATAGTCCTTAGTTATCTCCCGTTTCTTTCGCGCTTGCACCGCCTGTGGGACATTGTTGCGTGCTTTTTTAGGGGAATGATTCCCCTGCTACTTTTTTCTCAGTTGCTGTTATCTCCTCCATACAAAATTTGTGATAAGTTGCACCTCTGGTGTCTGCATTAAGTGTGGGTCTAGCTACTTGCCTTGTAAAGTTGGGTTCTTTAAAAGAGAGGAGTTCTTCGATGGCGTCGACCATTATCATTTGCTTTACATGACCTTTTTTCCCAGTAATAGTACGTATTTATGCTTTGTAGACAGAATATCATCTGCCTTCTTCATGTTTATCATAGATTGTCTTGATGTTTCAGGGCCTCTGCGTGTAGAATTTCTCTATGCTTTTGTTTGTTGTTAAGTGAGAAAAAGTTAAATCAAAGAGCCATGCAGAAGGATCATGGCAATGCCCCAGCAGCACCTACTGGACGGCTTCGGCACCGTAGACGCTCAACTGAGGTAGGTTAGCTGCAGCATTTGTTTATTTTTGGCAATCTCTTATGTAGAACTGCAGTTGTGCTAATTGGTAACAGATACCTATTAGATATTATTGCTGCCTCACTGGTTTACCTTGTGGAACTTGAGTATTAGCACTTTCCTCAACAACTCACATACATCTCTTTGTTGGTGCTTGAGGCCTCATGAAGCCAACAGCATGTTTTTTTTGAACTTACTGAGTGGGAATTGTAGTTTATCATAATACTTTTTTGGTACCTTCTAGGATAAGAAGATGCAGAAACTCTTGAAAATTGTGTATTGGTTCTTCTAAATGCTAGATTTAATGTTTTCTTTTTCTGTTTCCTCTTTTGCGTTCAGGTTCTTCCCGACGTTGGCAAAGAAAATGGAAGTTCTTTACTTGTTAATGATCAAAACAAATACAGATCAATGCTAACTCGCATATATTCATCAATTTGGATGATTGGGGGCTTCGTACTTATACTATACCTGGGTCATCTCTATATTTGGGCCATGGTGGTGGTTATCCAAATTTTTATGGCGAGAGAACTGTTCAGTCTTCTCAGGAAATCCCATGAAGATAGACAGCTACCAGGATTTAGGCAAATGAATTGGTATGTAAAACCATATTGTTGTCATATTCAACTGTAAACAGAAGCTTGGTGTAGAACTGGGAAAGCTACTCTTGAAGAAAGCTCATTAGTTGAATGCCAACAAATAAGCTGTTCTTAGTTCTAAGGTGGATCAGTCATACCTTATGCAGCTTTGTCTTTCTTCTTTAGAAAATCTAATATTTGGGTAGTTTACGCTGTAGTTCTTATCTTTGTCACAAATATACCATGGCTAGCAAACATGCTGTAGAGATCTGATATCTGTGTAATAACGTTTTTTTTATTCCTTTTACTTTCTTCTCTAAGTGGATTCTTGTCTTCTTGTTTTTTTTCCCTTTTAAGTGGGCAACTTGTCCTTGTCTGACCTGTTTTTGGGGTCTCCCCAAAGTCCACTAAAGTTCTGCCATGGTCTTTGTTCTGTTCAACTTCAACTTCTTGTTTTCAGGCACTTTTTCTTTACCGCCGTGCTGTTCGTATATGGCCGTTTTCTCAACCAACAGCTTGTCAACACTGTTACTTCTGGTCAACCCTTATATCAGCTTGTGAGCACTTTTATCAAGTATCACATGGTTACCTGCTATTTCTTGTATATTGCAGGTGAGTTTATGATTATAACTATCTCCTGCAATGAATTGGAGTCGTCTTTGCATTAAGCTAATAAGCTTCCTCTTGTAGAACAGTATCTGGGTTATAGCTAATGTCAATTATTTTAACACATGCGCATTCCATTATGCATGGATTTTCATCCGTGTCTGGTATTTTATTCATGTATGCTTGATTGTTATATTACTGATTCATTGCTCCTAGTATACTGCAGCCCTGACAATTCATTTGTGATGCCTTGCTACTGAACACAGGTTTTATGTGGTTTATTCTTACGCTAAAGAAGAAGATGTACAAGTATCAATTTGGCCAATATGCGTGGACACACATGATTCTAATTGTGGTGTTCACACAATCCTCCTTCACCGTTGCCAACATTTTCGAGGGGATTTTCTGGTAACATATGTTTCAAATCATGGTTTTGGAATTAATCATACTCAAAACATGCAAACCATCTCTATTGTTGGTCTATGACTCTATTGTTATTTATACTGTCGACTCTCCATATAAAGACATTAGGGGGGCTTGTTTACGCGCCTTTACATGTTCTTGTTATGATGAATCACCATGATAAAAAAGAAAATCAGAGCAATCGCACAAATACTAAGGATTTAAGTGGTTCAGCACTTCAGCTTGATGCCTAATCCATTTCACAAAGATCGGCACAGGGGAATTAACAATGGTAGAGGAGAATGTAATTAGCTGGCAACATCCCTAACTCCCACCCTCAAACTCTAGAGCCCCTAAATACCCCTTATGTGGGAAAACCATATGGTAAGGGTCAGGTTGGAAGGCACCGCCTCGCTATTTGCCCACTAATCTGGGTGGAGAATGAGCCATGAACATAATGTAGGTAGAATTCTGAGACACCACCGCTAGCTCGTCTTCTGGTCTTTCTGGCTTTATATAACCATGGGAGTAGCAAAATGATCATCCTTGTTCTGTGCACTGTCGGGTCAGACATGAGGAGTTTTGTTATTAGGGTAACGCATGCAAACAAACAAAAAGAAAAAAAGGGAACAAAAAGAATTGTAAATGCGGAGGACTAGGAACTTTCGGGAATCTTTTCTTTGACTGTGAAATGAGGCAATAACAGTCATGTTTGTCCCCTTGGAATTTTGGTAATTATTAGCACTGCATTTCAATTTGCTTTGGTGTTTTATGAGCAGTCATGAGTTATGCACCATACCTGCTTGTAATTCAATTTGAATTCTTTGTGTGACCTCAAGGTTTTTGTATTTTATGTTGTTTCTTTATTTCTTCTTTCATGTCATCCACTTTTTCAATATGAATGTATTAAACTTGAATGTGAATTGATCAAGAACATTTGCTTTTAACACAGGTTCCTCCTGCCAGCATCACTTATTGTTATCAATGATTGTGCTGCTTATTTCTTTGGATTCTTCTTTGGGAGAACCCCTTTGATCAAGTTATCTCCAAAGAAAACTTGGGAGGGTTTCATTGGAGCATCCGTTACAACTATTATCTCCGCATTTGTGGTGAGCATTTTTGTATGTTCCGTTGGAGTCAACAATGAGAATTGAGAAGCACTTTATTTTCCAATTTACATGACAGTGTGTGGTACTCCTTGAAGGTTCACTGCTCTTGAGTATTTTTGGAGGATGGTTGTAAATTCAATTGGGTTCTATTAGAGCTTGTCTCACAGCGGTTGATTATCTACTCTAAGAAAAGGTTTTAAGTTGGATGCTTCAACATGATATCACTGATAGGCTCGATGATTTTTAGACATTACTTGATTGATTGCCCCTTTGTTTGTGCCTTAAGTGCACCTTATTTCGCATATGTGGAAAAGTGTCGGAGCTTGTCCCACATTGGTTATATATCGCCTCCAAAACTAGTATGTGAACCTGGGCACCCTCTACACTCACTGGCAATTGATGATGAGTTTGATGCTTTAACATGTCCAACTCTCATATGATAAACCTAGTCTTAAATTTCTCTCTGGAAAAAATAAAAAAAGAAGGCACTGCATTGCATTGGTCTCACGGATATTGTGTTAGTACTGAAGTCTAACCTTAAATAATGTGCTATTGTGTTGCTCACTTGCTTGTTAGTATAGCAGTCACAATTGATTAATGTAGAATCTTGTATATCTACACACTTTAGCTCTTGTATTTTTGCCGATTAACTAAGAGCATACTCACTTGATGATATATGTCAAATAAGAGTCATTCGTTGTACTTGTGCTTTTGGGATTTCCCATATGTGAATGATGTGTAATTTTTGACAGCTTGCGAATGTCCTGGGCCGCTATGAGTGGCTAACATGTCCGAGGAAGGTAAACTCTATAATTTAGTATTATAGCATTTTTTCTTTTACTATTAAGCTCTTTGTGTCCAAATTGAAGAAACTTCTCTATTCACGCATTCTGATAATTTATACAGGATTTGTCAACTGGTTGGCTTCATTGTGATCCTGGTCCATTGTTTAAACCCGAGTACTTCACTTTACCAGCATGGATTCCAAAATGGGTAAGTGGACATGAATTTATACGAACTTGAGCCCAAAAGATCTTCTTTGACTGATATTTTAGTTGATTTCTGGCTCTAGTTGACAGTACACTTTTAATCATTGTGAATTAACTGGTAAAAGTGGTGTTTTTGTGATTTAGAGTTTGCTTTAAACGTTTAATAGTGACTGTTGACTTGAAGCATTTTGTAGGAACTCCAAGTATAACTATAGTAAAAATAGGGATCACTGTCTTCTTTTATTGATTTTTGTTTATTTTGCTTAATTTTGTAAAAGAACAGAGGCAAAGAACATTAGGAGCGTTGAATGCTTCTTTACCGGCTATGGTAAGAAAACTGAGCCACTGAGCTCCAAGTTCCAATTCTAACATGTCTCCAGCTAATGTAGAATAGTTCCCCCAAAACCCAGTCCATGCATCGCCTGGTTTAAGAGCAACAGTCTGATATATATGCTATGCCAGGTGGCAATGGGCAACTTCCATATATGGTTTGAAACAAGATTTCCTTCTATTTCAAGCTCAAACAGTCAATAAATTGGTCCAATATTCCATAATGTGGCATTTATCAAGAATCCCTTGAACCCTGTAACTATTTGTTCTTTTGAAAAGCTACAACAAAAGAGCAAATGATGTGAGATTCAACCACCCTATTGCAGAATACATAGCTACCTTGGGAGCGTAATGTATCTTGCAGAGCTGACCTAAAATAACCAACCATAAGGTAATAGGGCATTTCAGCATTGATGTTTGAAACCGTAGCAGATGGAATGACTTTGATAGATGCATTCCGGGAACTATTCAAATTAGGCAAATGATCTTGTCTTGTCACTCTTACTAAGGGTCATCTGATTAGTCATGAATTAGTTCTGCCGAGTTTGAGGCAGGCTGAGAATGGTCATGTGACTCATTATCACAAGCTTCTTTATCAGGTCCCTCATTGCAGGTTTCTCTATCTGTGATTCATTGGTATGCTTGGAAAAGGATGCAAGCGAGAAAGAGCTGTGCAGTCCCTACCAATGGATCGGTAGGGTCCAACTTAGGTCCCGATGCCCCGGGGGAGAGTACATGTCGCACTGTTGGACTTCTATTTTGCATCTCTTAGGACACCAGCCAAACTTGGGTATGGACTATGGATAGATCCTGGAGGTGCACTTTGTTTATCTATATTTGAGCATATCCATGTTCCGGGAAAAAAAAATTTACAATAGATCCAGCAGTTTAGGCACCTGCAATTCGTCAACAGGCAAACTACTTGGTGACACGTGGGATAAACCACCGAATTGGTTTTATTCCTTGCGATACAATTTTGAACTGCCCTGCCAACCTTAGAGAATAATTTAGAATGAAACTTAGCGATCATATTGTTGTACATTTAGAATGAAACTTAGTGAACATACTGTTGCACATCTGTGCATAACTGACATAGAGTATACGATGTTGGATAGCTATCGGTCTTTTCTAACTCAGAAATCTGTTCAAATTTCCCAACCGTGGATGAAAATGTGAATTAGGACCGCTTTGTAATAAAAGGAGAATTGCTTAAACTGAGACTATTATCATTTCAGAAACAATAACGTTCAAGATTGACTCTGATGCACGCAATGGAGATATCATTAAAGTGGAGCTAGAGGTGATGAACAGTAAGATTCTGATAATACTTTTTAGAATCTAAAGATGATTTCTGAGTCATTGGGAGATGATCAGGATGTAGAGAATCGTAGTCATTCCACCTTATCCTGTTCATTGCTTGGAAAGGCTGTTAGTGAACATGGTATCAGGGGTTGCAATCTGCCCGGAGAGGTTGTGGACCCTACCCACCCTGCTTCTGATGTGATGGGTATGGGAGACATGGAGTTGGGGTTTTGAGGGGTTTGGGAGTTAACAAATGTATGATGACTCATTGGGGAGAAGGCTGGTTATGGCCAATCGTGAATTGCTGTAAATGTACTTATCAAGGAAGGCTCTGATGTAGGAAACCCCCCTATGTGCTGCTACAGATATTTGATAGGGGATGATGTTTCTTCTAGGATTTGCCTCTTCATAATTTCTGTATGGATGACTAGTGGCATCTTTCAGTGGCCGTAGAAGTTGTAAGTTTTTTTTGGAAATAATAAAATATGTTATGTGTTGTGCATACTGATGCTCTGGACTATCAATGAAGGAAGCATGGTAATGTGCACATAAATTGATTTGGGTCTCTAGGCCTGCCCTCTCTGATGCCATTTGGCTTTGATTTGGGGGCATGGTTTCTACAATAAAACGTCCCTGTAGCTCCTCGGTTCTTGGAGGTTTAGGGGGGCCACTGTTTCAGTGGTACTCTGAGAGCAGCCACTTTGTGCATATATTGCCAAAGGTTAGGTCTGTCTCCAATCATCCCCCGCCCATACCCCCAATGATTGGGGACTAGATGGGTTATGTTATGTTGTTGTTGTTGTTTATAAAATATGTTATGTATTACAGCAGTAGCTAAATATTTAGGGTCTGTTTGGAACTTAGGGAAAAGGAAGGAAAATTAAAAAAATTTCCCTCCTATTGTTTGGTTGGAAGGGAAAGAGTGAAGAAAATAAAGATTTCAAGTTCAGTGAATAGTAAATTTTCCCTACTATTTTCCTTCTCTTTTATTTTCGTTTCCTTTCTCTAAGTTCCAAACAGAGCCTTAGTTCCAAGTGCTGTTTGAAGAATACATTACAACTAAAGAATGCATTACAAATGTCTTGCGAATTTTCACTTTGTCCTGTCTTCGGTTGGGTCATCACACTGTTGGGACAGATCTTGAGGGAGTTTTAAGTACTGAGGCTGGGCTTGATATAGGATTCTAATCAAACCTCCACCCTGTTGCTGATGGGGTATAGAACAGGATTTTGAATTTTGTTCATGGTTCTCTGTATTTTATTTCTCATATGCCATTTGACAAAGCATATAAGTTTTCAGCGGTAATCTTGTTATGTCTTGTTAATTGTTACTCTATTGGAAGCCACACTTCTTCTCAAAGCATATAAGTTTTCCTCCCTTCACTCCCTCTATGAAGGGAGGAGATTTTTTTTATCAAAGCATTTAATCTTTCGTGTTGGGGCTGGCAGGGGAGTGTGGGGATAGATTTAGAGGGTGATGCTTGGTGTGGGGCTTTAAACAAGAAATCTGCTGAGAGGACAGAAAACTAATTTGGAGGGGGATCTAGTTGGCTAGGTATCTAGTTATGGAGTAGGTCCTATCCAGTGCCGGATGCAGTGTACAAACAGTAAGGGGCATGGCCCCCACTGTACTTTCCAATAATTTCAGTTTTACCCCTAAATAATGAAGGTCATGATAATTTGTATTCCGAAAATTACACATTTTCCCTTCTATATCAATTACATCCCCTAGTATCTTTTTCAAGTTTCAAAAAAGTTTGTCCTAACTTATTTGTTTTACCTAAAGACCGGTTACATATATTGTAGCAAATTTTATGTTTTAAGTTCATTTCTTTTATATGATTGTTGGTTACTATAAGTAAAAGTTTCTGGCTACGCCACTGGTCCTATCAGTGTATTTAGTTGGACGGTGTCAAGGAAGTTGCTGATCTGATGATAGGGAGACGGTGATGAGAACTCCATGGCTCTCTCCTAGGTTAACGGTCAATGTACCTCGACTTACTTGAGCTTCAAAGCATGAGTCTATATAAGTATTTACATTTTCGTGCTTGGTCAGCTTCTTGGGATGCTGAGGAAAAGTCCTCATGGCTTGGTATCATATATTGAGGAGGACAAGAGAGTTGCGTTATATATATGGCACGGGGATGGGTCCACTGGTATTTCTTTCCGAGGTTGCTTGGATGGTGCTAAAATGATGGATAATTTGTTTGCTTTGTCGGATCAAGGTTAGGAGTGCTGTGAGGGAAAATCTCGACAGTGGCTGCTAGTGCTATGCAGTGGCAGCTGGCAAAGGAATATAAGATATTTTTTAGTGTTGGAGGTTTCAGCTCATAAGCCATTGGGAGTTTGGTTGTCCTCATGGTATTCTTGGCTTTTGTATGCTTGTCTTTTCATTAGACAATTGGAGGTTTTTTTTCATGCATTCATCTGTTGAGCTTCCTTCTCCATACTACCTGTAAAATTATTTTTGCTCTTTTGTAACTTAAAGTTACTTATGGCAACCGAGGGTTTAGCATTTGTCATTTTCCTCTGCAGTTTCCTTGGAGAGAAGTCCAGATTTTGCCCGTTCAATGGCATGCAATGTGGCTTGGTCTTTTCGCATCAATAATTGCACCTTTTGGAGGTTTTTTTGCAAGTGGTTTTAAGAGAGCTTTTAAGATTAAGGTAAGTCTTTCTTTCGATACTATACATATCTAAGGTACCACTGTGTGGTGTAGACTGTAGATACCATTAAAGATCACAGATGTCGATTCATTTTGGCCTTTTCTTTCTTGTTTCAGGATTTTGGTGATAGTATTCCTGGGCATGGTGGAATTACAGATAGAATGGATTGCCAGGTAAGCTGTATAAAAATGTTAGATTCTGTGCCTTGTGAGGATTAAGTGTAATGCACAGTGTAATGCAAGACGAAAAGGAAGAAAGAAAAGAAAAGGAGGGGGGAAAAGAAATACAAGGCTTTTATTTCTTTACTATGCAATCTCTGTTTAACAACCATACACTTTTTTTATTTTGTATTTTTTGGAAAATATATTGTCGGTTCTAAGAAGGCTTTTCTCTTAAATATATTTTGTTTCTAGCATGTTTAATTTATGTGTAAAGTTGAGAGACGACAATATCGATTTGTGGAAAACCCAAATTAGGGTAACTTTCATTAAACTGGGTATATATACAACGCAAGATACAACAATTACAATGAGGTCCTAACTAATTAACTATTTACGTACTAAGGATAAATAATGAAACTCCATACAATGAACTAATTCATTAATCTAACATTATGTTTCCCATATTCTTTCTGGCTTTTTGTGCAAAAATATGGGGATAGAGTGTCCATCTAAGGGCAATGTTAGAATACGAAGGGAAAGAGAGAAATGTGACAAGAGGCCTCTCTACTAGATCAAACTGAGAAGTTCATCAAAATATAGTTGATTGTATGTAGCGCATCAGTCTTTTACATCTATTTTATTGTGTTTTGAGGCAAGGTGATTTTTAGTGAATAATTGTCATGGACTCCTGTCTTCTATATCTGAAAAAGACTTTCAAAAGTCGAGGATGAACAAAAAAACAAATGTAAGCAGTACAAAAGGGGAAGTTATTTTCCTTGGGCTAAAGAGAGTTAACAAGAATAAAGCACAACCCTCAATTTCAATTCGTATTTTCCTAGAATAATATGACCAATGCGCATGCTTCACATGTGCCACAACTTCTAGTTGATAAGATATTGTGCTGCTCAATCAATGTTCCAGCTATGAAAGAATGCCAAATTGTTCCTTTTTGATCACCCTGTGAACTTTTTTTGCCGTGTCCATGAGATCCTTTGCTTCATACATGCGGCTATCCTATGTTGTTCCGGGGTTTTGATAGGATCTCTGCTCCCACAATTTTCCAATTATGAAGGAATGCGTGAGAATTAGCGCCATTAGTTTTCAATGTCAAGGTTATGCAGTGGGTTTGTGGTACTTGAGTTTCAAAACTTTGTCGTATCTTTATATGCTTGATGAGTTTCAAAACTTTGTGGTACTTGAGTTTTCTTCAACATGAATCAGGGGCATGAGAAATACATTGAATTTTAAATAAATTTGACTGATGTGGATGATTGAGGGTGAGTTAACTGGTTGTCTAGTTCTTAGAGATGTTTGGTGGGCAGTTAGAGGTCGAGTGATGGAATGAGCACCTTGAACTTGGAGATCTCTCAACCCTATCTAACACCACCGCCAGAGGTCTCTTGAAGAATCATGTGGTTGCCCGAGTGCCTCATTGTCACCCTCACCAACCACCATGGTCCCTAGGCTCTATGCTCCCGACCTAGGGTGGCATGAGAGCACTAGGGTACATGTGAATTTGAGTCGTAGGAGGGATGCACTTGGTGGAAGGTCAATCCATTTGGTTATGGGTACTGTAATTGGAAATTTTGAGTAGGCAACATGCTCAAGTAGAGATTTGTTCATTGAGTGGGCAAGTGTATTTGGAGATGCCTCGAAGTCCAAGGTCATCCCTGAATCAAGGCCAAGGCACCACTTAATTTAGCTGCAAATTTTGTACAGACAGACACGCTAGTGTCACTCAAATGAGTTGCCAGTATCATGCATGTCATTGATAACAGGAGGTGATGTACTTCGCTAGGTCAAGCCAGGACATGTCTTTCTGATTGTCCCAGAGCGCCTATCACTTGAGGCTTAGGCGTCGCTTAAGTGAGCCTCATCCAATGTGTCTCGACCCTGGAGTGCTAAGCAGTGTTCTAAATGGCGCTTGGCACCAAGGAGTTTGGCCTTTTTTTTTTTTTTGTGGTATTTTTTCGATATTTTTTCATACTTTTAGTGTATATGATGATATTAATATTCACTAAAAGTACTTGTTGTGTAATTTATCATAACACATACACACACACACACACACACACACACACTCTACTATATACATATCGATTTCCAGATCCAGAGAGGATTGAGAAAACCCACCATCGTCGCCCCCCTGCTTCACGCCGATCGCCGATTGTCATCAGGTATGTCTATCTAATCTCTCTCTCTCGTCCGGTCTCTCTCTCATCTCTCGATCTCTCTCTCTCTTGCATCTCTCTCCCTCTCTCGTCTCTCTCTCTCTCTCTCTCTCTCCTCTCTCTCTCTCGTCTCTCTCTTTCTGCTCCCTCTCCCTCTCCCTCTCCCTCTCTCTCCACGCCGTCGACTTCGTTTTGCCGCCAAGCTCCACCAAAGTCCGCCTAGCCTCCCTGGCCGCCGAACAAAATGCCAAGGGGGTAGTCGTGGTGCTGACCCTCAGCCTGGCGCCGCCTAGGCCGCCATTTAGAACACTGGTGCTAAGAAGCACAGTCCCCATTACTGACCTCGCGTATACTCATTCGGTTGGGCACGTTTGATACACGTGTCATCCATCCAGGTGCATCCTAGGGTGTGTGGGAAATGATAGGGACATTACTATACTCTTTGCGGACGCGCTAGAGGCATGTGAAGAAGCCAGAATGCAATTTTAATAGGTCATAGAAGGTTCAAAATTGCACTAGATGATTAGTTCTGGAATACTTTTTAGTGATTTTTTAAATCTTGATGTATGTTACTGTGTTAGTACCTAATAATGATGTCTTCCCGGTTGATATTTGTGAATGTAAATAGATGCCAGTGACATATGGTATATATTATTGCATGTTCAGTGTGTGCCCAAAGTCTCAGTGTTCCAATTTGGAAGAGATTACTGTTTGTGCTGTGTCCCGTTCCCCGTGTTCCTAGTAGTGTGCGCAAGGCACATTGTGGTTGTTGATTGGCCCACTGGTTCTCTCCTGAGAATGGCTCATAGCTTCCAACTTTCAAGTTCATGAAAGATGATGACGTGGTATCCTTATTAGAGATCTGAACCCATGTACCCTGGACTGTAAAACGTCTTTCCAGAGTTAGATTGGGTGGCTTGGCCTCAATTTTGTGCCAAAAACATTTATCATGAGAATGAAATGGCACTACTACTGGCATAAAATGTTACTTGAATTCGTGTACATTTAGGTTTGTCTAGTGCCCTTTTTAATCTCTTTTTATGAGAATGTTGTTGAACTGGTATCTAAAGCACATGTGAATGGAATCAGTAATGTACATATTTTTTCCCTAGTGCTGTGCTAAAGTTTTGTCTATTTGTGCAGATGGTGATGGCAGTTTTCGCATACATCTATCATCAGTCATTTATTGCGCCACAAAGTTTATCAGTTGATAGGATTTTGGACCAGGTAAGATTGTCTACTCCCATGTTCATTTGCTTATGGATGTAGTGTTTCTGTCGGATTCAATCTATAAGTATAAACACGGAGTTCCATCGTGTTATTTCTATGATGTAGATAATGATGAACCTTACATTTGAGGAGCAACAAGCAGTGTTCATGAAGCTTGGGCAGATCATCCAGCGTAGGCTGCTTGAAGAGTCTTGATTAAATCCACAAGAACTGCACCTTCTTCTGTAATTTATGGACATCTCTCTCCGGCATGCTGTGTACACGGAGCTGACAATGTCACAATTTCCTCATGTGCAACAAACGTTATTTAGGTTGAGGTGTCCACTGCAGTGTACATTCTGTAGTGTACGCCACACATTAAGCTGTATATTTTGCCTTGGACAGTTGCACTCTCTCTCTCTCGAGGTTGATTGCATGTCATGAGATTGGTGGTAGTTGTTAATTTAATTTAGTTGATGCTTATGCTGATTCAATCCAAATCCCTGCGTGGAAGGGTATTGTATTTCTTTTTTTGAGGAGGACGTGGGATTCACAAGTTGTACAGGAAAGCCAATTGGATCAATATGGATAAGTTTTTGATGTTTGAAATCTTCTGAATTGATCAAGTACTCTCCCAGTTTAATTGCATCTGGCGTTTTTTGTCTGCTGATGAATGGCATCTGGAATGAAACTTAAGACACACACTTTATGTAATTTTTTTAAATTTTTTATTATCGTTTGGTCAATTGAAGCAGTCCTTAGTCGTACGCTTAGTCGCACAATCTTTCAAAATGGACTTTGCTCGCGTACTTAATCCTTGCTCTGTACTCGCGCTCTCAATTCTAACACTTGCGCTTTTGCCCCCACCGGTGTATTATATAACTTAGGTTGTATGTCAATTTGAGCTACCAAGTTAACAAGTGTCCACTGTACAATTACAACGATGATTTCTTTCATCCACCAGCGATAAACTTCAACAAGAAGCTTCACTCGCGATAAACAAGTTATATTATTCAAGGATGATATAGCCAACTGCTAGGAGCTCACCCTAGTGTGTTCGGCAAAACAAAAAGAAATCAGCGAGCGCAAAATTAAAATTTTCATTATGCCTACTGGTGTAGTGCCAAAAAAAAAAATGAGCCCACTTATTTTGAATCCCAATAATGATGCCTAGAATATTTGATCTATTATACTAAGGGTCTGAGAATAAAAAGGGAAAATGGCAAGTGTAGACGGGATCAAGGCAAGCAAGCCCACTTAATCTAATCTATAGTTCTATACCTATGCTTGCTAGGAGTCAGTGAAAATCAGTGTCACGTGATGAGAGAAAATAGATAAACTTTTTGGGGATGAGAGGGTGTGCCGACAAGTTATTCTTTTCAACATAGGATTAGGATGGGTAACAGAAAAAACTGAAGATAAAGTTCTCTTTCTCCCTTCGTACGAGTTAGGGTGAGTTGGGCAGCATAGATTTGATTCTATCCAACAACCCTTCTCTTCTTTTTAACTAGAATCGTTAATAGTCATCGTTGATTGACTTATAGTAGAAGATGGATTAGCACTACTACTACAGGATTTCTCCTTGCGCATGTCAACATTCTCACTTCTGATATCCCCAGGTCTTGTCATCATCAACATTCTTGCTTCTATCATACTCAGTAATTTTCTTCTCAGTAGGAGGTTCAAGCTAGTCCTTGGACGGTCATCTTATCGGTCCCATCACCGCCAAGGTTTCACACATACTAATATCATTTATTATGACCCCATTTTCATGTCACGGTGCCATTAGAATTATGGAAACACTGCCGACACAGATTTTTGGTGGTGCTCATTTTTGGGTCCCACACAAATAATCCAATCCGTTCATTAATTTTGAAATATTTTTTTGAGTAACCCCGTAAAAAATCAACTCACTAGGATGCATGTAAGTACTTGATCCAATCTCACAACTTTTTCATTCCTATGGAATTCTAAATGAAAAAGTTGAGATTGGATCAAATACTTACATTTATCCCAGTGAGCTGATTTTTTACGGATTCCCTCAAAAAATATTTTAAAATTAATGAACGAATCGAATTATTTGTGTGGGATCCAAAAATGGGTCCTACAAAAAATCCATGCACAAATCTGTGCACTATTGCCTGTGTCATTAGCACGGTTCTTAGAATTAGAATATATTTGAAGTACGTCTTTTTACAATACCTATAGATCCCTGTGGACATTACCCCTTCCTTGCTGCTGTGCAAGTGCTCATTGGATTACGGCTAGGGAGAACTGACAACTTCAGATTTGCAATATGAACTCAACTCAAGAAGGTATCAATAATCAATAGTCTTGTAACATCTGGTTCGGATACCTGAGTTACCAAAAGAAAATTTCCAAAAGGCATCAATTCAAGAAAATGTAGCATAGACCGGAGATACGGGCTGAGAGCCATATTAACTGGTCCCATAAATAAATTAAACCCTTTATGTATTTTGTAATAACTGCAAAAACCTGGAAATAAATCTTCACAATCCCTGTGGAATAAGTTTTCCCATCACCTCAGAAAAGGCAGCCAACACGCACAGCACCATTGAAATCCAACAATCTCAGAACCCTCAACGAGTTAAAAGGCAGGGATGAAGTGCATCCATGAGCTCCAATACAAGACATAGCAAACTCAAGAACCCCAAAACAGGTTTCAGATGCAACAACAGAATTTGCAAATAAACTTCTAAAGTAAAATTCGTAACACTAAACCGAACACTATCAAATTAATCGGAACCCCTGCTGCTCCAGGTTCCATAACAAATTCAAGGTAGCTTTTTCGTCTGTCTTCTCTAAAATCCCAAATCCAGAAAAAAAAAAAAAAAAAACCTAACAAAACAAATTTCACTATCCTAATACCGCCAAAAACAAGCATATAAGATATGGTACAATGCACGGTACTTCCACACACGCACATGGGGAAAAATATGTGGTCCAAACCAACCACATCAATAAACGTAATTGGAAATTCATCTAAACATGAAAACAAAAAAAGTTGATTGTCTGCTTGCTTTTTTGCCCCGAAAACGTCTCACTGGGATTTTGGTTTCTTGATCTTCACGTAAGGAAGGATCCCCATGAGATGGACGATCTTTGGGTTCCATCCCCGTTGCTGTGCGCGGCAAAACATCAAGAATGTGTTTGCAAAGTAAGAGTTAAAACCCATTAAGACATGCCACAAGGCATGGCCCTGTGGGTTAAAGGGCCCACTTGATATCTCCTTGCACATTAAACGATCAAACAGCCAACACAAACTACCAACAAATAGGGTAGCCGCATACAACTTTGCAACCCGCTTAGCAGAGACATCTTGAGTGTAGATATAATACTTGTACATCCTGGGGATGCATAGGAGGCACAAGATTATGTAGTGAACCTGGAATCCAATGTGAAAACGGATCTGGGAATGGGCAACAGCAAAAGCGGCACCATAGAGAAAAAGGAAGGTGGGCATCGTACTGCGATAGTGCCAATCTGGGGAGTAGAGGATGTAAAGGTAGAGGAGCATTTCCCATACCATTGGAGTTTCATCGCTTTGTTGTTGCCTGTGAATAAATTTGAATATCACACTCCAGTGTAAATGAACGTCAAACATAACTGAGTTAATCAGATTAGAGTAACAAAGAATAATTATTTTTATGAAGTTAGACAAACGTGGTGCCACCTTCCAAAAAACGAGACAAATGTTGAGCATTTGTACAAACATAACGGTTTCATTCACCCAGCTGTTTCAAGGCTTTACTAAACTAATGATGGCAGAGGTCCATGAAGGTGCAAAAGGAATGAAAAAGCACAAACACAGAAAGCTGAGTAATGATTTTAATGCAACTACTGTGACTTCTATACCAAACTTCACAGCATATTGCTATAAAACAATTCACATTTGCTTAAGCCTACAGGCATGGATATGCCTTGATCAGCCAAATGTTTATGAAAAGTAACCCACAAGCACAAGATAACAATGGTTCGAGTGCAGAATATTAGCACTACTGTCGAATACTTGGTTCAATGAAACTATATTTCCACCCTCACTTCTATCCAACATCATCATAACAAAGAGTAATGGTTGCAATATGCTATTTACATTAGCGAATGGGATGTATCAAACAATTTACCTTTTATTTTAATTCTTTGAGAGAATTTACCAAAATTCATGATCACAATATATATATACATATATATATATATATATATATATATATATATATAATCTACACAAATTCAGCTTCTCAAGCGAAGCCTCTTGTGACGCAGTTTTCTGCAACTATCTCCACAGAATGCACAAGTTGAGAGGGATACGAAATCCTAGTATATATCAAAAACCACAATTCACGCACCTCTCAAAATATATTTTCAACACTAAACCATACAATTTCAAAAAAATATTTGTCACTTCAAAGCCTCGTTGTAATGAGAATGACAAACATATTAAAATCGCAACGTGCAGAAGGATGAATTTGGCGTAAAACGAGTCCCCAACAGACACTAATGAAACTAGATAGTAAGTGTGCCAAAGGTTTTTTTATTGAGTATTCATGATTTAAGTGCTGTGTCACACTCCAACACCTTTCAGAGAATCAAAAAAAGAGGGGAAAAAGGAATTATGACAAGAAATCAGTTCCATGAACAAAAAAAAAAAAAAATGACAATGACAATGACAGAAATGATACTTACACATGCTGCAATGTGGCATGGAATAACATGCTCCCAATGGCTAGTATCATATTTGATATGTGAAGAACAGTAAATCTCTTCTCAAAACGTTGTCTTAAGGCATTTATTAAGCCTATTAGTGCCAAAAGAATGCATGGGATATTAGATATAGTGTTGTAGAATTCTGCAATGTAGGAGGAGTAGACGTAATTAGTTTCACACCACTCGGTGGTGGACGTGACAGGACCCCAGAAGCTTGACATTCCACCTGCCATTCTCCTAAATAAATACAGCCCAACTGTGAAGAATATTCAACCACCTCCCTTGTGTTACAATGTGGCAGTATTCGCAGAAACCAATGATCGGTGTACCTGCATTAAATATGCTAAATTTTATCAAGCCAACTAAGGAAGAAGAAAAAATGGAACAACACATTTACATATTGCTCTTCAAAAAACATATTCAATATTGGCAGGCAGTTAGGAAATAATCATTGAAAACATACTAGATATTGGCACGTTGAAACCTGATAATTTTCAGCCCAGAGGCGAATGCCTGTAGACCTGATGATTAAGGAACATTCCTCCGATTAAACTAATCAGATTACCAAAAAACAGTAATATGAGGAACATTCCTCATATTACCAACGAGGAAATATCTAGATTACCAAAAAATAGTTCAATAGTACTATTCTTGCACCTCAGTAGGAGGTTTTGTCTCTTTATTTAGAGTTTTATTTGTGATAGTTGGACTTATTATAGTGCTTATGAAAGATTGAATGATTTTCTCATTGTTTGAAATATCTAGATTGATGTAATTGTCATGAACTTATCGCTAATGATTAAAAAAAGAAGAAGAAGGTAGACAGTGAACCTGAATTTAATGATTTAACAAATTACACTTGTACAATAGAGTCACAGATGTTGGAACCTATGTTAAGTATATGTAATAAGAAGTCAAACATGAAGCAATTAGGAAAACAACTTGGCCATTGGCCTGCAGACCGTAATCACCACATCTGTTTCAATCCCATAATCTTAAGAGAGGAAGCGCCAAAAACTATCATTCAAGTGCATTTTCTTCATCACCACCTAACACTCGGCTAAAATAAAGTTCATTGTTTCTAGACAATTTGTCTTTTTAGATATTTTCCCTTGACATTATTGTAAATAATCCATGAAATCAGAAGTTGGTGTCAAGTAAAACATTCACCAACATAAGGCATTTCCTCCGAAATTCTACTCAATCAGAGCCACACAATATATGTGGGAATGAAAATAATGAATGGCTCTACCGTGCGAAAGGTTAACTTTATCACTTGACCTGACTTCTGAGAACCTAACCATAAAATCCAAACCAAAGGTCTCCAAAATAAAGAGTGCCTCTATATGAAGCAAGAGCATATATTGCTAAGAACCTGAAGCAAGGATTTCACTCAACTAATGAACGTGAAACTCTGGAAGTATCCATCTCGGTTATAATCAAACAAAAGCTCGATCACATTGCCGTAAAAACAACCCCCCAAGCAGGCCCAGCCATTACCCATGGAATCATGAAGCTACGATTTCTACCCACAATCCCATCTAAGCCCCTTTTAACATACGGGAAATGCGGACCACAAAGAACCCTCTGCCCATGGTTGTTATCTCCGACGATTTTCGCAATCAAAATTTTCCGGCACAATTCACATTATTTCTTTCCTCTTTCAAGGCATACATTCCTCAACATCCACTCCTGTGAAACTCCTCTTATGTCACCTTATACGCCGAAACCTCAGTTTGACGAAAGAGATTGTCCCATTCAATACGAAATACCTCAAGTTTAAAGAGAAGATCATCAGGTAATGTTACCAATCCTCCTGCACCACACTAACCACACTAAACCTATCCTTAACAGAAAATTATAAACAAATTCTACGTTCATTTCCCCGTATCCAAAACCTTTATGTCAATCAACTATAACAAAACAAATTTTGTCCTTTGAACCCTAAATCCACTAATAATAAATAAATAAATAAACTCTGGTCAGGTACATATTAAAAAGAAAGAACCACTTCGAGATCCAACCATTTGCGTCCAAAAATTAACGGAGATTCGATCAAGCAACATCAAAATATAGAAATCAGATCAAAGTCCGTATGATATGAACAAGGGCACGTGTTAATACACGCACATGTATGAGACAATAATCGAAATGGTTAGAGGATAAAAGAAACCCTAGGGAATGCACAGAAGAGCCGTAGATCACGTAAAGAGAAAGATACCTTTCGTAGCGTAAGAGCAAGCATTCTTCGTTGTCGTCTTCTCTCTCTCTCTCTCTCTCAAAAACAATCGATCGAGAAAGGCAGAGCACAATGTGAAATGACGGAGACTCCTGTTTCGACAATCGAGGCGATGACTGGTCCTTCTTTCCACTTTTTTACCCTTTTCCTTTTGTGTGTTTAAAATTTGTTTTCACTAGTAAAAGGGTGAAAAGTACTCGGCTCTCCTGTTAGTTTCGAATAATTACAGAAACCTCTCATTGGGATTCTGAAATCATACAACTCCATTTATTTCTAAATAAATGTCACCGACGGCATTTTTTTTTGTTATAAAAGCAAATTTTTTTCACGCATGAATAGATATCAATAAATTATTTCAAATCGTAAAACAAAATTTGAAATTTTTAACCAAAAAAATACATATTTTTAAAGGGTGAGATTTACAAACCGGACATTAATTTAGAGACGGATGCAAAGGCATCTTTTTTTCTTCCAAGATTTGCTAACGAATGGTTGCAACAGTGTATTTAGTTTCACTTTTTCACCTGTCAAATTTCCCGTGTTTGTCAAAATAGGACGGAGGGGGGCCGCTGTTCCCAAGGGGACAGTAGCATGCTGTTGTGCCCCATTTTGGGGCTCAGCTCGGTTTCGTTTCGATAATCGGAATTATTCACTTTGTAGAATTTATCGAGTAGAACAATTATGAAAAAAATCAGCTTAATTGGATATCATTAAGTGCCTGATCGGAACCTTTTTATCTTGAAAAGAATGGATCCGAAACACTGGATTAAATCCACTGTAACCTATGGACTAAGAGTTGTATGAGCTCCGATCAAGCACTTAATGATATCCAATTAAGCTGATTTTTTGCATAGTTGTTCTACTCGACGAGCTCTACAAAGTGAACGATTCCGATCATCGGAGCGAGATCGGGTGGGCCCCAAAATCGGGGCAACAGCCCCCTTGCGTCCGTCAAAATACACCAACCATTCTATAAGACACCACTAAGACCATCCATAGTAGTATAATCAAAAGTCAATTATTTTTAAAATTAACAATATTAGTGCAAAAGATGATTCACAATGATATAATCAAACTTAGCAATATCTTTAGAAATAATCAAATTTTGGGTTTTGGATAACCAAAATTAGCAACCTTTTTCAATAATCAAAATTTGTGGGACTTCACATCACATAAGTTAACTAGTTCCAAAATTTGTATATATGCATGTTTCAATTGGTATTTTTTTCTTTCCTTTTTTGCATACTTTATATCTTCTTCATTTCACCCACAAACCATTTCTCTTTCTTTCTCTCAAAAAGTGAAGCTCATAGCTCTCGATCGTTTACAATTTAACTCATTATCGTGGGATTAAGATATTTCACTCTTCTTTTCCATTTCTTTTTTTTTTCCACAAAAAATTCATAATATATATGAAGGAAGAAAATCACCGATTTTTCCCCAAAATTAAGAGAATGAATCGAAATATTTTTGCCAAAAAAAAAAAATCGTAAATGGAGGAATAACAGGAAACAGAGGGGGAGAGAGAGTGAAATTGTAGTAGACCCTTATTTTAGTTATGGATTAGAAGTGATCATTATGAAGGTCAATATTATTAAGCTTAGCAACCTCTTAAGTATATAATCAAAAGCTGATGTGCAAATTTTTTATTATCATTTTTTGATTATACCAATGTAGAATGTAGATGGCCTAAGCCCTGTTCACCCCCTTTATATATATATAGTAGTAGACTGAGATTAGTCCCGACCGGCAGGTAAACAAGGAGTGGTGCGTCGCGGCTAGCCTTCCTAAATTAACTACCCCCGAAACAAGTCCCCGGTCAGGGGGACAAGCCAGCATCGGCCGAGCAGAGAATAGAGAAAGGTGGTCCGAACGATCCGCTGATCCTACATATATATACACACACGCACTTAGGATCCAATGAGAGATCCCGCACGGTCTTACCGTGTGGGACTCCCCTTTTCCAATCGAATTGCAACGATCCGAGCCGCTCGATGTGTTCAGAATGTGATTTTAAGGGGTGTGATTTTAAGAGTACCTACGAAAAATTAGCAAATAAAACGATCGGGAAGGGTTTGTTCCGAGCAATTTTTTAATGAACCGTTCAATAAAAAACTGTTCGGATCAGCTCTTCCTGATAATTTTTTTGGTTGATTTCTAGAGATTACCCTTAAAATCACGTTCTAATTACTTTGAGCGGCTCGGATTGTCGCAATTCAATCGGGAAAGGGGAGTCCCGCACCGTGCGGGAGTCCCCTTTCTTGATCTGATCGAATTGCGACGATCTGAGCCGCTCAATGTGTTCAAAATGTGATTTTAAGGGTACTCGCGAGAAATTAGCAAAAAAATGATCGGGAAGGACTTGTTCGGAACAGTTTTTTACTGAACCGTTCAAGAAAAAACTGTTTGGATCAAACCCTTCCCGATTATTATTATTTTTTGATTTCTGGCACATATCCTTAAAATCACGTTCTGATAACTTTGAGCGGTTCGGATCATCGCAATTCGATCGGAAAAGGGGAGTCACGCACGGTAAGCCCGTGCGGGATCCCTTATAAGATCCGGACTGTATATATATATATATTTGGGTCAGACTACGGACACCCCAACTAAAATATGAAGAAATCAATCTTATTGTTCATTATAAGGGGTTTATTTAAAGCTGGAGCAAAGTTTCATATATGTAAACTGGCTGCGAAAAGGTTGATAGCACTTAAAAAAAACACTCGATATATGAAGAAAGTCCTGCTCGAAGCACCAACGAAATTTCGGAAGAATATTTATGCAAGGCATTTTTAGTCAATTGTTTAAATGAGACAAGAGGTCGATAAACACAAGATGCATGTGTAGATTTGTTTGACCCATCGATTATAATTGATCGAAGATTCTTGAAATATGAACACCATGGCAGGAATCAGTTTAAAACTTTTGAGAATATTGTTAAAATAAAAAAAATTGAGGAGTATAGAACTATATTTAAGAAACAGAACGACGATTGAAGAACTCGCAAGTATCGCGAGCAAATCACAAAACTCACCAATTGCATCGCAGTTGAGTTAGGCAGAGTAATTTTACCTCTTTACACGAATAGGTATCTGATCGTATACTAAAGATCATTGTATTAACTTATTATTATTGAAAGGACACATATGGATGACACTTTTGTGACAGTTTCACAAAAAGAATCAAGACAAAAACACATAGAACAGTTATGCAAACAATATAATACAGCATGCGCAAGTGGTCGGGCCTCATTGTCGATTGGATTTTAACAAGAAAAATACTCACAACCCAATAAAACGTTTGATATACGGCATGTTGTTGCAAAAATTACCGCGTTAGTAGGCTTGTTTCATTTTTAAACACGTGTGGGTTTCATGGTGTATAAAAACTACTCGTAAAAGTACAACTTCAGGTAAGATGGTACTTCCTTTATATATTAGAACACATGAATTTCCGTCAATATTGATCTCGTATTATGTCAGTACTCAAATTTTCCATCGATTCAAAGACATATGTGCTTAAAATTAAAATCATATAGAAAAATAGTACTATGGAAAAAGTTAAGGCTACGATCATCTGCTGACCAATTGCATTTTTTTTTTCCGAACAAGATAATTCCATTTATGTAGTAAAATAACAAAGTTCGAAGAACCGTAACTCCATCGGGCCAAAAATACGGGAAACAACAAAAATACAACAAGAAAACAAAAAACACAACGCCAGTGTTGGAACCCAAGAGAAGGGTGGAAAGTCTATAGAATCTAAAATGGTAAGCATGTTCCCGCTGCTTAGGTTAGGCCAGATGATGACCGGAAGATTGGAGCCAGATGAGGACCGAAACTTGTGCATGCCGTAAATTGGATTTTTCTTGTTAAATTCCAATCAATAATGAGGCCAGACCACTTGCGCATGCCGTATATATTGTTCGCATAAAGTGTCTTATGTATTTTTCTCTAGTTGATTATTTACATACAAGATATTGTAGATACACAAATAACACATAATTTCATCATTAATGTATGAAAAATCACGACTACCATCAGGACTTCAGCATAGCTCATAATTATGGGAACGAATATATTACCTTAATTTGATTCATTAAATTGGACAAAGTCTCAAACACCCTCGTCGATGAAGTTTAATCACCACGCGGCCCTGTTCGATTTGAATTTTGAGAATAATGAGTGAAAAGATAAAATTTTTAGAAATATGATCATGCCATCATCCCTTTTTCCTTTAATCTTTGTAACAACGGATATGCTAACACCGGATAAAAAGTACTGTTTTGCAATCAATTTACCAACTTTTCCTCCGACACATGAGCTAGAAACAACAACACATTCGGTACCTTTCAAAGAATTACACCTTTAACCCATTTTCTTTATTTTACGTTTCTTATTTACCCAAGTTTCTTCTTTCTGTTTTAACAACTCCTCCTTTAAAAGAGCATATACACCAATAAATAGGTAAAATATCTCATGAACATTGCATATTTTTAGTTTAATTTTTAACTTTTTTTTTCACAACTACACCAACATTATCTATTTTATTTGACACCAATTAAAAAATATATTTTTTGTTTGTTTAACTTTTTAGACTGTTTATATATAAAAAAAAAATTAAGCACTTCAATTTTAAAGAGTCATGATTAATTTGTGTCTCTAGAAATCTCATAATTAAGTATTTGCTTTTTAGTTGGGATCCAATAAAGCAGATACTTGATTATGAGAGTCTTAAAGATAAAAATTAGCAAATATCTTATTTTTCTGATCAATTTATCCTATAAAGTCATGATTAATTTTTGTTTCACTACAAGAAAAAGTATATTTGTTGATGAAACAACAAGATTTCATCACCAAAATTTATTATAGGTGACATTTTCGTCATCAAAAGTTACTATAGGTGACGAAAACACAAGATTTTCGTCACCAAAAGTTACTATAGGTGACAAAAAAATAAGATTTTCGTCACCAAAAGTGACTTTTAGAGACAACCTATAGGTGACGCACCTTTTGGTGACGAAAATCTTGTTGTTTCATCACCAATAGTAAAAATTAAATTTCGTCACAATTTTTTTTGTCAGCAAATATACTTTTTCTTGTAGTATCTCTAGGACTCTCATAATAAAGTATCCGCTCTATTGGATCCTAAATAAAGAGCAAATACTTAATGATGAGAGTTCTAGAGATAAAAATTAATCACGACTCTTTAAAATTGGAGCGCTTAATTTTTTAAAATATAAATAGTCTAAAAAGTTAAACAAACAAAAAATATATATTTTAATTGGTGTTAGGTAAAATATATAATGTTGGTGTAGTTGTGAAAGAAAAAAAGTTGATAGCTAAACTAAAAATATACAATGTTTATGAGATATTTTACCTATTTATTGGTGTACATGCTCTCTTAAAGAAGAAGCTGTTAAAACATAAAAAGAGAAAGAAGAAACTTGGGGTAAATAAGAAATGTAAAACAAAGAAAATGGGTTAAAGGTGTAATTCTTCCAAAGGAACCGAATGTGCTATTGTTTCTGTCCCATGTGTCATAGGAAAAGTTGATAATTTAATTGCAATACTTTTATCCTGTGCCATGTTGCACCTATTAGCATTTCTGTTATAACAATATCAAAGATTATAAATTTCTTTTGCCTTTCAAAAAAATACATGTCACGCCTTCGATTTTCAACATAAATAATAATAATTTTAGGTAATTAAAATCCTTGCAAGAGTTACGATTAATACCCCAAAAGACATTTCAGTTCCCAAATTAACAAACTTGTCCAACAGTTTACAATGTTCCAAAGGAAAATATTACAATTTACTTATGCAAAGATACATGAGTAGCTCCCGAAAATAGCTTAAACCATGACATTATCATACACTCCAAGCATTCCATGACTTTGTACCTATAGTGTACCTGAAAATGATAGGGTAAACAAACACGTGCCCAATAGAGAGAATGAATTTCAACAAGCGAACATGAGAAACAAAGGGTTACCACAATGAACAGGCAGACTACGACTGCAAGATTCTAGACGTCTTATAAATATATCTCTAACCATTCATATGTCAAATTAGAAACATTATTAAACTCGCATCAATCTAAATAACCTACGAAAATTTCTCAACCATTTTATGACTCTTCGAATGAATACCACAAATAACTTTTTCATTTCATACCATTCGCCATCTTGCCTCTTTTTCATAAAACTTTCCTTTTTGATTACCAAAATAATTTAGAGAAAACTCTAGAAGCTCCATTGATTCGAATTTGAATGCCGGAGTCTGTTGATTTGTGCCCAAATGCCGGACCATTGATTCGCCCATGAATATCGGAGGATTTGTATTGAAAATCCTTTTTCCAAAACCCGAATCTTTTCTTTTCAAGAACCTCTATAGAATCCATCATTTTTTTCCCTTTTTTAATAGTCATAATCTCAAGTAGCAAATAATTCAAGAAACAACATGTACTTCTGATGTCAACACCTTCCATCTCGCGAGAAATTCAACTGTATTACCACCCCATGCATTATAGTGAACTCTCTCCACTTGAGTCTCCGCATTACCATCCCATGCGTTGCGGGACTCCCCTATTCAAATTCTCAACTCACGCGCATGCACACACACCATCAATCTATATACAAGCAAACAACATTCCTTAATTCATATTCTTTCATTCATCATCATACAAGGCAATACAAACATTGTAAACATGACACATTATACATTGACAAGTATGCAAGTTCATGTTATTCCTCTAAGTATATCACAACGTCATTCGTCAAGTACCGAACCCACAAATAACTCTACGACGCATCACCCGCTAGGTTCTAAACTAGAATATTATATAACGAATGCCAATGGAATTTAGAAAGATCAACGAGATGAATCACAAGGATATGAGTTAACCTATTCTCATCCGGACCATTAGGAAAGCCCCTATCAACCAACTATACACCCCACAATACACCTTATAGCCTACAATATTCGAAACCACTCTATGGTACGTTTTTTAATTCACCAATCACCACGTCATGTTATAGCACCTAACATGTCTATATCATTCATCATATCTTGTCACAATGCCCACATACTCATTCTCAGACATAAATGATGAATAGATATCATACTTATAGGATTTGACACGTTCCTCCTATACAACGAGAGTCAAATGAGATAGATTGATCAAAGAATCACTTAAGATATGAACAATCAAGTTTAAAAGTGGTTTGGAGGTGTTCCAATGGTGTTAGAAGTGATTGGGGGTTAAAACAATCAAGAAAACACAAAATGGCAAGAGGCTGTTCAGAGACACGGGGGATCGATCCCCAAGAGGGTAAAAATCCAGATTGCAGAGGAATTGATCTCTTCTTGTAAGGGGATCGATCCCCAAGTAGTACAGGGCGATTTTCTATAGATTTTCAAGTACGAAACCCAAACAACAAACCTTGATCTAAGGCACGATTGAAGCATAAAATCAACTTATAAACTCATAGAATGAGTAAGAAATCTCTACCTCAAGCTTGGAGTGTGAAACCTAAAGAGATTGATTCAAGCCCTAGCCTCCTAAACTTTAAAATCCACCAAGAACAACTTCAAGCTCGAACCCACGCGATCCAAGGCTCGTATCCCGTGGAGGAGATGGATCGAAGGTCAGAATATATGGGTTTTGAGGTTGGAGGTTGAGTTGTGAGCTCTATGGAGAGAGAGAGATAGAGAGAGAGAGAGGAGATGGAATTATATTCTCCCACACACACACAAACAAACTCTTATACTCCCTTCGTTCCAAATTGACAATCTACCATAAAAAGTTGTGCTGTTTTTCAAATCAAAAAATCAACTACTTCCATGTATAATTTTTTCCCACCAAATTAAAGTACTAATCAAGATTTTTAATACGGTGCGAAAAAATTTAAAAAATAATGCACCGAAAGAGTTGATTTTTTGATTTGAAAAATTGTAAGAGAGAGAAAGTGGGACTCTCAATATGAAACGGAGGGAGTATATACTAGCACATACACAAATCCTACTTGCACTCCTTCAAGTTGCAATTCTATCACATTGACCCTAAATCTTATAAACTCAATAAAATTAGCATTTTCCTCAACTTCACATAAACTTATAACATTTCATATTTTTCCTCAATTTTCAATATCAAATAAACCCTTAAATATTTTCTGAAATTACGGGTCTCTACATCCTACCCTTCTTAAATAAAATTTCGTCCTTGAAATTTGCTAAGCCAAATCCAACCGAACATGCAACACATAAATATTCATCAATCGTAATACTATTCATCAAGCAATAATTTGATAATCATGAAAATCTACTTCAAAACTCATATCGACCAAACTGAAATAGATGCGGATATTTCCTTCTAACCTCGTCCTCCGTTTTCCACGTAGACTCGCACTAATGGTATTGTCTTACCTCATAACACTTGACTGCGGATCTAGGATACGTATCGTGTCACACCCTCGATTTTCAACATAAATAATAATCATTTTCAATAAATAAAATCACTACTGATGTACCGATAATACCCAAATGACATATCTTCCTCTGTTCTCAAAGTTAAATTCAAAAGTTACAATCCTGGTTCAAGGCCTTAAGTTATCAAAATACTAAAATAGTATTATAGTTTATATTAATCATTCTTCCGAATACTTCTTTCAAATCAGATGCAGATGATCGCCTCTTTTATACCTTCGAAAGACATGATCAACAAGCATGCACGCCATGCCAACTTCCCTGCTTCGTACCTAAAAATGATAAGTTGAACTACATTGGCCCAGTAGAGAAATTTATACTCAAGTTATATGAAAATGTAATGCAGTATGCATCAAGAGTGAATGGGATTTCAACAAACGAAAATGAGATACAATGGGTTACCACAATAACCGATAGACTAAGATGGGGGGATTCTGGACGTCTTGAAGGTAACCCTAACCATTCCTACATCAACTAGAAGCAGCATTTAAACTCATATCAATCTAAACAACCTACGATAATTTCTCAACCATTTAATGACTTTTCGAATGAATGTCACAATTTACTTCCTCATTTATTCGCCATCAAGCCTCTTTTCATAAAAATTTCCCTTTTGATTTCCAAAATAATTTAGAGAAAATTCAAGACCATTACGTGTCAAGCTCCGTTGATTCGAGTTTAAATGCCGGAGTCTATTGATTTGTGCCCAAATACCGGATCCGTTGATTCGCTCAAAAATATCGGAGGATTTTTAAAAATCCTCTTTTCAAAATCCAAAATCCTTTCTTTTCGAAAACCATGACGGGGTCATTCGTTTATCTCTTTTTCAACAATCACAATCTCAAGTAGCAAACAGTTCAAGAAAACAACATGTCCTTCTGAAGTCAACTATAATGCCCTTCATCTTGCGACACATTCAATTGTATTACCACACTTTGCGTAACAGTGAATTCTCTCTACTTGGGTCCCCGCATTACCACACCTTGCGTTGCGAGACTCCCCAATTCAAGTTCTAAATTCAAGCGCACGTGCACACACACACCATCAATCGATATACAAGCAAACAACATTCCCTAGTTCACATTCTTTCATTTATCATCATACAATGCACTATAAACTTTGTACACATATCACAATGTACATTGACAAATATTCATGCTCAAGTTATTCCTCTAAGTCTATTATGACGTCCTTTGTCACGTACCGAATCTCATAACTATATCTCTATGACGCAACGCCCGCTAGGTTCTAAACTAGAATCTTATAAAACGAACGCCAAAGGACTTTAGAAGGATCACCGAGATGAACCACGAGGTTACAAGTTATCCTATTCTGATCCGGACCATTAGGCTAGCCCCCATTGATCAAATACATACCCCACGGTATACCTTATAACTTCTCTACAATACATTTTCCAATTCACCAACCACCACTTCATGTCTTAGCACCTAACGTGTTTATATCGTACATCACATCATGCCACAATCGTTCCCAAGTACAGTCAATCTCGTTAGATGCATTTTGATCAAGCGTTAACCAATTAAGTTACTATTCTTTCTTTACTAATGGAAGACCAACGAGACGAGGGTAACTTAGATTAACCAAAGGTATTCAATTAAACATGCTTAAAATAGGTTAGGAGGTGTCCAAAAGGGTTTAGAAGAGATCGGTGTTCAAAACGATCGAAGTTACACAAAATAGCACAAAAGCTGTCCAGAGAGGGGAAGGATCGATCCCCCCATGACCAGGCATCGATCCCGGGAGCCTGGATCCGTGACTTGGGGGATCGATTCCCCTTGCATGGGGATTGATACTCATACAATTTTAGGCTATTTTCTGTAGATTTTGACAACTTTTCAAAGACACAAAGATTGACGATTCAAACTCGATTGAAGCATGAAATCAACTCATAAACACATAAAGTGAGTAAGAAATCCCTACCTCAAAGTGTATACGCAAGGATCCAACCCAATCAAGCGAGCCCTAGCTCCGAAAGCTTGAACGAACCGAAATATGCCTCTCCACGCTTAACCCATTGAGATAT
The DNA here is from genome assembly GCA_019656275.1 of Rhododendron kiyosumense. NCBI lineage: Eukaryota > Viridiplantae > Streptophyta > Magnoliopsida > Ericales > Ericaceae > Rhododendron > Rhododendron kiyosumense. Next base: position 232,590 of record BPLS01000329.1, read on the forward strand.
GAACTCACAACCGCTAGAGGAAAGTGGATTGGAGGTTGATCTTCATGGGTTTCGTGTTTGTGGTGACTGGTGAGGATTTGTGAGATGGAGCAAGAGAGAGATGGAGCCGAGAGAGAGAGATGGCGTGGGAGATGAGAGAGAGTGAGATGGGTTTTGTGATCCCCTACACCCACACCCACACCCACATATATATACTAGTGCATGTACAAATTACACATGCACCCCTTCAACTTACATTTCTATCATTCAAGCCCCAATTCACACAAACTCACAAATTTCTCTTTTATTCGATATCCTAGCATTTATATAACCTTTAAACTAGTTTCGTAAAATACGGGTCTCTACATATCGGTTCCTTACAATGGGACACGTCGGCTTCTAACTCAAATTCGGACCTTTCTAACACATGTAATGAATTTGATATAGAATACTGACTGATGTGCTTAAATTTTAAAATGTTGGTTCTTACAATCTTACTCATTTAGGTTTCCATTATAATGGAACATCAAAAAAAATATGGAACGTTTTTTAGATTTGTTGACTAAGGTTTTTACGGGAGCATTTCCTCCCCCCCCCCCCGCCCCCATATTATGCATGTTAAAAATATCAATGCATTAACTCTTCAGAACTAGATATTCGATGTCTTCACTCATTACAAGGACATTCAAATATGCAAGGTCAAGGGTATGATGGTGCTCGAAATGTGCATGGTGCATGAATAAATTACAAGCCTTAGAGCATCCGCACCACCCTCTCTACTCCCTCCTCTAAGCTAAAGTAGCAAGTCAACTCCCAAAAATACCTCTTCATCAGCCTCTCTTGTAACTCTTTACTTTAACCAAATTTCCACAAATGCTACAGTGCCTCGTTCAAAGTCCGGAGCAACTATTCATTTGCTACTTAGTATTTTAATATTTTTTGTTTCACTATTCACGCTTATTTTAATGTTCACAATTATTTTAATATATTCATTGCACTGTGCACACTAGTCTTAATATTAAAAAATATGGTAAAGAGTGAGAGTAAAGAGTCTGATGCTGTGTCATTGTGAAAAACTGAATAGCTAAAATAGAAATGTGATTTTTGAGGATTAATTTTATTCAAAATCAGCCGAGGCTGATGTGGATACTCTTATTTCATGGAATTTTCCCGAATGCATATTATATACACTATTTTATCCACCAAAATTTTTTTTTGGATTAGTCCAGGGTGGAGTGGAATCCATTAATTCCTGGTTCCACCCTTGTTACGTTCAATGAATGTAGACACATTGTAGGTTCAATGAACTTCGCCGCATTACTGTTCTATATACTCACGAATGAATTAACTGCGTCTATTCGCAGCGTCCACCGACATGGAAAATCCAACCTATTTATCCCTTATTCACGCAGAAGCCACGTCGATAAATTAAATGCAATCGTGAAACCATCTAGTCATCAGTAGTGTATATAGTACTACTAATAATAAAATGGAAGAGCAGTGCTACAGTCAGTGCATCAAAAATGCGGTGGCCAGCCATCGCTCGCCCTATGGAGTCCATTTTGGACTATGCACGGATGATTCGAGCTGTTTAATAATTTAAAAAAAAATAAAATTGAGTGGGCATTGCAAAACATCAGCTTGATCCGATATATGTAGGTGCTCAGATCAAGCTTCTCATCTTTGAAAAATCGAAAAAAATGAAAAGATTGGTTTTCTGGTGTACAGAAAGATGAGAAGCTTGATCCAAGCATCTACATATATCGGATTGAGCTGATATTTCGCGATGCCCGCTCGATTTTTTCTTTTCTTTTTAATTATTGAATCGCTCGAATCATCCGTGCAATGCCTGGAGTGGACCCCATATGGCGTGCGGTTGCCGGCCACCACATTTTGGTGTAGTGGCTGTAGACTTTCTGAAAAAGGAAACTGAAAAAGATTTTGCTAAAAGGAGGAGAGTTCCCCTGTGACGCGTTGCAAATTCTTTTACTATATTTGAATTCTCTCCAGTCTAAATTTTGAATTTGATGAAATAATTCAAATTTGGACAATGCAACGGCAATTTGAACCATACATTTGATAAGAGCCTCTGAGTAAAATCAAATAATTGATTACAATAATAGACAATTCAGATTTAAACTTCTAGTTCAAATTAAAGACATCAAATTCCTTTCTTTACTAAAGCTTAGTCCAAGCTTGCTAGAGAAGTAAACATAATGTCTCATTAATTTCCTTATTCTTCCAATTTGCAAAATCCCGGTTACAAAATAAAGTATCAAATCTCTTTCGAATCAATTAAGTTAAATTTTCAACATTTGATGAGATCATGAATGTCAAGTTTTCAAAAAAAAAAAAAGTGAGCATAAGAAAGCAATAACTGTTTAACAATGAGATTGTATGTTCGAGTTTCCACGGAGGCCAACCATCTCAAACCTTTAAGGCCATTGGAGGTTATATCTAGTCATTACCTCCAGGGTCCAGAATTGGTCAAGGTGCGCAAACTGGTTTAGACATTTGATTATAAAAATAAAATTAAAAATCTCTAATGGTAATAGGTTATTTTGAGGCCGTGGATTATAAAATAGCTTAGCACTCTAGCATACTCCATAGCACCCTTTCTGTCCCCAAAAAGGATGACAATTTTTGAAATTTATATCATTTTTCATTGCTTAAATTTTTCAATCTACAATATTTTTTATGAGTTTGAAAACTTTGTATAATAGAATTAACTAAGAACTTTCAAACAATATTCATATTATATATTTTTTGAGATTCATATTAAAAGATATAAGGAATTTAAATTGACACGAATATCAAAAATTGTCATCCAATTTGGGATGGAAGGAGTACAATGGAGTATAATTTTTAGAGAAAATTTTATTTACAGAGAAGCTGTAAACAAATATTTACTGAGCTCAATTCCGACCGTCCAAAAATGTTTTGGACGGTCCGGGATTTGAAAAAATTATCCACGTGAATAGTTAAACTATTCGGGCAAATAGTGTTTTTAAAACCAAAATGCTAGAGGCACATCAACCACACCCCTCTCACATACAGGTGGGCCCGGTTGATGTGTCTCTAAAGTGATGTGCCCCTAGTAGTGTTCTTTTTAAAATTCGGACTATTAATTACGGAAACAGACGGCTAAGATTGCATGGCTCCGTAAATAGCTAGTCTGTTTGCAGCTGCTTCGGAAATAAGTTTCTCTCTAATTTTTAATTACTCAATGAAAGTTGAAACAAAAACCGAACGTATTACCTAAACGAGGGAAGATTCATCGACACATCCCGAAAGTGATAGTCCTGAATCTAGATTAACAATTAGTTGACACTAAATGCATATATATATCGTCCTTTACCTTCGACATGATGTCTTCATTCTCTCGCTACCCCCTTAATGGTTATCTACATTTTCTCTCTGTGAACACATCCTATCGCCATAATCACGACATCTGTGTGCAATTATATAATATAAGATCGACCTCTGTTTGTATATCACCAACAAACTTGTTCTGGGTCATCATCATCATCTCGATCACTTCACTGTAAATGGCGAAATTCAAGAGGGTGGCGGAGGCGTTCGACGAGGCGGCCGCTAAGGCGCGGCGGCTCTGCGGCGGGGATCAGTATTCGCCGCCGGAGACAGCGGAGGATCTGTCGGATCTGGTGAAGTCGTTTATGGAGAGAGGAGAGGAGGGAGGTTTGGGTGAGGAGAGAGAAGGGAATATTAACGGATCTGAATCGGATGGGGATTGCAGTGATTGGGAGTTGAGAGATGAGTTGAGTGCGTTGTTGGGATGTGGAGATGATGATCAAGTGAAGAGAAATATTCGTGAGGAGGTGGAAAAAGCGTGTGGAGTCGTCGGAAATGGCCTGACGTGGCCGGGGTTTAAACGTCGGGTTGTGGCTCGGTTGCGGGACAGAGGTTTTGACGCCGGTGAGTCTCTCCCTCTCCCTCTCCCTCCCTCCCGATATTTGTTTTTGATTTTGTAACTCCATCTTACATTAGATGAGTTCCGTGTATGGGTAGGTCTTATCCCATATGAGAAAATCGTTATGTACATATAAATTAGATTTGCACATTAGTTGTATGCAGTATATCGGCGGCTATGTAACGTAACGGTTTTTCAACCATGTGATAGATTTACACTCTTCTACATCTGATTTTTTGACAGCTTCATGGCTAGCTGCTATGTGGTTAGATGCCAGGTTTTTTTTTTAAAAAAAAATTCACGATTGCTACACCATAATTTCTGTTACGTATCAATTGATATCTTTGCTTTCGCTTTTTGAAACATTGGATTATGAATAATCGTTGTAATACTTACTTGATCAGACTTATTAGTTTATCAAAATTTTGATGCTTTTTTTCTTTACACCATCGTATCATCTTCATTTATCTTGTTTTTTTGCTATAATCTATATTCTATTTTCAAATTAAAAACAAATAGGGATAAAGAAAAATGCTCCATACCAAGAGTGATTGGCAATGCAAATAAAATAAAGTAAAAATCAAGAAGCTGTACAAATGATAGCTAACTACATAACTAGCAATTTTGTGTGACAATTTAACATTGAATGTACAGGTCTCTGCAAATCAAAATGGGACAGAATCGGCCGGTTCCCATCAGGGTCACACGAGTACATGGACGTTACCGTATCCAGAACCCGCTACATAATCGAGTTTTCCCTCTCAGACGAATTTTCCATAGCCCGGGCAACAGAGTGCTACTCTTCACTCCTACAGCTTGTTCCTCCCATTTTTGTGGGAAAAGTGGAAGAGCTCAAACAAGTAGTGAGACTAATGTGCAATGCCGTCAAAGTCTCTATGAAGAGCATGGACATGCACGTGCCCCCTTGGAGGCGGTTCGGGTACATGAAAGCCAAATGGTTTGGTTCTGATTTTGAAAGGACAACCGGTAAAGTCACGGTTGAAATGAGTTCGGGTCCCGGGTCAGACTTGGATAGACAGAGATCGGTGGGGTTTGGGCCGGTGCCGTCGGCTTTTTCGTATCACTGCAGGGAGGATTTCGCAAGTAAGGTTGGTCTGAAAGTGGGGCAGCTAGCCGTGGCATTTGATGGCTCCAACATACTTCTGTAAATAAAATGATAAACGGGTTTGGGTTGGTATTGGCGCCACTGCTGGTGGTTATATTGGTAAATGATGACTAGTTTATGTGAGGTCGCAGAAAGACTCTTTTTGGTTTAAATTTTTGGTTGGAAGCCCAGAAAATCGGTTTCTGGATGCATTTGTTTTTGACGAAGTCCTAATTTAGTTGGTACTAGTTGAGTTTTGTGTGGATCGGCCAAGACCCTAGAACATCTTGGGGAGCGAATTGGTGGGTCTCAAATATGTAAACATTGACTTCCTAGAGTACATGCTTAATACTCTTTTACATTGAATCTTAAAACTTTGTTTCAAATCTCTCCTCTTATCTAGTGCGCTTCAGAAAATAGACTGCCGTTGTCAAGGAATGTTTACGCGAATTCAGCTAAATTTTGCTAAGGGTTTTTTGGAATTTTTATTTTTTTTTTGTCTTTTTGGGATTTATCTTTGATATTTTAAAAAATATTTGGGTAAAAATCATAATTTTTTACTTTTCTGATTCATCAAAGTTAGGCGCAAAACTAACAAATGCGAAAAAAATCAAATAAGGACAAAATAAAAAAAAAATCTAAAAATCTTAGCTGAACTCAGCCGAAGTTTCGTAAGAATAGTGAAAGGAAGGAAAAGCAACATTACGCCATGTTTGACCCGATTTAGTTGGACTAATACACTTCCACAAACAGTGTCACAAAAAACTTCTGGCTTTTTATGGCAACTTGGCAAGTAGGATTCTCGGTCAACTAAATCGGGTCAAACATGGCCACTGCTAGAAGAATTTAGAACTGATTTGGGTGGGGTGCGCCAAGTCAAAGGTAATAGTGCAATGCTATGGCAACGCTTGAGAGACCTCAATAACAAGCTAATGTGATGGATCCTTTCCTAAAAAAATTTATTTAATATTATGTGAGCTGATGGCTTACGTATCAGATATTAAACTGATAAGAACATATACTAGATACTACAATTGATCTTAGACAAAAGGCCAAGAGAGGTATGATTCAATATGCTGCTTGTTTCACCATTTATAGCACAGGTTTAGCTCACTTTTCCTTTAGGGGATCAGTGTGGGATTAAGTCATTAATCTAGCTTTGCAACAAATAAAACCCAGTTATTTCACAGCTTTGAATCCCTTGGGATTGAACAGCTGAATTGTTAACAAAGACGTCTAAAAAAATCTAAATGACAGCCCAACAATAATTGTTAGACTAACAGATTTCTCTTCATTTACCGAAACGTTTAATTAATTAATTGACGAATTTCTGAGGCAATCTGTTTATACGAAAGGGAGGGGAAAATGTTTCTCCTACATGACTTTAAATGGTGAACGCTAGGTAACACATTGACTGCTATGTTTTGATGTTTTGTCCCTTCTATATATTTTGTTACTCAAGGACAGATCGAGAGACGAATGAGACGGGTCGATCGCCCAACCCACTTACTGAATTTTGGTTAGAATTACGATAGTTTTTTCCTCAAAATCTTTAAAATTACGTAAGTCGTTTGCCCAATATCGTTTTAAACAATCCGACACCCTACAAACCAAGAATTATGAGTATTATATCATTTTTTATAGTACTATTTTTGTTGTGAAATTGGTAGGGACAATCTTGAAGTTATCATTTCAACAGTGATCACTGGAACCTTCTCTAACCTGCTCTCTCTCTCTCTAAAAAAAACAAAAACTTGCGAGCCTGTTTTGGGGGAGGGGGGCCACCGCCTCCCTCCCCCTCCCCCCCCCCTCTTCTATCCACGTTTCTTCTCCGCTTCCCCTCTCGTCCATTCTTCTGGTGTTTTCCGTTTTTCTATCCGGTGGTTCGGCTGTAGTGACGGAGTTCCGTCTGTGTTGTTCGGCGATTTTGGTGCAGATCAGAGCTGAGGAGGCGGCGTATGGTGGTCCGGCAAGCGGCGGGCGTTGGGTAGTTAATAAAGGTGAGGATGGGTTTTAGGGTTTTCTGTTATTTTTCCTCTTTGCCGGCTATTTTGGCCTGGTTATTCTACCGGCGGGTCTCCCCGCCGGGTCTGTACCGGTCTAGATTCTAGATTTGGTGGGTGTTGGTGGTGGGTGAATAATTGCTCTTAGTTAGATCTTGGGTGTTTGGCCGGAGTTTTCAGCTACGATTTGGGCCTCTTTTCGTGTTTGGTTGTGCCGGCAGCTTCGGGCATGTTTGGGATTCTGTAGCTGAGAGTTTTTCGGTGTCCAGATTTCATTTGCGCTTTCTCGAGTTTGAGTTGGGGTCCTTTGGGATTCTCTACTACCTAGACCTAGATTGGTTCCTAATCTAGGCGTTTCGTCGGTCTTGCTTTTGCAAGGGGTGCCTGTGTCGAAGTCTTGGTAGTTTTGATTCATGCTTGAATCTTTAATGGAATCTGTATTGCCTTCGGGCTTGTTATGAAATGAAATTGACATTTTCAAAAAAAAAAAAAATCTTGAAGTTATCTTTTTTTTTGATAACTCAAGTGTCCCGGTCAATTTTTGCACACCTTGACTAATCCCGAAAAATCAATCATACCACCCACTTGCGGGAGTCCCAATTTAAATTGAAGCAAAGCTTTGTATGGACTGACTGCAAAAAAGTTAATCGCACCTAAGAGATTGGGGTTAAGTTATATCTTACTAGTAAATAGATTGATGAAAATATATGTAATCTTTTGCTAGTATCTTTACAATTTGTATTGATAAAATTATTATCACCTTTCATAAGTAAGAATTTTTATAGATTTTCGCCCATTCAATCTTACGCATAAAGGATTCAAAATTTGAATAAAAAATTAAAAGGATCAAGCATCTATATATATATATAGAGTTAGGTTCCGGTGAGGGATCCCTCATTTTTTTGAACCGTTCAATGAAAACTGCTCGGATGAAGCCCTTCCCGGTCATTTTTTTTGCTGATTTCTCGCGAGTACCCTTAAAATCACGTTCTGCACACATTGAGCGGCTCGGATTTTCAAAATTTGATCGGGAAATGAAAGTCCCTCATTTTAAAAAAATGAGGGATCCCTCACTTGAAAATTCCTCTATATATATATATATATAAT
>BPLS01000329.1:241114-256700 GCA_019656275.1 Rhododendron kiyosumense
ATATATATATATATATATATATATATATATATCGGATTGAGCTGATTTCTTGCGAAGCCACACAAACAATTATTTTAAAATTATTGAATGACCCGAATTATCCGTGCGGGATCCGGAGTAAGCCCCTTGTAATATCCGACTATGGAAAAAAGTTGAGAGGATCATCATCTCCCACATGAGTAAAACTGTAAAGGGGAGGTGAAAAGTATAAAGAGATAACATATGTGGCCGGGTTAATAGTGTGAAAAGGAAAGGGGAAAAGACCAGACAAAAAGAGAAGAAAGTTTGGTTCAATTTGTCTTTTGTGTTTAGGGAAAGACTACAATACACACCATTTATTTGGATGTGTATCATATACACCCTCGAAAATGTTATATATTATAGAGAAAATGTTATGAATCGTATTGCTAAAAAGTTATGAATCATATAAAGGTTACGAGATACACCAAAATGTTATAAATCACAATGAAAATATTACGAATCATACTGTTGAAATGTTATGAATTCTAAAACAAAAGTTACGAAACATACTAAAATGTTATGAATAAATCATAAAATATGTGCATATAATACACTATTTTAAGAAGTATGTATTGTAGACTTTCATTTGTGTTTATATGTTCTTTTTTCAAAACATGTAGCAAGTGGGTTAATTAATTTTGTCTCCTGGTCGAGAAACTAAAACAAGGAGGTACCACTTGATCCATCTCCCCTGCTAACACTATGTTGTTTGAAATCACTTTGCTCCTTCAAATATTGAAATTTGCTTCCACCCTTGTAATTATCACCAGATTTGCCAGCTTGACTAAACTACTAGCAAATAGCAATTGTCTTACTGAAAATATAGTCAATTTAACTCCTTTCATTTAATTTTCACCATTTCACAAATCTGTTTTTTTTTTATTTTTTATGAACAGGATTCAACAAATCTGTTTAGTATGTAGTTACCCCACCCCAACCAACTTATCCTGGATACCTTGAGCTTTCTAGATTATTAATAATAACTTTGTTCTTAATAAACGAACCGAGCAACTCGTTGACGCTCAACTCAACTCATTTAAAGAGACTCGTTTAAGGCAAGTCTCTCATTTAAAGAAGCTCGTTTAATAAATGACTAAGCTTGACTTGTTAAGGACTCAACCCAGCTTAGCCATGTTCGAGCTCAAGTTTTTGTCTCATTTCATAAAAAGTATACAAACGCGAGATCAATTAAACTTGAGTTGAGTTTTGTTCACAGGTGAAACTACATCATTTTAACTAATAAGAGAAGGTTCATCCTTTTTTAGGAAGGGTGAACAAAATTACACTCATAAAACTCAGCTCAACTTGTTTAGATAAATTTTGTAGAGTATTCAATGAAGAACCCAATATATATATATTGCCGATTTCTCATGGGTACCCTTAAAATCACATTCTGAACACATTGAGCGGCTCGGATCATCGAAATCAATCCCATCAGGAAAGGCGAGAAATGAAGTGGTCCGCATATAAGGTCCTCATTTTAAAATCCTTACCTGAAGATTTCTGTGTGTGTGTGTATATATATACACACACACTAATTTGGGTGGGTCCAGCCCAAGGGTGCAACACCAAGGCAACGCTCGAGATACCCCAATATCAAGCTATCGTGATTGATCCTTCCCCTATAAAAAATTAATTTAATATCATATGAGCCAATGGCCCACGTATCAAATATCAAATATTAAACTGATAAGAACAGATACTACCCTTGATCTTAGCCAAAAAGCCGAGAAAGGTATGAATTGAGAAGGTGATAGGGTTTGGATTTTATATGTCTTTGCCCACTTTGCATTCTGAGAACCGAAGTGGGATAAAAGCATGCCCTGTTCAGCATCTGCTTGTAAAGCACTCCCATAACCTCCAAACAGAATTCTTCAGACCAATTCTTCCATACACCCGTCATTGGATATCCTGGTGATAAAAAACAAGTGGTATATAAACATACATTATTGATTATATTCTTGTCCGAGTGAGTGGCTCTAGGATATTTCTACCCATTGTTTAAAATGTCCAAAAGGAGACAACGAACGAGTGTCCCTTGTATACCAAGCCCAATCATGACGTGGTGATTACTGAATTGGTTATCAATGTTGCTTCTTGAGATGTGAATCCAAGATTGAAGTAGTTTTCACTAATTACTCTAGCAAAGTGAAAGAAAACTGAGTTTCTACAATTCAGGGCAACAAGTTAAATTTGAGATAGAATCTAGAAATCTAAAAAATTCTTCGTTGAAGCTGTACTGAGCTGAGCTTAAAAAAGAAAAAAACGCCAACCAAAAAGCAGAACAAAATCATCCAAAAGCATGAGCTTGTATTGTAAAAACACCACACACTACATGACCCACCTCTTTCCATTGAGTATGATTGCATTTTTAAGTTTCATGACGTCAATTAAAACTTGAAAATTGATTCAGAAATCAGATTAAACTTGTAAGAAACGGGAAAATCATTCACAAGGAATCAACTTGTATTTTTACAATTTGTATTGGTAAAATTAGTATCGCCTTTCCATAAGTTATAGTTTTTAGAGATGTTCGCTCGTTTAATCTTAAAATCATGCGTCTGTTCCTACTGCTACCCTCCAACGTACGGATGATGTTAAACATTTGCATGCGTAGTGGTTGATTCCTAAGACTTATGGGCTTGTATCTAACTTTGTTTTTTTTATTGGGTGTGGGGTTGTAAGGACCATGAATTCGTTTTACGTAAAGATGTTTAATTATATTTCCATTCTTATGTTTTCAATTAAGGTACGTTAGTTAGGTTAACTAGTAATCCATCGCATAGTGTAATCACCCTCTGCACCAACTTGAACCCAACCAAATCGGACCCAACAATTTCATGCTATGAACATGTGAATAGGGCCATGTGTATGGGCGGGCACATAGTATGATCCCTCATGTATGGGAACATCACTAGGTTTTTGACATAGCGGGATTTGAAACAACGTTAAGCGTCGCACACAAAGTACTGATGCGTTCAATTAGCCTCTTACGTACGTGACTTAATACTTGTTATCATAAACATTCATAATGTTATATCATGAATTAAAAATGGGTAAGTTTACTGTATTTCACTCGGTGTCATTCGCTCATGATACTCGTTACCCTAGCCTTTCATATCAAATGTTGTAGGCAATGGAGTTCCTCCCGAGACCGTGGCCGTGAATGTGGAAGAATCTGGAAATGAAGAACCTATGGGGGCCAGGGTTTTATGAATTAGCTTAGTCGGCTCTGCCTCTTTTTTGTAGTACTTCTTTTGTAAAACTCTTGTATTAACTGTTTTAAACCTCAAGAATAATATTCAAAAACATTAACGGGTTGTACTGTAATTTCTTTCAGTGGTTAAGGGTGTTGCAAGGATGTCCCAGGCCAACTTCTTAAGTTTCCCTACAGTTTCTCCACAACCGTTTTACATGTATACGAGTGGAGTGAGGGGGCCAAAAGTTTTTGATAAGGAAAATCGAATTTGAAATCTAATGAGGGAATGAAGTACAAACCTCTAAGTCCAGACCAAACCACTAGGCCAACATCTTGAGATTCGAATATGATTTTCTGTTTGCTTCACTATATATTGATGCTTGACCGCTTTAAATATTTCTAACCAAAAATAACTGTAAAAAATTCACAATTGCTACACTTGGTTATGGTTATCACTACGTAACCTGCCATTAGGGGTGTAAACGAGCCGAGCCGAACCGAATATTGGCATGTTCGAGTTCGGCTCGATCAGAATTCGTCTGGCTTGGCTCAAGTTCGAATCGAGCTGGAAAAGTTCGGCTCGGGCTCGGCTCGACAAGTATGTACAAAGCTCGGCTCGGCTCGTTAGTATTCGGTTTGGAATAAACAAGCCGGTTAGGCTCGAATTCGAGCTCAAATTTGTTAACTTTTCAGCCTTAATATTGAAAAATTGGCTAAACGAGTCGAGTCAAACCAAATATTGGCATGTTCGAGCCGAGCCGAGCCGAACCTATATATTGACGAACCTGTTCGTGAACTTGTTCGAGCCGAGCCCTGCAAGGTTCGAGCTCAGCTCGTTTATCAAACAAGCCGCAAAATCGAGCTCGAGCTCGGCTCGTTTATCCTTCGAACCGAGCCGAACAGAGCCCTTACCGAGCAGAAACCGAGTTGAACTCGCGAGCTGCTTAGCTCATTTACAGCCCTACCTGCCATTGGTATCGCTACGTAACCTGATACTAGTAGTTACAATCTTTTATTTTTCAGCGTTTAATTATGTAGTGTTCGGTTAGTTACTAGTGTTTCCTGAAAGGCCTAGAAACATTCACATCAGAATATGAAATCCTAATCAAAATGCAAAATTCTTGTCTATAGTTTGTCATTTCATCAGTTTAATTTGTCGATTAATTATAGTAATTTGCGACTATGTCACTATTGTAGTCCATTTCTCAACCCCCTCCTTCCTAGGTTTTTTTTTTTTTCTTCACTTACCCAGGATACCGACCTTCGTAACTTCGGTCTAAATCATTTTAAGGCTGAGTCAGTCTATGATCAACAGAAGAGAACATGCATTTTGGTAGAGAGTTCCCCGAAGAACCAACTAAATTTTTTTGTACTGATTTGGGTGGAGGGCGCCGAGCCAAGGCATTAGTGCAACACCAAGACGACATTCGAGAGACCCTGATAGCAAGCTATTGTGATTAACCCTCTCCCTAAAAAAATTAATTTAGTATCATGTGAGCCAATGGCCTATGTGCCATATATTAAACTTATATTCTGTCTTTTGCCCACTTTGCATATTGATAACAGATGTGGGATAAAAGCAATGCCCTGTTCAGCGTCTGCTTGTAAAGCACTCTCCAGGGTCTAGTTTTTCCCCCAAAAACCTGCAACCAGAATTCTTTAGACCTTGACTCTTCCATACTTCCGTCATTAGATATCCTGGTGATCAAATACAATTGGTGTAGACATGTTTAGATTATCTTCTTGTCTGAGCGAGTGGCTCTAGGATATTTCTACTGATCATCGAAAAAGTCCAAAAGTCTACAACGAACGAGTGCCCCTAGTTAGTAAAGCCAAATCGTGATGTGGTTGAATTGGTTATTAACCATTGAATTGTTGCTTTTGTGAGAAGTGAATCCAAAATCGAAAAAGCTCTTCGCTCAAGCTGTACTGAGCTGAGCTTAAAAAAAGAAAAAACAGCAACTGAAAAGCAGAACAAAATCATCCATAACCATGAGCAGTGTACTGTAAACACTATATGACCCACATCTTCTTTCCAAGGAGTGTGATTGCATAGGTAAGTTTCATGACATCAATTAACACTTGAATACTCATACAGAAGTCAGATTAAACTTGTAAGACATGGAATATCATTAACAGGAAATCATCAACTTTCAAAACGAAAAGGCAAGCTGTGATCACATAAAGACATGTTCAAGTGATGGCTCCATTTATCGATGGCCAAGACGACAGAGACATCCATTTTGTTTGGAAACTTGACACCTTCAAGGCTTAGAAGTGTTCCCACAAATTTCTACTTTCCAGAACTTCGATCCATTTTGCCACACAAATTAAGGTTCACACTTCTACTAGCAAATAAGTCCCCAATGGTAATTCAAGAGTGGCAACATCCGAAACATAAGAACATGCTCAAGTTCTAGCTCTTCCTCAATCACTCTAGAGTTTGGGGAAGCACTCCTTAAGACACTCCCAGACCCATAGACTCTTTCTGTCAAAGGTAGAAGAGCCTCATAATCTCATATTTCCATCTTAACTTCATCAACCATCGTCAAATTTGTTGGCATTTCCTTTACTGATCTTTGTCTCCCTTTCTTATTTTTTGATCTCATCTTTTTCTCCTTGATTTTGTTCTTTTTGCACTAGTATCAATAACGTCTCACTTCAAAGTTGTAACAGTTCAAACACTGTTACGGTTCTCACTCAGCGACTTGCACAGGGTACATCTTTCATGGCTAGAACTTAAAAGCCTTGCATTTCCATCTTCAAGTTGGTTCGTTATATCCGTTATTGATCTTTGTGTCTCCTTGATCCGGTTAACATCTAACGGTTTATTTTTCTTGATTCTTATCCCTTTGCACTCGTATCGATACCATCTCCCGTCAAAGTTCGAACACTGTTGCAGTTCTAAAACAGAGACTTGCACAGAGCTTTATCTTTCAGTCGAAATCGATGAGCAACAAAACACCACCCCAGAATCTAAAAGTAGACTCCAAATACTACTTTGCAAGTTTATTGTTTTTTCAGAGGAAGGAAGCATTTCAACGAAATTGTTACTCCTTTCCCCACGGCCAAAGCCACCCTCATATGCAGTGGCTAAGTTCCAATTTATGCTTACTTGCATAATTTCCAGCAGAAAACTTACTTTCCCACTTCACAAGAACCCCCTGCGAGGCTGCCGGACCCTCATACGCAGTGGCTAAGTTCCAATTTATGCTTACTTGCATAATTTCCAGCAGAAAACTTACTTTCCCACTTCACAAGAACCCCCTGCGAGGCTGCCTATCCGGTAGTTCATCTTGGCAATCAACAAATCGAATCTTTGCCGAGCAATTGACGGCTCGGATTTGTATGCACTCAAAATCAATCCGAGCCATCAAGTGCCGAGATGAACGGCAGGTTTGGCACCGCTTTGCAGGAATGCCGCTCGGCAGCATCCCCTGACACAAAAAGAAAACGAAATCGGTTCCATTACTACTACTAAAAGATTAATAAATGAGTGGGAGAAATGTAGGCACCAATAGACGCAAACTGCTTGGAGGAAATAAAGCAGCATGCCTGGACGGTGACTCCACTAGGGTTTTCATGTAAGAGAAGGTTGTTTTGAGAAAAAGGCTATGCTAATTTTTTCCCTCTTTTCCCCTTCTCATCACATGCTTATACACGGACATATATTTCAAAGAAAAGCTGTAATATGCATAGATTAGGGAGGGGGGAAATGTGAGAAGCTCGGTAAGCAGATTTGTCGACGGAAATAAACGACAAGCGGCCAGTAAAACTTCTCAATCTGTATGTATGGATATAGCTACAGCCGTTTTGGCAAATCAAGATCGAGGGTATTGACAATTTAGTCCAACCCCTCCCCTTGGTACATGTAGCCTTCTGAATTTGAGCCGAAAATTAACCAGAAATCAAATCACCATTACAGAAAATACTTTTCGAAAACCAAGACGGAGATAACAGGATGAGAGTAATGAGAATCAAGGAACGAGAGAGAGAGAGAGAGAGAGAGAGAGAGAGAGAGAGAGAGAGAGAGAGAGAGAGCGAGCATGTTTGTTGAACTCAGCCAAGATGAAATGAATTGGGGGAGGCGACCACCTATAAACCCCAACAATTAGGGTTTGCGTATAGAGGGGTAAAATACGCTTTATACCCCTGCACTGCTATTTGGTGTCACTTTTTACACTTCAGTTTTAATGTGGACAATCCAACTCTCACAGAATCCTTCAACAGGACCCTCCAGTCCGTCACCTCTTGCTCTCAATCATCCCTTTACGCCCTCACTCTCAATTCTCAATCTCGCAAATTTTAATATACAGTAGTTTTGATTGTTCCTTCAGCTACCATAACCGTTAAAACTTAAAATGAGTGTCTATGGCGTCAATTTTGTGATTTTTCGGTCCTTCAGCTCTTACTACATGTTTGTTGCAGATTTTAAATACTGCTTACCACTTTTTTTCAAATTAAGAGTTCGTGATAGTGAATTTACTACAAGGGTTTTTTTGTTTATAGCTTATGAAGTAAAATAGCTTAATAAAACCGAGAGACAATATTAAAACATAAGGCTGTGAATGTTTTGTTCTAATTATAAATCAACTTTTCTTTGAAAAACAATGAGTTTTACTTTACACTGTTAAGTAAGATGCAAAGATGAGTCACATCATAATTGTTAGAATCGTACGATTCACGATTCGTATCATATGATTCAATACGATTCGGTGGGTAATCGATACGAATAGACTGCCGAATCGGAAATAGTTGAGAATCGTAAGTGAATCGGTGATTTACGATTCATATTGTACGATTCGATACGATTCGGTGGGTAATCGATATGAATAGGCTGCTGAATCGGAAATAGCTGAGAGTCGTGAGTGAATCAGTGAATCGTTAAAATTTTCGAAATTCATTTTTTACTCTTGTTTTGCTTCTTTTGTTGTTTGAAAAGGGTTAGAATATTTTTTTAAGATCTAGTATTGTTATATGTCATCTTTTGTCTATGTTATATGGATAGATAATAATAAAAAGAGATTTATTACGAGAGTGAATAGAAAATGAGGAAGATAAATGGAATATAAAAACCCTATAGACCTTCTAAAGGTTTGGTTTGTACTTATAACTCTTTTGTACAAAAAGAATCATAAGTAGGCTTTACGAATCATCATCTCTTGGTAGTCGTAATAGAAGCAACTAACTAATATTCCACGTTATTGTCAAATCATCATTTAGAAGAAAGTATTTATTAATTTAGGCCTAAATCTTTCATTTGTATGTGACCGAATCAAAGCGATTCACGATAAAAAATGACCATTTCAATTCTCGATTCGATTCACGATTTGACAACTATGAGTCACATACTCATGTAGTTGTGAATCATTGTATTTTTTTCCAGTACAAAAAATGTAAGTACAAGTACGGTACCCGTCACCTCCGCAAAGGATTACTATCACATCATGGCACACCACTGTCTATATGGGTGAATCATAGTAGATATATGCGACTGGCATACTTTTCCTCCCAGGCCCAAAATAGTTTTCCCCATTATAGTTTGTAACAAAGAGTACCATGTTTTGAAATTGCCAAAAATATGTAAGAACAGTTAACAAGTAGTTTTGTTACAACAGGCTGTAATTCAATTTGAGGTTCATGAATGGCAACAGGTAGTCATGTAGATTATACTCTAGAACATTACATATACTGGTAGAAACGTACATCTGCGACATAAATATACTGGAAGAAACGTACATCTGCGACATAATTTTGTTCTCATAACAAAAAAACAGGCATTTAAAAAGTGGACATAAACATCGATTTATCGTTGTTTTCCCCCGGTTTCTCAGTGATACACAGATATCTTCCTATCAAAATTCAAAACCCATTCACAACCACGACAGAAGCCTTCCAAGAGCCCATGACCTTCAAAACTTGTAGATCCTAAAACCTGACAATGGCAAAAACAAGTCTTCTAAACTTCAACATAAACGGATTCAAGCTTCCAAAACCTTTCTCACATTGGTCTTATAAAAATGGAAGTAACATGAAAGCTCACCTCTAAAGTATATGAAATCCTACTAATACAAAATACCTGACGAATATAACTCTTCCATGGGGCACAGTTACAAAGCTACTAGAGCATAAAGAAATTTGGTGTAAAGAGTTAAGATCATATGGTACAAAAAGGGTTCTGCTAACAATGGGAGCTTTTCAAACCCTCTTACCTCTAGATAGAGTAAATATCCTAGACCAAAATTGGGATATAAAAAATTATCCACCAGCCAATAAATCGCTGAAAAATATTACTGTTGTAATAACTAGGGTTTTCTTTTTTCCGGACCAGTGGGACACCATCTTCCCTCCATACCATTCGATCTTCGCATAGCACTTCTGCTACCTCAACATATAATTGATGCTCCTGGCAAAGAAATATGGGGTATTCACAATGCATTAAACCACCAATGCTATGAATATGCAAAGAAATATTTTAATGCAATGCCATGATATCTACAAGGTATCCCTTTTCTTTCCCCACCTTTGGATTTGGTTGACAATATGTAGGAGTGGGTAACATATTTGGGGGTTACCTTGAGGCTTGCCTCTAACGACGTTCATACTCCATTCTGTTTTTCTTTTTTGACGAAGATAACAAATATTAAGCAAATGGAACTTGGAGGTATGCCGATCATTTGTCAGTGCAGCCAAATCTCGTGAAGTTAATCCAGGTGGGAAGCTTTTTCTTTGTGTCCATGCCTTTTCATCAAGAGGTTACAAATTTACAATGATTGAAACAACACAGATCAATTCCTAAGGATGGTAGTATATAGGAAGGCTTGCAGCTAGCTCAATCCCTGTATCATTAACAAGTACAACTGTACAAGTACAACTCTTTGAGCTAGGGTATGTTCGATGTCATAGTGCTCATCAATGAAATGAATTGTAGGACTTGAGTATCTGAAAGACCCCTAAGAAAATCATGGGATTAAGGGGACATATGGTCATACACTTTCGTCAATAAGAAATATATTCAGAAGGCTAAAAGAAAGGTTAATTATGCAATTGTTGAATCCATTTAGCAGTTGAAGAAACCACAAGTAGTGGACATGAAATAGAAAAGAAACAAAGTAAATGTGGCCATTATCCTAATTTCAGAATTCATCTTAAAATAGACTGAAACTATTCACAGTTGATTAATTAAAAACAAATAATTGAAGCACATGGAACAAATCAACAAATTGAGAAAGTTAGACCCTTTTATGCTATAAAATCACAGCACTGGATTCCATGGAATAGCAAATAATTATGAATACGTGTTGAATGCAGCGTTATGCCAAACAAATAGTTGTTAAGATGCAATGGGAGATCCTTCATGTACAACCAAGTGATTTCTAGACATCAAAGTTCCACAGAACATTGCAAATATCGTTTTATTAAAGTCTCAATCATCAGACTTCAATTGATTAATGCACCCATTCACTAGGGAACTCACAAACTCAAAAGAACAACCAATTACAAGATTGTTGCTTCGAAAATCACAACATTATGTATAAATATTATGACACTTATGCATCTCTATGAGACCAACGATGGACTATCAGTTAGAAACACTCAAAGCCACTTTAAGCATTAGAAAAGCTAAAAACTATTTTACTGATGAAAAAGAAAAGATTTTGCCTATTCACCATGCGGAACTGAGAATCAAGTCTTATAAAAATAACTGAGAACCAAAATAAACATTGCAGATTAATCCTAAAGTAACCAACTTAAAGGCAAAACTGTTACAACAAAACAAAAGAGTTCAACACACCTTGTCCCGGAAGCAATTACTGCTTGATGCACCTTCATACCATAATAACCTTTGCCCCCAAAAGCCAGTAGAAGTGAGGGATGAATGTTTAAGATTGATCTTGGATAGCTGCGGACTAATTCAACCGGTATAAGTTTCAATAGGTGCTGTTTATGACACCACATGGGTTAGAACAAGAAAGCATGAAATACACAGAGTAAATTGGTATGGTTACCAAGAGGAAGGAGCGAAGATGAAAACAAAGGTATGTTGTGCTGAATTTAAACTAACCCAAAGGTGGTTAGGATCCTTCATAAAAGGTCAAAATAGATTATGTGTGCAAAACTATCCAACATGTTTTTCAGGATAAAGGCACAAGGACATTACAACAACAGGCATAAGCTAACTACGCTATTGAAAGGGAAGATAGGTGATGTCAAGAAGCTTATTTAATACTTAAGACAGGCATTACCACGCTGTTTTGTTGTTAAGTACTACATTTACCACAGATGCAGAGAAGAATCTAATCAACCTTTCCAAAGAGCAGAAACTAATTGCCAGGTGAACACAATAATTCAGGAGAAATGCAAAACAGAAATATCGTACCTCTAGTGGGTTAGCTATTTACATATTGCAATAGAGATCAAATTTATGCATAACAAATCTCAATCCCTGAGGCAGAATGTTGAATAGATAAGTTCATATTGGTGCCACAAAGTTTGAATAATTCCTAGGTGAAGAATTTAGAAACTCAAGGTGTTTACTTGCTTAAGGGATTGGTCATGGGCCTAATAGATGTTGGAAAATTAGAAAGGAAAATACTATTGTGTACTCGAAAAAGGCAAACAGATTAGAAACTAATGTAACACACTTGTAAAGGCATCCAATAAAGCAACAATGCCACCCTCTTAAGATCCATATATACCCAACAAAAGGAATCGGGAGAAAACATGAATGATGTAAAAAGTGGAGCTCATTAAAGTCATCCAATAAAGCAACATAGATGTGAGTGGTGAAACAAACAACAAACTTGCTCAAGGGAGCCATGTTGAATGATATTGTGAGACCCAACACTTATTAAAGGAAGTAGAACAAAAAAATAATATTAGGAGTTATGTTTATTCATTTGTGTGTGAGGGTTTACAAAGTGAGTTTCCTAAAATTAAAGGAGGTAGTTGTAAAAAAAAAGGGTTTGATGTGCTGTGTGTGCACGTGTAATGTGATGGAAGTGCTAGTGTGCATGTGGTTATGTATATAGGTAAAGAAACGAAACAAAACCAAAAAAAAAAAACGTACGGGAGAGAAAAAGAGGCGCGGAAGGAAGGAACGAGGAAGCTAAGAGTGGATTAGTGTTAACGGAAGTCGTGATCTCGGTAGGTAGTTCTTAGCCTCTTTTCTATATGGATTAGTTAGCATATATCTTGTAATTGAAATGGGTAATTTGGGGGTTTTGATACCAGTTGGGTTCAAATACCCTAATCAGGGCTGTTCTTTGCTGTTTTTTTTTTCCCTTTCGAAATTATGATTGGAGACTGGAAGCACAAAATTAGGACGTAGGTAATAAAGTTTGTAGGAACTAGGGTTGAATTCCATTGTGACGGGTTGATAAGCTCAGGGAATTGACTGAATTTGTTCCTATGTATGCTTGTTTTAGTTTAAACTGTTTGTTAAAGAGCAAGAATTTTGTGCTGCACGCTGGAAATAACCTCCATAGTTGTTGTAAGTGTTTGTTAAATGCTAAATTTCATTGGATATGAGCCAAAATGCTAAATAATCGCGCAAGGGCTGAAACTAGATATATAGTTGCTGGAAATAAGCTCTGTGTATGCTGTAAATCTGCTGTAAATAAATGCTAAGAGCTTTATTGCATCTCAATTTGTCAGGATTTGTTCCGGAAACTAGAAATCAATTGCTTTACCTAGTGGAAGAGAGAGTATTAGAGAGTGATGGTTGCAATCCTTTCTTTTTACGAGTATCCCAATATTAATACTGACATGAGTTGATTAATGTGCTACACGCCAGGTTTGAAGGCGGCGACGAACACCGCGACTCCACATAGAGAATGAGCTCGTGTTGGTACCATTTTGGCTGGGCCTCGAGGTGGGTGTTCTTATTTTTAATAGCGGAAGATGAGACACTGTGTAGAGTTATTTTTCGTATTGCAATGGTTAATATTTGGCTTGAGCTCCTAAGCGAGAATATAATCGTAGCCTTAGTGGCGTTATAATATGGCCTTAGTGGCGTTATTGATTATTGCCTTGGTGGCGTGAATAAATATTGCCTTAGTGGCGTGACGACTCTTGCCTTAGTGGCGTAAAGAGTATTGCCTTAGTGGCGTGGTTATGAAAAATGCCTTAGTGACGTTATGAGTATTATGTAATGGAACGTTATTGTGGGGCTGAATAATCTTGTTTAAATTGTTCGATAGCACTTGTCTTTATTGCTTCTCTTATTACGAATAAGAACATTCATTGAGCGTGTTGATAGCTCACACCTCCACAGTGATTTCTTTTCAGGTGCGTGACGGCAGGCGGGTCCACTACAGAGTCTAGACACGAGTTGTGTATATGGTAGTCTAACTTTTTGACTCTTTTGATTATGTGCCTATTTTTGGAGCTTGTATATGTTGTAAATACTTGTGGGCACATCTTGTATGACAGTTATTTCAATATATATGCAAGTTAAGTTTTTTTTTTTTTTTTATGAGTTGGACGCTTGGCTGGTGTTTTTATTTACTGTTGAGCAGGGCCAAGGTGTGGGTCCATCCCATTTGAAAAATAATTTAGCGTGGTGTTTTTTCCGGGATGGGGTGTGACAGATATCTACTTATCAAGAGCTTCATTCCAGTCCATGGGGCCATCTGCCGTCACAATTGCTCTAAAATTTATGGATATTTTTTTGTATTTTTGTGGGACCCGGAGTGAGCCCTACAAAAGATGTAGTGGATGGTGTAGTGGAATTAGGTAGTGTATGTAGCATTTCTGCAAGGAATGGAAGGCCTCCCCATGTGAAGCTGAAAATTCCGGTCCCTACAGTAGATAGACATATGTGTTAGCATCCAAAATGGGACAACAGATCGAGATGAATAACAGCTGTGGAAACAACCAAAACAAGAGCACATAAATTGAACAATCAAATGCAGGAAACCCGCAATACCTAGTAAAAATGGGTCCAGATACAAACCACGACATCACCACTTTGTTATGCTACCTCAAACCTAGAAATTAAGCAACAAATTGTTGCAACGTCATACAAAAATTGATTATAAGTAAACAATAGGACATAAATTTGTAGATCAAAATCCAGGAAAGCAAAATCAATGATTGAACGTAACTAACTTAAGACAATTCAGCCTATAAAGCCCATCAATAGTTGTAGCCTGCGAAGAAAGTAAGAAAGCAATAATAAGAGAGAGACAAATACATGAATAAGGTTAAAAGCAACCACACATCACTTTTCAAACAAGGTAGCAGAGATCCATATTATTACTCGAAGAAGATAGAGGAGCAAGAAGCAGTTTTCTTGTCGGACAAGAATAGAAACTGATCGGAAGACATTCAAATATAGAAAGAAAAAAAAAAGAGCTAGATAAATAAATAAAACAGCTGATGAAGCATAGGAAAAAAGATCAAAAAAGAAAAGAAGAAAAGAGAGCCACACCAAGTAAAGAGTACCCATCATAACTGGAACGGGAAATGACAGAACCAAAAAGAAACTAAAACTCTAGAAATTGTACTACTTTTATGCTTCTTTCTTTTCTTGATAAGCGCAATGGTTTGCTTCTCCTTCGCCATTAGCATACTACCATGAGTCATGCAATGCCCGAAAGTCAAAGATATTACTGCTCATGACGCCAAATTGCGAGTTTTCTAAGCCACGATGTATAAAACTGACAGAGAAGAAAAGGCAGCAAGAGCATACACAGGTTTTGTTGCCAAAACTCAAAAGTAATAGTCCCATTAGATTAAAAAACAAAAAGAAGGTGCTTCACTTTTAGAAGTAGAAATAAAATAATACTAGTTGGTTTACTCAAGAGAAAATAGATTGATAGCATTGGGCCCAGCTCCCCCTGAAATAACTAACCTGACTATTGTGTTTCTTCACAGCTAAAAACATCTTTCTTGCTCAAATAAATTATTTGTTTTGACCCCAAGGAAATAATAGTCACAAGCATTTAAAGTTTTAATATCAGGAAATATAAAGGGTCTAGTTTTTCATCTCTCTCAATTCGGTAATATTCAAGTACATCAAATCAGCAAAACATTTCATACCACCCTCTCCAAGCTTGACATCTATTATACATAATTATTTCGTAATTACTATACACAATTAACCAGAGTGAGTGTTTATCAGTTTGATTAAATCATTGAGTTGCACGGCTTTTCCAAACATTTAGGCCATGTTTTGTAGTATGTACTAAGGGTATTTATGTCTTTTGTAATGGGTATATATGTATGTGTTGGAGTCCTTTCATTTTGTAGCTTTTATCATTTTGAACAAATATCTAATAACATCTCCACTCCTTACTCAAACTCAAATTTGAGTAAAAAAACCCTCCAAAATCCATCTCCACTCCTTACCCAAACCTATAC
>BPLS01000329.1:266765-304497 GCA_019656275.1 Rhododendron kiyosumense
GTGGTTCCAAAGCGCTTGAAGCTTCGATGTCGCCATAAACACTCTCTTTCTCTCTCTGACCGATGAAAATGGGCAGTGTCGATTGACCACGAATTACTGCTTTGTCTTTTTTTTCCAATCAAAATTTCCCTAATAAAAATTCCAAGAATGCTACTTACGAAACGATTTAAACACAACAGTTTATACAATTTTTCACATAATGTATGTAGGGCTCATATTTAACAGTGTATGTGAAGTCCAAACCTACATGTATGTTAGGGATTGTGTTTAAATTGTTGTGTATATATATATATATATATTTGTTTTTAATTATTTTTTTTGTAAAAATTCAACTTTGGTAGCCGGCAAAGGTGGGGAGGGGACTTCGGGACGAGCTCTACCAGTCTAATCCTTCGGTCAATCCCCATCAAGTGCGATCAATTAACCAATCAAAACATGCCGCGTCACTAATATTCAACAGCAAACGACGTCGTTAGCCCACCTGCACCTAGGCCGGCTAGAGTTGAGCCCGAACCTCCACCCGAAAAAACGTGAAAAGGGTTTCAGAGTGAAACGATACCGGATGCTCCATGGATTCACAGAGCCAAAACACTTCCCTGCAACGACTCCAGAATGTCGAAAAGGTACTTTTCTTAATTTCTTCTTCCAATTTAGCTCTAAAAACTTGAAAAGAATCACGCATTTGTCGTGTTCACGATTTGTTATGGATTTTTACAGACAATTGTTAGGGTTTTGGAACTGGCTGGAGGAGTGACCGACGAACTTTCAAACCCTAGTGGTCCCAGGAAGGATTTGGTCAACAAACACTGCGCCGAGTTCATGCAATCAATCAAGGTATAGATTTATTTTTGAAAAAACAAGTTCAATGTAGCAGTTTGGAAAGAAATATGTAGTTGTAGTTGGAAGAAAACTTACGAGGAATCTTTTTTTTTATGATAAGTACTGTCTATTATAGAAGCACAAAACTCGTTACAAAATTGTGGGGGCATTCCCCCAAAAAAACAAAGCTAAACAACTTCATCAGGCCGAAACAGATGGCAGCAAAGAAAGCAAAGCTATACAATCGACTCCTACATTTACACCCTATAAAGGAGAATAAATTCTATCGGAGAGACCCCAGGAGGATCTCATGGCACTGTTAACTTGGGAATGCACCACATCCCTCCTCAGGCTCAGAACTTCCCTTATGCAAGAGACTGTTTTGAGGATAAGCTGGTCCTTGGTTAAGGTTTTCTGTTGAAAAATCCATTGATTCTGTTCAATCCACAAGGTATAGACAGTAGCAGCTAGAGCATTTTTCAGTACCCAACTTTAGCATTCTGGACATACCAGACCACTATATCATCCAAAGTGGAGGGGATAAGGTCATTTGAAGATCGCCTCCACACTTCAGTCCACACTGCAAAAGACAAAGGACATTGGAAGAGAAGGTGGTGATGAGATTCTAGGCCAGAATTACAAAAAGTGCAGCCATCTTCTACATTCATGCCCCAAGACAATAATCTGTCCCTGGTGTTCAACTTCTGTTGGACAGCCAGCCACAGAATAAAAGACCATCACGGGATGTACTAGGAATCTTATTTGTTCTTTTTCTGCCAAGCTAGTCTGCTTGTGCTCTTAGTTACGAATTTCAGATTGCTTCAATTACCTCTATTAGATTGGTACTTGCAAATACTATTGATCTGAAGATGGAAGATAGTTGTTTGCGCTGAATTGTGTTCTTCTGTAGCGTTTTTTTGGGTGATAAAGATGTGATATTCTATTAAATAAACGAAATGTCTGTGATTAGGAAAGGCATAACAAGACTAGGGATCTCTTCCTTCCATACATCAAAAAAGTAGGGGAAAAAAGTAGAAATGAAATCACGGGATAGCATATCTTGAGTATAACATTATAATTGATTATATTAACCGCAGGATGCCAAAGTATGAAGGTCCATCTAGGCCTGGGTCTCCTATCAAAATATCTAGGAGTGGCCCTAGCCTTTCCCATCTCCTTTTCGCGGACAATATTTTATTGCTTGGTAAAGCCACCTTGGATAATTGCAATACCATTGTTGGGATTCTTATGAGTTCTTTCAAGCATCCGGTCAGAAAATTCATTTTGGGAAATCAAAAGTTATTTTTCGGCCAACACTGAGCATAATCTCAAGGGTCAGACTGCCTTGGCCCTTAATGTCCCTGTCTCCGATATCCTTGGTACGTATTTGGGTTGCCCAATTTACCATGAGAGACCTAGTAAATAGGGCTTTTAGTGCTTTGTTGATAAGGTTAATAGAAAGTTAGCCAGTTGGAAAGTTAAATGCTTACTTGTGGTAGGCCGAACCAAGATTGGGCTAGCCCACAAAGGGGAAGCGGGCAGAGCCAGAGTTTGGGCTCTCCTTGCTGGCCCCGCGCACGTTGCCTGGGCTGAGACCCAGCCTAGCAAAGAGGACGGCCAAGAGGAGGTGGGTTGGACCGAAGGGTCTGACTCACCGGTTTACAGCGCTGGCCCAGCTTCCGAGTTTTCGGGTCGGGTTTGTGGGCCGGGTTGGTCAATCGGGTACCCATGTAGAGGCCACGTGGAGGTTCCTCTTGTTGTTTCTCGAGAAGTCTCGAATGTCTAAGAAGGAAGGCGGTTACTTGTGACGTCATGGGCATGTGCCATGCGTCACGATCATTCCTAGCTTGGAGAGCAAGTACGTTGGCCTATATAAGTGGAGGGATAAACCCTATAGTAAGTACACATCCCTACATCACTCTACAGTACTCTCTCTCTCCTGTATTCTAACTTGTTCGTTGGAGGGGCGAGAGGCGGCCAACCGCCTCATGCCTTGGTGCAAGTTCACAACGGAGCAAAGGAGGGGCGATTCGGAGAAGGTGTGAAGAGAAGCCACCACCCACAATTGGCGCCGTTGCCGGGGAACATTTCCCTATACATTGGCTTCTCGACACATTCGGTGTAAATTCCAAAAACGTTCGGTGTTCATTTCAGCGAAGTGGTAGAAATCCACGATGGCGAAAGGCCGTCGTTGGTGATGGCGTCGAAGGACTCGACGGTGCCACCCCCTCAAGGCCCAGAACCAGGCGTCCAGTGGAACGTGACTACAATTCTGGGGCTACTTTTCGGATGAGATTCCAGCGGTCTTGAAAAGTGACCCTCAAGTTCGTGAATATCTTTGCCAACTTAACGACCTGATGTCCGAGAAGGACCAGATGACCAATGCCTTGCTGAAGGACGTTCAAGTGGTGGCCACGGCGATTCGTCTTCGTACTCCGTTGCCGAGTCAGGATCGGTATCAGTCGCCTTCCCCGTGACGGGGTGAGGGGAAGAATGCTCATGTGAACATTGTGAAGGACCCCTTTGGCAAGCAGGTGGCCCCGTACGACGGGAGAATCCTGAGATTATCCCCAGATCGGTCTCTGGCACGGGGCGACGTCAGAGATCGCCTCGCCCGGCCTAAAGAGAATCACAGGGTTAAACAACCAAGTCATGACTAACGATTTCTGAGATTTGAACTTCTTGAGTTCAACCGCCTCAACAGGTGGAGTAACAAGACCCTCAATGAACTTTGACATCCCTTTGGCCTCAATAGCCAAAGTAAAAGTATGAGACCAAATCAAATAGTTAGTACCATCCAACTTGATGTGGCAAATATCCAAAGAATAGTTATCCATAGTCCCTACACGACTCAACTCATTATTTATACTAGCGGAAGCCTTTTGTTTATCCTTCAACATTTCAACCAAAGTTAATAGCAAATTAAAACTAAGTTGCTGGACTGAACAGAAGACAAACAGTCCTAACAAAGTCTCCAATAACTTCAAACAGTATGAAATACACTTGACCCAGTGCACAATAGCTCACAGCAGCTGCCCAATACCGAAAAATATGCTGACCTAGTCCAAAGCTAGGACAAATATGCTGACCCAGTCCAAACAGAGGTCACCAGGGGTCAAAAGTGGACCGATGATGGTTGGCGAGTGCAGAGAAGTGCCCAGTGCCTGTCAGAGGGTAGTAGATGGGCTGGGTAACGTTGTCCAAAAGAAACAATGACCTATCGTTGCTTCAAACGAGATAGGCGGCTCTGGAACTTCGAACTACCAACTGGATAAGAGTCGCTGGAGGTCGGAAGGTGATCGCCAGTGGTTGGCAATGGTTGTACGTGACTTTTCACGACTGGGTCTTCAAAAAAACCAAAACTAGTCCTCGTGCGTAAAGTGAGACGAGGCTGAAGGAGGTTGCCGGGGCTAATGAACCTTCGGCGAGGGTCATCGGAGGTTGGGTGTCAGTCAAGAAAGGCCGACGAAGGTCGATGGTGGCTGTAGCCAACCGGGTCTTCAATTCCGGTGTCAGAAAAGTCTGTCAATGACTGGAACCAATCAACAAAGATGGGAGAGGACGCTAGTTGGAGGCACAGCTAACCAGCGTCACAGTCGTGGGTGATCAACCAAACAAGTAGCCCTAGGTATCGTGGAGCTCTGATACCATGTAGAATTGGACGATTGAATTGAGACCCAAAAAGTAAATCTATTTTCTCATTAACGTGAGATATGTATACAATACAATAACCTAATTGCACTATGGTCCTAGAGAATGAAACTAGTTACATAATAGAACAAATAATACACTAATTACAAATACACCCATAATCTAACACTATTACACAAGCCGAACCCTCACAGATGCCGAAACTCGGTACCTGCCGCTCGAAAAATTGGTACTCGCATTTGTCATTGCCTCCTGAAAGCTCGTTCAGTATTTCCAGAGTCATGTGATTATTGTCTTAACCGAGCATCCGATTAGGACTTTACTATGGAGAGCCAACTTGTCTAATCGAGTCTCCAAATGGGCCGTGGAATTAGCCAACTTCCACATCGAATACCAACCGAGAACCGCAATTAAGGGTCAAGCCTTAGCTGATTTCATTGCCAAATTCTCATCAGTCGTTGAACCAATAGGAGCCGAACCAAGCCATTCGAAAGGCGAACCGAGTTGCAACGAACCCGCAACCGAGCCATGGCATCTTCTGGTAGGCAATACGTGGCAGCTTTTTGTTGATGGTGCCTCGAATAGCCCGAGGCTTCGGGGCTGGCATCGTTCTTATTTCTCCTAGTGGTACGATCCATGAGCATGCACTCGCCTTGAACTTCCGGGCATCTAATAACGAGGCCAAATACAAGGCATTGATTGCCGGTTTAAAAATGGCCGGTGGGCTCGGCATTCAAGATCTGGTGGTATATAGCGATTCACAGTTTATGGTGCTCCGAGAATTGCTGAATACGAGACTAGGGATGACAGAATGGCTAAGTATATGACATCGGCCACCGAACTCCTACGCGGATTTCAGAACACACAGATCATTTAGATTGGCCGAGAGAAAGAACGCGCATGTCGACTCCCTCACTTCATTAGCTTTGGCATGCACCGAATGTGTACCAAGTCACTAAGGTTGCAGGCACAAACTCCTACCGACTAGTGGACAAGGTCAGCAATACGGTCCCACGAGCTTGGAATGCTAACAACTTACGCAAGGCCTATATTTAATCTCTTAAAGTTTTTTTTTTTTGCATTTAAGGATCCGGCACTTTTGGCTGACCCTCGTTCATGTATGACAAGATTTGGCACTTTTGACCAACCGTAGTTTGTATGTAAGGGTTTGGCACTTTTGGCCAACCTCGAGGTTTGTCTTTAAGGGTTTGGCACTTTTGGCTGACCCTCGTTTCTGTATCTCAAGGTTTCGGCACTTTTGGCCAAACCTTTGTTGAAATAAAGCATTCGGTACCTTCGAGATCATGCTTTTCCGCGTAGTTTGTGGCTTCAACCTGTTTCATAGGATCGTGTTTTCTGTGGAATAGCCGAACATTCGTGGCTTTGCCTGTTTAATTTTAAGTTTTTTCGGTGGAATAGCCGAACATTCGTGGCTTCGGCCTATCTAATAATTAAGTTTTTTCGGTGGAATAGCCAAACTTACGTGGCTTCGGCCTGGTTAATCAATTTGCAAAAATTAATTAAGTTTTTTTGGTGGAATAGCCGAACATTCGTGGCTTCGGCCTGTTAATCAATTTGCTACTATTAATTAAGTTTTCAGTGCAATAGCCGAACATTAGCGGCTTCGGCCTTTAATCTTCTAGCATCTATTACTTTGAGCTCGACCTTGAGAGCCCAAGCCCGAAGTGGGGGCTAGATGGACGCATGGTCGTCTGAGTTAAACAAGGCAAATTCGAGAAACATGCATAGGAAAACAAAGTGTGATGGTGTGTCAAAGCCGAAAGTCTAGTGACGGCCATCAAATATTACAGACCAAGGCTCGGTGATTTCCAGAAGTCTGGCACCGGCCATTCAAAAAATATTACAAAATCACGAATTGGTATAAAGCCAAATGTCTGGCACCAGTCGCTTCAGAAACATGATCAAGAATTCAGAGTTTCAAGGATTTGGAGGGTTGGCAAGTCCAGTTGGGGAGTCGGTCTTCTCAACATTTTCACCTGGCATCTCGGGTTTAAGGGTCACGTCAGCATTTTGGATGGCAGCAGGAGCAGTAGCAGGTTTGTGCTTTGGATATTTAGGCGTCGCCTTATAGAGCTCGGAGGACTGGCCGACTCCAGCTGCTTTCAGCCCAAGGGTTTAACCGACACCACACGCTTTGTCTTGGAGCTTCTCAACCTGCGCTGTATAATGCTGTGTCACATCGGCTGTCCCCTCCTGATACCCTTTGCGTCAGCGGCATCCAGTAGCTTCTGCTTCTCGGCTTTCAAATCCTCTAGCTTTTTCTTATACGCTAGTGACGCTGTATTCGCTGAGGAAGCTTCCTTCTTGTGCTTCACCACCTCGGCCTTAAGCTTGTCGTTTTGGGTCTTCAAGTCCTTTCTCGTCTTGATTAATTCATTGACATACTTTGTTACGGTCGGTTAGGTGGTCTCGCATGACCGCAAGATTTTGAGTAGTCTGCCCAGAAAAAGTCGAGATGAAGCAAGCGAAAGCTTCAAAGAGTTGGCAAAAGTATTTTACTAAATGATTTACTTGGATGTGAAGTTGGCAGACCGACTAGAGAGCAGCCTCAAAGTCCTTCGGTAATTCCTGGGCGTCGCGAGGCAGCAGTGTCCCATTCATCAGAGCAAATGCGATCTTCGGGTCATCTTTCACCCTATGTCCTTGGCGGACTTGGAGCCCTTGGTAAGACATTTGGGGGTCCCATATAGGGTTTTCCTCGAAAGCTTGGTCGAATGGGGGAGATTTACCGGTAGGTCTCTTGGGGTCGACAAAAGTGCGAGAACCCTCCTCCGAGCCTCCTCCAGCCTCTTTAGGTCGAGGGCGTTTTCGGCTCGCCAAGACGAGTTCGGTGTTTGGATCTTCGGAGGCTGCCACTTGAGACGCGTCCATTGGGGTGGTTCTGGCGTCCTCCAAGTCTACTGGATGGAAGGGAGCTTTGGGCGTTTCTGTACTGCCTTCAGAGAAGGGGTCGGGAGTAACTCGATCAATTGGTAAGCATACTTGGCCTCACAAGGGATGAAGAGTGTCCGGTTCTACAGAAGATGGTCCCGCGTCAGTGATTCTTTTGGATCTTATGGCTCGGCTCTTCTTATGCACAACAAGGGTTGTGTTGTAGGCAGGAACATAGCCAAGAAGTTTCAGAGCGGTCTATTCTGGAGAAGCGTACGCCCGACTCTTTCTCTCGGCGTTGGCTTTTGCCTTCAACAACAGCTAGATCTACAAAAGTTATATCGATAGCCAGTCAAACAAAAAGTAAGCCGACAGTAAAGCAAAGTATTTTTCATCCACTTATAAAGATCGCCCTCATCCCGAGGGACAGGAGTTCAGTCCCTTTCACCAGGACCGAACTCCCAATTTCCACCAACAATCAGTACGTCTTTTGGGTCATCCTTGTCTGGAAGATCAAGGATTAGCGGGGTTTGCTTCGGTTGACATGACAGGTAACACTTCCTAGACTGGGCATTCTGCCCAACAAAGTAGATTCCGAAGAAGTCTTCCAGTCAAAAATCGAGCTCATGATGGCGTATAAGCTCGGCAACCCCGAAGATTACTTGGTACGCATTCAAAGAAAGTTGGTGGTGATGTTCAGAGCGTTAAAAAAATCCTCTCACGAACCGAGGGAAAGGAAAATGAATCCCGCCTATGCAGATTCTGACAAGGGGAACGGCGACCTCCGTAGGACCAGATTTGGCCTCGGTACCGAGTGGGACGGGTTGGAGGGTCACATCGGCAGGAATCCGGTACACTTCCAAGAACTCGGCAAGGGTTGCCTCAGACCGAAAGTGTGCTCGGTAGTTCACCTTGCACCCCATCACTAGTCGGGGTATGACCTGTTCGGCACCGGCGCTGATTTTGGCATTCTCATCGGTCTCTGTGTCTTCGGCCCGATCGTCTTCGGGACTGCCCTCATTGACATCGACATGAATATGGTTGTCCACATCAATGACTGGGGTAAATTCCCCTTGGTGGTCCTCCAAATTGAAGCCAAGGCCGGTATCATCGACGGCCAACTCAAGGAGTTCGGCATAGAAGTCGTCGTTGTCATCGTCATCATTCACCGAACCTCCCACGTCGTAGTCTCGAACCATCTCTTCCTCATCGGTGGTAGCAGATTCGTAGTCATCGACCTTCGAAAAAGACTAAAGGACATTAATGGCGAAGTTTGATTAGCTAAAACCTCCGAAGGATGTTCGGGCAAGTATGAGGGAGATCCGGTCTTATCTTTGAACGTTCGGGACTAGTAAATCATGCTTAAAGTTCAGGTGAAGGGACGTTCGGGCAATCCTATTAAAGGTTCGGGGATGAGTGGGATGTTTGGTCGATCTCGTGACGCCCCAGTACTGATGGGACATCGCTTTTCTAGTCACGAGACCCTTAAAACGTGTTACACATCAAAAAATGCAGAATAGGCAAAGTAAAACGAGGGTAAGCAAGTTCAAAGGATGCAAAATACTTACATGATGGTAATCAGAGCCTCCAATGCAAGCCTGGAGTAGAAAATCGATCGTCTCAAGGGAGTTGCAAGGAAGGACGGGGCTCTGGATTGTAGGAATGAGAGAGAGTGAATGTGACTCTTTCTCCTCCCACCCGTCTATATATAGGGTGGGGAGGTTTTTTCGAAAAAAGTTGTGTGCGGGAAACGAAACGTCGCATGGAGTACAAGGCGGCGGCAGCGATTCGGACCAATGTGGCTTTGACAGGTGGCAATTTGTACGTAGGTTTCAGACGAAACGTCCCATTAAGTCAGGCCGCATGCTGGTGAAATACGTGGATATCCAACGTGAGACCGGTCTGGTTTTATCAAGAGGACGGGTCGGTTTTAAAGGGAGTTCGGCCCAAGTCATATTCCACTCTTTCCGTTTGAGAAATGCAAGAAGTTGAGGGGCTATTATGGTAGGCCGAACCTAGATTGGGCCTGTGGTTGGCCCACAAAGGGGAAGCGGGCAGAGCTAGAGTTTGGGCTCTCCTGGCTGGCCCCGCGCATGTTGCCTAGGCTGAGACCCAGCCTAACGAAGAGGACGGCCGAGCGGAGGTGGGCTGGACCGAAGGGTCTGACTCAACGGTTTACAGTCCAATTCACTGGCCCAACCTCCGAGCCTTAGGGTCAGGCTTGTGGGCCGGGTTGGCCCGATCGGGTCGGTTTGACCCATGTAGAGTGTAGAGGCCACGTGGAGGTTCCTCTTGTTGTTTCTCGAGAAGCCTGGAATGTCTAAAAAGGAAGGCGGTTACTTGTGACGTCATGGGCATGTGTCGTGCATCACGATCGTTCCTAGTTTGGAAAGCAAGTACGTTGGCCTAAATAAGTGGAGGGATAAACCCTAGAGAAGGTATGCATCCCTACATCACTCTACAGTACTCTCTCTCTCTCTCCCGTATTCTAACTTGCTCGTCGGAGGGGTGAGAGGCGGCCAACCGCCTCATGCCTTGGTGCAGGTTCATAGCGGAGCAGAGGAGGGGCGATCCGGAGAAGGTGTGAAGAGAAGCCACCGCCCACATTACTGTTGGCTGGTTGCAGCACTCTTATTTAATCTGTGAACTCGGCTATCCCTTGTTACATTGGTCAGTCCTTTGTTTTTCCTAAATCCATCACCAATAGTCTGGATAGATTAATCGCAATTTCTTGTGGGGTTCTAACGCTGAGAAAAGAAAGCTCCATGCTGTGGGTTGGGACAAAGTGACTAAACCAAAGTACTTGGGGGGGTTAGGTATTCAGTTTGCTGGGGCTGCTAATGAAGTGGCTTTTGCTAATCTTAATTGACGGGTTAATAGGGAGAGTGAGTCCTTATGGGCTAGGGTTTTGAAAGAGAAGTATCGGGATTTTTCTGGAAAAAAACACAAACCTTCTCCTATTTGGCGTATCCTTAGAAGAGGGTATGGCCTGTATCACCAAGGTTTACATGTCTCTATTACAGGGGGTAGAACTACCTCCTTTTGGTTTGATAATTGGTTAGGTATTGGCCCTCTGTGTAACATCATTGCTGGCCCCCGCCCGCTCCCTATCTGTTCGGGATGTTTGGGCTTTGGGTGTTTGGAATTTGGATGTAATTGGTATGGTTTTCCCTCCTGATATTAGAACTCTTATTCTTGGTCAAACCCTTCAATGGAAATGATCAACCTGATGTGAAAGTTCGGAACTCATCCAGTGGTCTTTTTTCTGGTAAGTCAGCTTATCGGCTCATTTGTAGCAATACATGCACTCCTCCTTTTGATAATTGGAGCTGGATTTGGAAAGTCCCTACGACTCCTAGAGTTTCCCACTTCCTTAGGCTTGCTGTGCAGGAGCGTCTAGCTACTAAGGATTATCTCTGCTTTAGACACATTACCACTGATAATTCTGCCATATTTGCTCTGATATGACTGAATCTACTCTTCATGTCTTACGCGATTGCCTGAGTCCTTCTATTCTGGCATTCCCTCTCCATATCAGATTTTTTCCCTAATTTTTTTCTCTACCTCTGTCCCTTTTCATTGGCTTCACCATCACTGCAAAATCTATTGCCTTTCACCCATGGTCTTGTCTTTTTCTTTTTGTTTGTTTGGCTATCTGGTGTAATAGGAACAGACTCTTATTCCGGGGAGTGGCTGGCGCGGTGGAATGGCACTTCATTTGCTTGTCTAGTGCTAATCACATTAGAGTGGGCTGGAAACCCCCTTCAACAGGGAGTTTTAAGCTAAATACAGATGGTGCTGTAGGGGGATTAGGTAATTCAGCCAATGTTCCAAAAGTCGCTAGGCGCTAGTCGGGCGGTTGGCTACCTTCGAGTGATTAATAGGCAATTAATGGGTGCATATTAAATTATTAATTAATAATCGGCGATTAATTAGTAATCTTTAGAAAGGAAACAAAAACAACTATAAAAATACTATTAGTTTCAGTTGTTTCCAGAAGAACGTTCATCCGATTAAGTACTAACAACTAAACATCTATGCGAATTGGTATACACGTTTTTAGCCCTGTCCTTCTCCCCATTAATTTAGAATTGCCGTGTCCGTGTCTGTTTTCGTGTTTGTGTTTGTATCCGTGCTGCGTAGATCATACTGCTAGTTATGTTGGAGACCTAAACAAGTGGAAACTGTGTTTTTTTATGCGTGAATTCAGGACATCCAAATGACACTGCGTGAAGAAATCAAAAGTGCATGTGAATACCGGCCTTTTGAGAAGTGTGATTACATTGCAAGAATCTCGAATGAGATCTGTTGCGAGAAACTAGAATATGTTATTTCAGAGTTGGATGGGATGAAGAAAACCATTGATGAACATCACAGTGCTTCTTGAAGCCACGTTCCGTTGCAATCATGAATTGACTTGCTCAAGATTGTTGCCTCCCCTAGCTTTCTCTTCTCTTCTGGACGTGATATGGGGTTTTCTTGTCTACAAAATTTGATCATTTCATAGTTTTCAATTCTCTCACCATGTCCATTTTTGCTGATTTGGTTAAGGAACAAGGGAAAAACTGGAATGTAGTTCACTGTCTCCAAAATCTTGAAATTTGTCTTTGTGAATTCCATTGTTGTTTTTTCTGTGGTAGATATGGGGATTAACATTAGGTAGCTCATGATGTTCATAGTTTAATGCCAGACTTACCAGTTATAGGATAGATTTGGTATTCTAAGCAATTCTTTGCCTATCAAATAAACAAAACGCTTAATTGTCCTGCACTTCTACTCACATTTCAGGGAATGGAGATGATCTATTGTCGAATTTTACTGATGCTTACTTTTGTAGCTTGTCTGATCTCTCTAAATAACAACAGTTGCCTTGGAATATCCTACCCAGTTTCTACCACCTTTTGTGTTCCGCTAGTATTTTTCTCCGTATTTTCTTACTTTCACATGAATCAGGTCTGCTTCTATAAGGAAAATGTAATATGATACTGTAACTGGTTGGTGATGGGTATTGGTAATAGCCACTTGGTCATGTGATAATTTTAGCTTCCCTTTTATTTTCTGTTGGCTATTCACTGTTGTTTCTCCTTGATGGATGTTAAAGTTGATTAGGAAAGAGCAGAAGTCCAAGAGCATTAAAGTGACGTTTATATTCTATGATGTGTTCTTTTCTAGTGAAAGAAAGCAATAATGAAAAGCCATAACAAATGGAGTACTTCACTCTGGGAAGCTTTATTTGTGGCAATACGTTTTGAAGACATGGACAAAATGGATTAGTTTCGAGAGTTTCTTCTACAAAAATTGCAAGGCATCTTCATATATCATCCCTTAAATGTCTCCTTGGATGTCATATACTGTGGATTGATTCTTTAGAATGACAATTATTCTTTTAAAATGGCATTTAAATTTCCGTTCAATTAGACTTGAATTATGCATTCAGTAACTGCTGTTTTCAAATTAAAAATGAACTGGTGGCCAAAATGACCCAAGTCGTAGTGAACTAATGGCAAATCCAGGAGTTCGATAAGACGTGGTCTATCAAGGGATTGTAAAATGATCTTGAGTTTAGAGTGATCATTGTAAAAAGAAAGACTTAATCTTAAGGGATCCAAAATGAAATTGCCAAAAAATATTGTAAAAATTAAAACACAGAATTTAATCATAAATCAAAATACAAACAAAAAATTAAAATAGATTTTGCACTCCCATTTTATTCATTGCCACTCCCTTTTTGTTTTTATTAACGTGAAAAAACCAAATTGCCCTTCATATAGAGAGTGATTCAAGAAGTAAGGTTTTTTTTTTTTGAAAGGCAAGAAGTAAGGTTAATTCACTAATTTAACACGAGAGAAGGCAGAAAAGGAGGTGTCATCAGGCCCGTTTGATAACGGGTTTGGAGGTTGGGATTGGAGTAGTAATCCCATGGGACTATTAATACTCTCTTTGGTAAAAAAAAAAAAAGGTTCAGACTATTAGTCCGTTGGGTATCCAATCCGGCCTTTAGGGGGTATTAGCAATACCCCGTGGAACTTGGTATTCGTAATCCGATCTCAACCCATTCTCATTACTAATCCCTTCTCATTACCAATTTCTTCTATCAATCCAATCCCATCATTTAATCTCATCTCAAACAAACATGATATTAATAATGCCATCATCTAATTCCATCTAAAACAAATATACTCATTATCAAACCCTTCTCATTAACAATCCCATCTCATTACCAATTTTAATCTTAATCTCATCTCATTACGAATTTCGTCCTTCTATCACTATTATCAAACGGGGCCTCAATGAATAAAAGAGCAGTGTGAAAAATTAATCGTGAGATTACTGAACAATTTGGGTACTTGAAAAACTATGGGGTCATTTAAGTCTTTTCACACGTCTCCTCCCAAATCACCGGAACTCACAGAACAAAACACAGGCGACGGAGGAACCCAAAGATGAAGAAGTCGTCAACTTCCCTATTACTACTACTCGCCAAACCAATTGCAGTATTAGCTGTCACCGTCGGCAGCACCGTTGTCTTTGTACTACTACTCTCTCAACCCAAAAACCCACCTTCAACTCCTCCTCCTCGATCCCGAGACTCTATGGCTCGAAGCTTTGTCCTGTGGCTTCACGGGTTGGGCGACTCCGGTCCAGCCAACGAACCCATCAAGACCCTATTCACTTCTCCCGAGTTCAGAAACACCCGCTGGTCCTTCCCTTCTGCTCCTTCCCAGCCCGTCACTTGCAACAGTAAGCCTAACTTCATTTGATCTTCTGGATATACACATTTATGTGTGCTATATCATATGTGTTGCGATTTGAGTCCATGAGATGGGTTTCATTTGTGTTTTGTATCTGGTTCCTGTTGTGGAAAGAGGGATTTGATCATTTGCAGGGGCGGCTTTACTATCAGATGAGGGGTTCAAGCGAACCTACTGGGTTCAAGAAAAGAACTAAAATTTTGGATTTTTAATATATAATTTGGAATTTTTTAATATTGTCTGCCCTGGGTTGTTAGTACGTACTAGGATTGCTCACGGTCCAGATCGGATTCCTATGATCTAATCCTAATCCGCAATTCATGGTTCTTAGAAAATACAATTCGTGTCTGAACCAAAAGTCCCATGGTCCGGTTCAAATCCAATCCGTTTCCTTCTTGGCAGTTTCTCTAGATGGTTAAATGGGTAGTTCCCGTCAACGTGAGAACTGACATTCACGGGTGAGTGGCTGACCCAGGATTTGTGGCTAATAGGGCCCGAACAACTTTTAGTTTTGTATTGATAATAAAAACTATATTTCATTAGAAACGTATATATTGTTACTTGCAAGGTTGTGGAAGAGACTAGTTGTGTGTAAGTATGTAGGTGTTTTCAAATCGGGAAACATATCGCATATCGTAAATATGTTAACAAAGCTAATATACAATAAAAGAATAGGTATACCTAGTTACAATCGAAGAATCTGTTGTATATATGAAAAATACGTTTTTTGTATAAAAAATTCCAAAGTCTCCCAAGTTGGGTTTATCGCATTGAGACTTTCTGGTGCCTAGGTCAAGGGAAGAAAAGAAGAACCCTTATCTGATTTTCGCAAAAACGTGATCAATATATATATATATATGTATTTTTTTTTTGACAAGTAAAGAGTTCAAAAGGCAATAGTGGAGGACGAGATCAAAATATGTCTTTCCTCTATTCGAGCTATGAGTTTTATTTTTTGTTTTTAAATAGTTTGGATACCGCCATAATTAGATCAAATGATTTTTTTGATTTAGGACGCATTTGGAGTTACGCTTCTTAAAATATGATATGAATTTTTCTCAATAAGTAATCGTAGGATACATTCCAAATCGGGATACACGAATATATCATATGTTATCATATCGTAAGACTTCTATACAAAAAGGATACGGGGTGCGATACTTATTGTTTTTGGAAGGAGATGATACGAATCATAGGATACGTATCCCGTGTCATAGGATTTTAACAACCATGCTAGTTAATATTATACACGTAGACAAAATATGGTTGTGTTTATACTTGTTTTTGTTTTTTGTACCATGGATCGGGCTAGTAATGAAGGGCCATTTAATTATTTATTTAATTAAATTGGGCCAGGATCATATGTTTGTTGGATTAAAAGTTTATTGGGCCGTAGTTTTGTAACATGCTTGGGCCCAATTACTTGTTCAAAGACAAATCACAACCCATAGAAGATGGGGCCTATTTCGGACGTGGATATAGCCCAAAAATCTAGGAGGCAATTATTTCTCCCACATTCATTTCAAAGGCCATTGATTGAGTCAAATGGCCCCATGTCAAAGCATTTGCATGAAAAGAGGAAGTGGGCAGTTATTCAATCAACCCATGATCAAATTCAACCTCTGCAAGCTGCTCATAACTGCCGTAGTGGGGAGTTAATTTAGGAACATGGGACACTTGGCAGCTTGTGGTGAAGGTCGGAGAAACCATTCAAACCTGGACCAGCTTGTTGGTTGGCTATAAATACTAGTTTCAACGAGGAAAAAAGGGTCCAGCACCAATTAAGCCCAGCGCTTCAAAAACTTTCCTACTTTCAGCAAAATAGACATATCCGAGTACCTTGTACTCAACCCCATTCAACTTACTTCTTCAAGTAATTTGGATTTTACTTTTACTTGTACCCACAACTTTATAATTCCAATATAATAAAGTCTACGTTTTACGTTCCATTTTTTATACAACTAGGAAATTCTAAGTCCACAACCGTGTGGCAAATCATGAACCAACTTGTGATCTTTACCCTTTGGATCACACGCAATCGCTTTACAAGTTAGAAATCAAGATTCACGGCAATCTTCATCCAAAGTTAGGCGCTACAAGTCTTGGCACACCCACACTCTATCAACCAACGCTTGCAAACATATTCGCACCTTGCACGATGTACGTGTGTCAAAAACGAGAGTTTTCATTGGCACGCCAGGTCTGAATGGTTTCTCCGGCCTTCACCACAAGTTGCCAAGTGTCTCATGTTCCTAAATTAACTCTCCACTACAGCAGTTACTAGCAACTTGCAGAGGTTGAACTTGATCATGGGCTGATTGAATAACTGCCCCCACATCCTCTTTTCCTGCAAATGCTTTGACATGGGGCCATTTGACTCAGTCAATGGCCTTTGAAATGAATGGAGGAGAAATAACTGCCTCCTAGATTTATCCACCTCCGAAAAAAAGCCCCATCTTCTATGGGTTGTGATTTGTCTTTGAACAAGTAATTAGGCCCAAGCATATTACAAAACCACGGCCAAATAAACTTTTAATCCAACAAACATATGATCCTGGCCCAATTTAATTAAATAAAGAATTAAATGGCCCTTCATTGCTAGCCCGATCCGTGGTGCCAAAAATGGGTATAAACATTGGCCCCCCTGATTCTTTTAAGATTAAGGCATGGAAGACACTTTAGTTTTTTGGCATTCCAAACAGACCTTAACACTTTGTATAATCAAATACCTTCAGGCCCCAAACACGGCCTAAATCTTTTCCTTTTTCGAATTGGCCCTGTAACGAGATCTTTGCATGGGGATTTTATCTCTTAAGGGAGACTCCATTCTCCTTGGGACTCCAAAACTTTCTGAAGATTCCTTCCACGGGCCATTATTCCTTTTTCAGGCCTATGTAACACGTGTAACCCTTTCTCAGAGTCCCATTTTGTTCCATTGCACAGGAAATAACCCATCCCATCCCTCTCGGGATAAAAATCAAATTTCAAAAAAGGAGAAGAGGAGGCGGTTCGTATCCCAAGATTTTTGAACTTTCTACCCATCATTAGCATACTTTAAATACCCACTTCTCTCTCTTCCTTCATCACTTTCCCTTTTCCTCTTAGAGCCAAGAAAACCCTAAACCGCCATTTTTCAAGCTTCAAACAATGGCATCATTCAGAGCTAAGAGTACTGTCAAGAGCCAAACAACCCTTTCTACTGAAATCAAACGCATCCTTAAGTTTGAAAACCTCTCCATTAACTCCGAGATCTTGATCGATCGATCCAAGCAACGTTCATCCGTGATCAAGATGGGATTA
This sequence comes from Rhododendron kiyosumense, assembly GCA_019656275.1. Taxonomy (NCBI): domain Eukaryota; kingdom Viridiplantae; phylum Streptophyta; class Magnoliopsida; order Ericales; family Ericaceae; genus Rhododendron; species Rhododendron kiyosumense. The sequence continues at coordinate 284,180 of BPLS01000329.1, forward strand.
GAGCCTTCTTTCCATGGTGATTTCCTTGAACATCTCCTTCCTTTCTACCCTCTTACAGAAGAGGCCTTGCCATTCGACTACATAACTCCCGATTGGACCACGTACCCCAAGGACATACCAAATCGGCTTTGGCACAAGCTTGACAAGCAATCTGTTCAATGGGTTAACCGAGTTGCAGCCGTGAAAGAAGGATTGTGGAAAGATGTAGGAATCTATGAAGCCATCATGCTCAACTGCCATCTCATCAACATGGATAGGGCCCTATTCATGGCCGCGGCCCAGTTTTGGTCCGTATCTTCCAATGCCTTTCATTTTCGTGTAGGTATGATGGGCATTACTTTTCAAGATGTTTCTTTTCTCACAGGCCTTCGCCCACATGGGGTAAGGGCCAATTGCTTTGTGTCTCAAAAAACTCCCATCTTTCACATATCCTAAATCAGCCCAACTTGCTTTCTCTAACTTTTTGAATTGTTTCACCGGCAAAGAGGGAGAGGAAGTCACTGGGGAAGAACATGTGGCTCTTCTCATTTATTGGTTGAACAAATGTTGTTTGTCTTCCAATAGGATCACCAAAGAGTTTATCGATATAGCCAAGGCCTTAGCTTCGGGCCAGAAATTAGCCCTAGCACCATTAGTCCTCGCACATTTGTATCATGGTATGGAAGAATTGTTAACCAATAAGTTTGTTTTTGCTCTTGGCCCTCTTTGGATTGTTACTCTCTGGCTTTGGTCATATTTCCCATCTTCGGCCCCTAAAATGAACAAAATTCCCACTCACGCCTGTTACGGCCGTCACTATGTAGGCCAAGAACTGCAACAGTATGACTTTGATTTCTGTTTCAAATACTTTTACTGTGACCCAACCACATTAGGCAAGGGCTATATTCCATTTGAAAGAGATATTGTGCCCTTGTGGTTGAAAACCCAGCCGCGGATCCCATTTTTGGCACCACAGATCGGGCTAGCAATGAAGGGCCATTTAATTATTTATTTAATTAAATTGGGCTAGGATCATATGTTTGTTGGATTAAAAGTTTATTGGGCCGTGGTTTTGTAATATGCTTGGGCCTAATTACTTGTTCAAAGACAAATCACAACCCATAGAAGATGGGGCCTATTTTGGACGTGGAGACATCCCAAAAATCTGGAAGGCAGTTATTTCTCCTCCATTCATTTCATAGGCCATTGATTGAGTCAAATGGCCCCATGTCAAAGCATTTGCACGAAAAGAGGAAGTGGGGCAGTTATTCAATCAACTCATGATCAAGTTCAACCTCTGCAAGCTGCTTGTAACTGTCGTAGTAGGGAGTTAATTTAGGAACATGGGACACTTGGCAGCTTGTGGTGAAGGTCAGAGAAACCATTCAGACCTGGACCAGCTTGTTGGTTGTCAATAAATACTTTCAACGAGGAAAAAAGGGTCCAGTACCAATTAAGCCCAGCGCTTCAAAAACTTTCCTACTTTTAGCAAAGTAGACATATCCAAGTACCTTGTACTCAACCCCATTCAACTTACTTCTTCAAGTAATTTGAATTTTACTTTTACTTGTACCCACAACTTTATTATTCCGATATAATAAAGTCTACGTTTTACATTCCATTTCCTATACGATTAGAAAATTCTAAGTCCACAACCAGGTGGCAAATCATGAACCAACTTGTGATTTTTACCCTTTGGATCACACGCATTTGCTTTACGAGTTAGAAGTCAAGATTCATGGCAATCTTCATCCATAGTTAGGCGCTACAATTCTTGGCATGCCTGCACTCTATCAACCAATGCTTGCAAACACATTCGCGCCTTGCATGGCCTACGTGTGTAATATTTGGAGTTGTGCAGGGGCCATCCTATCTGAACCCCTCTGGTATTGGAAAAATGCTTGCTTAACATGTATTTCCCAAATGTAGGGCCCCTACAGGCGCATTATTCATAGCTTGATCACATTCATTCGTAGGGACAAAGAAAAGAAAGCATAATTCAATTCAAAATAACTTCTTGCTCCAGTTTGTCGGCCGATAAGATCTCTGAGATTGACCAGCCAGCTGGGTTGGTTTGGCTATTCTTTTCTATTGAAAAAGAGTCAGCTACGTATAGGTGAATCGGTAATGATTGAAGAGGACAAATAGGCTAATGAGAGGTTAGCGCCCTTTCTCCTTTTAAGAAAGGGTAAGCTTTTCAGCCGTAGCTTGCTGGGTTTTCCTTAAGAAAAGTCAAAAGTGGTGGGGCTACAAAACACAAGATAGAGAGAGTACTTTAAAAGCAATAGTATACGAATTCTTGGGTCCAAGTAACATTGCAAAGGCATAATGATAGTTGGGTAGTCAATATAGAGCATTTCCGGAGTTGGGCAATTCACATTTTCGGGCAACTAGGGGGCGGCAACTAAAGAGGTAGCGAGACTGACCACTGTTGGTCATATTTCTCTTTATCGAGAAATTATTTCTCTTTATCGAGAAATCGAAGAAGCCATACTAGTTGGGCCTTTCAATTAATCTTTCTCTCGTACTGGTACCTAACTCCGCTTTAGAAGAGGGTCAGCCTGAAAAGAAGCCGACAACCCCCTATGTGCGCCTCTATCATGTGTGTTCCCTTTATAACAGTAATAGATGATATATGAGATTGTGTTTCATATCTGGTTCGTGTGGTGGAAAGAGTGATATTGATCATTTAGGTTTTGTTGTTGGAGAATATAATTATTGATTTTTGTTTTTTTTTTCCTTGTGGGTGTGTAGGGTGTACTACTCCCTTATGGATTTGGAATAACTTATTGTTTTTATAAAACCAAACCAAACCAAACCGAGCCTTAAGTCCCAATCACTTGGGGTCGGCTACATGAATCCTTTTTCTCCATTGAGCTCTGTCAAGAGCCATTTGTGCACACAAACCTACTCTACTCATATCGTTGCGTACCACAGCATCTAAAGTCAATTTAGGTCTACCCCTCCCCGTAGCATTGCTATCCAAAACTATCCTATCTGCTCTCTTAACTACTGCATCTCCTGATCTACGGTAGACATGCCCAAACCATCTTAGCCTATTTTCCCCTCAACTTCTCTTCTATGGGTGCTACACCTACCATCTCCCGAACCGTTTCATTTCTAATCCTGTCTCTTCTAGTCTTACCACACATCCACCTCAACATTCTCATTTCTGCTACACTCATCTTGGTCACCTGTTGTTTTTTAATAGGCCAACATTCTATCCCGTAAAGCATCGCTGGTCTGATAGCAGTTCCATAAAATTTTCTCTTCAATTTTATGGGTACCCTCTTGTCACACAGTACACCAGTAGCGCTCCTCCACTTGAGCCACCCCACTTGAATCCTATGAGTCACATCATGGGCAATCTCTGTATCCCTACTAATGATTGATCCTAAGTATTTAAAATGAGCACTCTTAGGTATCTCCTGGTCTTGGATCATCACTCTTTCTGCGGTAATGTAGTTGGATGTTTTGGAAGTATTCAAAACAAAATTCAATATGGGGGAAGAATTACAAGATCTAGTAATTCACTTCATGGCACTTCCTAGGACTTTTCATGTCGCGTAGGGGAGAAGGATCATATGCTACTTGTTGATGAGGAGTCCCAACCAAGAAAATGACAGTAATCACAGTGAGTCCAAGATCTACAACAGAGAACACAACTAGTCTCATAGTGCATTTGTTGAGATCAAATAGTTTTCTTTACACTACTGTGAGGTTGTGATTCCAATCTGAGTCCTCGCTTGATCCTCCGGTCCGGAGATCCTACTCGCCTAGCTCCGTTGTCCTGACCTGCACCGGTGACACCCATCAATAGTGCCCAAACCGGTCGGAGTCGACCAGCAAGGCACTCTGATGGTTAAGTAAGCAAGTGCAAGAGGAGAGGAAAGTACAGAGTGTTTAGAGTGAGTGAAAATGGCGTACCCCTTCAAATTGATCCTCCTTTATATAGTACTCCAAGACTTGCTCTCCAAGTAAGCGCGTGACCATCACACTTGGTAACCTCTCCAGCCAATGTCACAACTGACATATTGGATAAGGCAGTTATTGCCCATGTGCTTGAGCTTTCATCTGCATGTTCTCGTGCCCAGCTCGTGCGGTAACTGTTTGGCTAACGTCACAACTGACAAATAGAGTAAGGCGGCTAGGTGCACCTGGGTGAGCTGGCACATATGAGTTTGGCCAAACCTCATTTACTCGGTCCGGGGTTCAGCTTGAACTAAGATCAAGGGGTTGAACCCAACCATTGGCTGAGCGTAGTGAACTGTCCGAACCATCTCATTCAGCCCACTACAACTATCTATGAGAGAAATAGCTAATGGGAACAAGAAATTCTAGTTTAGAAAAACAAAGCCAATGTGTTCCAAATACTTCCAATTATCCAATTGTAGTGATCAACTTGCCTTGGTTGATCTTGCATCATGATGTACCTTCCTTCAAACACGAGTGCCAGGCAGTTTGATTACGTTATTTTTGGCTCTTTGTACCCTTGAGTTTTCATCTCAATCAGCTTATCCAATGAAGGATAAAGATGCTTCTTGGGTGATCCATCCAACAACAAGGCATTTGTACAGTCAACAACATTGAGCCTTTAAAAAAAATATATAGTCGACACATTGAGTCGGAATGCTTAGTTTCCTGGTGAATACATTCTATTCTCTCTTTTTATGCAATTCCAGACCATGTACTTATTTGTTTCTTTTGCAGATGGTGCTGTGATGCCCTCGTGGTTTGATCTTCATGAAATACCAATTACGGCTGTAAGTTGCGCTTATTTTTTCCCCAAGAAAAAGTACCCTTTTTTATCCTTCTTGTGGATTAACTTTTGGGGACATCTTCCTATAAGTTGGATTAGATTTACATTTCAGTGGGTTGGGAAATGAGACATCAGTCATGGGAACGATGTCGACCCTTAAGTGCATGTATGGTGGGGAAATATATGTTATAGTGATTTCCTTGATACTTGTATGAGTTGGAATGTCTACTCAGTATCCTTCCCTTTTCATCTCTTGTTGATTGAAATTTATTTCAAATTGAGATTTGTTTTTGTATGACTGACTCCAACTAGGCTTTGTGATGGTGCTTAAACAGATTTCTTGGTTCTCGAATATAGTTTACAGTTGCTCACTACGTATACAGTTCCATTCAATTTTGCTAAATTACTTTTGACATGGTGAACACATGGAAGGTGTTTGTGAGATAACGTGGTATTGTAACAGTGCCCTTCAATTAACTAGCTGTGCTGGATTTCAAAAATGTATCAGGTTTCTCCAAATGATGAAAATGGTGTCCTTAAAGCAGTTCGGAACGTGCATAACATTATAGACAAGGAGATAACTGCTGGCACAAATCCTGACAATATATTTGTATGTGGATTTAGTCAAGGAGGTCTCTCTCTCTCTCTCTCTTTCTCTGGACGCTTGTGTGCATGTGTGCATGAAAGAGTTTCTGCATGCTTGTTTTGATTCCTGCAGGTGATTAGTGAATAGTAATCATGTTTTGCAGGGACCTTGACCTTAGCAAGTGTTTTGCTATACCCAAGAACTATAGGAGGAGGTGCAGTTTTCAGTGGATGGGTTCCTTTTAATTCCTCTATAATAGCGCAAATCCCGCCAGATGCAAAGAAGGTAGTTTCCTTTTAATACCGTCTCGATCTTTCTTTGACAATCTCCCCTGCCCTTTGATGAATGTGCTTTTCACCTGTATTGGTTGGGCTCCATTATTTTAATTATTGTAACCAACTAAGTCGAGAGTCTCAATCAATGTGGGTCAGTAAATGAATTTGTTTTCTCCATTGAGCTCTGTCGAGGCCCATGATGTAAACTATATAATGCCAAGCAAAAAATATAATGTTAACTATAATAGGAGTTCTGCTCTCATTTTCTACTTTAGCAGCTTTATTGAGATCTTAAATCACCAATTCCACTATTCAATTAAGTTAGAGCTCGTTGTATCTGCTAATTCTCCAGGTTGTTACATCAATATGACCACCCTACTATCTTAGTTTATGTTCTCCTAGTGTAGTCTTTGTAATTGTTGATATGTTCTGCAGCTATGCCATTATTTAAGGACTAATAAGATTAATTGGGTACTTTGCTTTTAAATCCGCATGAATCTCCTTTGGATGTAGTTTTTACATAATATTGATCATAGTGAGGAGTGAGGACTATGCAATTGCTTTTACTTGACCTCTACGGATGGTTTAATAACTTTGAGTTGTCAACAAACACGCAGACGCCTATTCTGTGGTCTCATGGTATGGATGACAGAACAGTATTTTTCGAAGCTGGACAAGCGGGTCCACCTTTCCTTGAACGAGCAGGTGTAAGTTGCGAATTTAAGGTACTACTTGTCACACTTTCCTCAAATAACCTCGTGATTTACTGATTTATGCAATACAGCTCCAGAAGAAATTGATGTTTACTTGACTATGAATCCACAGGCTTATCCAGGTCTTGGCCACTCAATAAGCACCGACGAGCTACGTTACTTGGAAACGTGGATCAAGGCCCGTTTGAGGAGCTCTTCCTGAAGCTCCTCCGAGTATAATATGATTGTTTGCATGTTACCATGTTCTTGGGGTTTCTGCCTTCGGTAATCTTGATACATGGAGATGCTAGTAAATTTAGTTGTGGTACTCGATCATGTGGAACGTGTATCAAATGAATTTTAAGGATGCTTTTGGTAAATGGATAAGTGCTGCGGGGGTTGGTTTATTAACACCAAACAGATTCTTTCTTCTATTAATTAATAATAATTCTAAGTACCCCGAAAATGCCCCCAAAAGAAAAATCAATGGTTCAGATTCATTGTGATGCACTATGATGTGCATCTAAGCCATTGATTTCTCTTTTCAGGGTAATTTGTCGGGGCACGTAGCATTGCTCAATTTCTTCTTCAATTTCAAGTCAAGTCAAATCATATCTAAAATGACACGGTTACATTGAGTATTTATATGGACTTCGAGTTGGTGTTGTGCAGTGAGGTGGAGGTGTGCAGCACGGTGCTGCATATACCCACTGCACAGCACCATCCCCATTCATATTTATATAGTGTTCTTGAGACATTGGCACGTGTACTTCAATTGCCTCCACCACCACACCTATAAATATGTAGTAGTAGTATTTATATACTCCATATGTCCTTTTTTTTAAGTGTTCTTTATGAAAAGACTTTGGATACAAAATAAAAAATTTTCGTAAATAAACTTTTTAATTTCTTTGCACCAAATTAAAATTTTCAATTAGTACTATAGTTATTTGTATTGGTGAATTTTCTTTTTTAAAATTCTGCACGGAAGTATCTTAATTTTTTATTCAAAAATAACACCGTCTTTTTGTGGAAATAAAAAGAAAGAGAGGGAGTGGTTAAATTTGGACCTTAAATAAAAGTATGTGTGGTGGTTGGTGTTGGGCCCAGGAGCATCAATAATTCTTAGTAAATCTGTTGGGCTAGATGGGAGCATCCCAACATCCCTTGAATGGTAGTACTATATCAGGGTTTTTTTTTTTTTTTTTTTCCCCCTTGAAGAGGAATGATTTATCAGTCTCTATATAAAACTTATAGTTTGTGCTAAATCACATAATGCGAATGCATGAGAGGGAGCTGGAGCGTTAAAACGGTGTTCAATAAAGAAGCGAGAAGTCCTACTTGAGGGTTATGCGACTTATTAATGTCTGCATAAGAACAAAATAAGAAATACATGCCACAATCTTAACCAAAACAAACATCGAATATTTCTTCTTCCACCATTTCTATATCTCGTATGCATCATGCAGATTTTATATCTTCTCTGGTTATCTCTGGGCAACCAAATGAGCCCTTAATTAAAAGAAATTTCTTTGGTGCGATCCTTGTTTTGTATAATCGAAGGACCCCAAGGTAATCAACATTTGTTGCGAACTAGCATAATTTCACCCTTAGGTATTCAATTATAACAAAATTATTTCTCGATTACTTACTTAAGCTCTTGTCACTTTCTCAAACAAAGTAGCAGAATATAATCTCACATCCATGGTTTTTTCGAATTCTAATCTAGAGAAGGAAGCAAAGTACTCGTTAGTTTTCCAAGTTATGTTAAGCCTCCTTAGTTATTTTGGTTGGTGTTTGGACACCTTTGATTTGCATCCTGCATTGTGCAGAAATGCAATTTCTAGGTGTTGGGCCACATATTCTAAACTGCATTTTTTTAAAATGCTTGAACTGGAGAATGCAGTATCCAAAAATCTGTCATTGAGAAGCTTTTTGAATTTTGATTATACTTGACTCACAAAACTCTTCTACCAAATCTATTATGCACATATTGACAATCCAAATCATCATAATCAAAATAATCTATATTCCACAATCCAAAAACCTAAAAAATAATTGGCTCACAAACATTCCCTTCTAACACTTGTGTGAGATTATTTCAAGTAACAGGGGTTTGGAACGATGAAATTCCAACCACCCTTTTAGATGAGTAATTATTCAGGAGTATACCCTCCCCTATCACATAACATGTGTGTCCAACACATGAGTATCTTGTTCATATACTCCCGGAGCATTGAAATAATTTTTCGTTTTAGATTATGATTTTTCAATTATGGCCTAACTTTAATGTACAAAATAATCTCACAAAATAATTTGTACAGAATTTGACTTATTGGCATTCCATTTTTTAATAAGCTTGTCACAAAGTAATTTGTCAATAGCATCTTAATAAGCTTGTCACCAAGATATTCTATTAGGGAAGGCTCATAAGAGCATCTCGAGCCTTCACTCAATTTTTTTATCCAAATTTTTGTGAAAATATCGATAAAATTTTCTTTGATATCAAACCTAGCAATCCGCAAAAGCAAATCTATCCAAAAAAAATTTAATAAATAGTTCATTGCATGTATAATTGGAAATTTGAGACATAAAATAGGCTTCTAAAATTTTGAAGAAAAATTCGAGTCTCCCTTGATTTGAGTAAAATTTTGAACAAACTCGAATTGATGTGTGTTTGAGTCCAATACTGGGGAGAAATTTAGGAGATTTTACTCAGATGTTGGTTATGAGTTGGAAAAAAAAGGGGATGCTAAACTTACCAACTTGATCCTGAGTGAGAGTAGTTGGTTACGCTAAACTTAATTTAAACCAAACGAGCTTAATTAGTGAGAGTATATTTGGTTATTCAAGTTAAATTTAAAGTTTCAATCAATTTAAAAGTTGGTTCAAGCTTTAGAAGTTGAGTTTGTTGTAAACAACACAAGTTTATTTAATCCGGCCGATAGCATATTTGTGATTTAAAAATTAAAGAAGCTTCAAGTTTTGTGAATCGTTTATTTATGCAATAAATAGATCTCAAATGAGGCAAACGATCGATCAACGAATTAAACCTGATTTTTTTAATTCTTCAATAAGTCAATCTCCTTATTATGATGCCACGTATGCTTATTTTATGATGATATAAATTTAACTGAGATTGTTACTTAAGTAATGATGCAACAAGATTTTATGATCGTTTCCGAATAAACTTCTTTCCTTTCATAGTCTTAGGTTCTTAAAAGTCATGTCATTTATTGGATCAAAAATCAAGATGTTTTTGCGCATAATTATTTGATTTTTTCACACCAATTTAAAGATCTTCATTAGTTCTTTAAATTAGTAAAAAAAAATTGAAGAAAAGTGCTCTATTTTGTTATCTAAAAAACAAAAAATATTACGACACGTAGGGCTTGTTTGGGTACCTTCCTTGTTTAATGTTAACGAATGAGCAAACAAGATGATGGTCTGCCAATGGTTATTGCTTATTTGCTTCACCCACAACTACTATAAAATCACTAAACAAATACTAAGTAAATAAGATAGGGATAGCCAAACGCCTATTGTTGAAATATTAGAGCATGTCCAACTCACTCGATAATTTTTTATTTTATTTTATGCATTTTGATTTGAAGAGTCGTGTAGATATAATATGCTCCAGCCTATATATAACTAGTGAGCATTTTTCTCTAATTTGTCAATAATTTCACTTTGAATATGGTATTTCTCTTCATCATTCAATTTGACATAAAAAGGGTAAATTTTCAAGCTACCAAAAAAAAATTCTTAAAAATAAACCAATGCACAAGTAAAAAAGATAGTGGGACATTTAGAAAACATATATGTTTAAAAGATGGGCTAGAGTTGCTCCTAGCTGAATAAACCAAACTTATTCGGCTTATGGTGGGTGTGGAACTATGGCTAGCTGTAAATGATTTGTGCCAAACTTTTAAGTACTCGAGCTCAATTCCTCCAAAACTAAGTGACCTCGAGCTCGTTAGTGTTTATAAAATTTAAGATTGAATCAAACAAATATAAATGAGCCGAGTTCGAGTTCAAACTTTAGCTCTCTAAGAAAAATTTGACAGAGAGTTTTAATAACTACGCCTATGTAAACTAAAATAGAATCTTATAAATCTATATTATTTGTTTTTGCGAACTTACAAATATTTGTTTTTGGGAACCTGGAACTGAAGGATAGAGACTAAACATTAATTTAGTTGGGTACGTCCCGCAATATCACGATACTGTACTACTGCACCAATGCAGTACTACTGGAGTACTACCAATACCAATCAACCTGAGAAGTTTTTGGGTGTTGGACGGGGTACCACACACGTGGTATCTATCGGCAATTTCAACCGTCCAAACGTATTTTGAACGGTTCAAATTTATTCTCTCTCTTTCTCTCCTCACCCGACCACTTTATCTACTCTTTTTCTCTTTCTAAAATTCAAGACAGTCTAAAACACGTTTGGACGACATGGTACCCGCTCGGCACCCAAAAATTTCAGAGTATTGGGCCTAAAATATTTTCAGCAAAAGTTCCGCATCTCGCGTGAATTTCCCCATGCTCCTCGAAGGGAAGGGCAAGCTGCTATAGCTACATACATACACATATAGCACGTACATACGGATTATGAACTCCTCTCGGGTTCCAAACAAAATTATTTGAGCTATTCATTTTGTTCAAATTTGTTTGTTTAACGTCCCTGTAGAAATCCAACTTAATCTGATATCGGTAAAGAGGTTTACGAAATATCCAAGTTTAATTCAGAATTCAGGCCTAAACCAAATTGAATCGAACTAAACCGAACTGAACTATACATTTTGGTACCGATTGTGGATTAATGGTTCGGAGACCATTTCAAAAATTAGAAAAATTGTAAGATATGGTTCGGTCAACGGATTTTTGTTTTGGATAATGTACTATTAGTTTTGTCTAAATCAAAACTTAAGGGGGTAAAGTGTTGTTCTACTCTAATGGGCAAAAAAGGAATACGTGTATACAGAGTAATTTGCTGGCCTAAATGCTTTGATGTTGGAATCTGAAAGTTGTTTGATGTTGGAATCTCAAATTAGGAATTTGGTTGATGCATAATACAAGAATTTGTTGCCGTTTTCCTTTTTTGACTTTTTGGTTGTTGTTTGCTAGTGGAATTTATATAATCCCTGGATAAAAACCACAATTGAACCGACTCACAGATTGGTTCGGAATTGGAACGTATGATTTTTGGTCCAGACACAAATTCTACTTTTTTAAAACGATTGTGACTCGTGGTTCGGTTCTCGGATTCCAACGAATCCGAACCATACGCAACCTAGTCATACCAACTCCTCTGTGGCATCTCTCTCTCCAACAAATGGCCCAAAACTGAACCGGACTGGACGAAAGAGAAACTAGACTAGATCTCAGTCCGCATAGGGGGGAGATCCAGTCCAGTTTCTCCTTCATTCAGTCCGGTTCAATTTTAGGCCATTTGTGGGCCTTCTATTGGACTACAATAATGATCGGAACCGTTTATCTTTCAGAGCTTGCCGAAAATATTAACCACATCAAAAATCACACTAATCGAATAAATTGTTATGATTTTGCAATGCACTACGTTTGTAAAAAAATATATGTGCAACACTAGATTGCAACTCATATAACACAAATTTATGAAACTTAATGCATTTCGAAATCATCTTAAATGGTATTTGATTGGTGTGATTTTTGAAAGTGGCTAATTTTTTTGGAGAAACTCTAAAATGTAAATGATTCTAATTATTGTTGTGGATCCTAGAAGGGCCTACAAATAGCCCAAAACGGGATCAGACAGGACAAAAAGGAAAAACTAGACTGGATCTCAGACGGCATAAATCCCCTTTTCTCAGTCTCTCAGCCTCTCTCGGCTGAACTCAACTCATAGCCATCAGACATGAAGAAGCTCTACAGAAAAGGCAAGGTCCACCCATCGCAGCCCCTCATCTCCGACCACCTAACCTTTCTACCGGCCACCATCTTGACTCTCGCGGCCGCGCTCTCACCAGTGGACAGAGAAGTATTGGCCTACCTCATCTCCTCCTCCTCCTCCAACTTTCCCGTGAATCAGAACAAAACCCAAAAGACTAACAACACTAGTACTGGAGGTACTGGAAAGGGTGGGGACCACCCGCCGTCGTTCAACTGCAACTGTTTCAGGTGCTACACGAGTTACTGGGTCAGGTGGGACTCGTCGCCGAACCGCCAACTCATTCACGAAATCATCGATGCTTTCGAAGACGGGGTAGCCCAGAGCAAGAGATCAGAGAAGAGTAAGAAAGAGAGGCGGAGGAGGGGGTTGAATGGGTCGGGTCATGAGCCGAATCGGTCCTGGGTGGGTTCAAGCAAGGACGAGTCATGTTTGATGGAGTTGACTAGCGGCGGCGGTGGCGAAGGAGGTGAAGATTGTGGGGATGAAGCAGAGGAGGGGTCAGTGAGGAAGTTGGTGAGTTTTATTGGGGAGAGGTTTTGGAGTGTTTGGACCTTGGGGACTTGAAGGAAATATGAAGTTAAAAAAAAAAAAAGGTTGGTTTATTTCCTCTTTTTTTTTTGGTTTTAGTTCTCTGTTTTGGGGTATTGATCTTTTCTGCCTCAAGTTCAAAGAACAAATCTTTCCTCCATCTTCCTTGTATTTGTAAATTACTCCTTTTAGTATGGAAGAAAAGGGTATTTATAGAATGGTTGATTCTCTGCAAACAAATGTGTATGTACATTTATCCAGTTCAAAAGGCTGATGAAATGAAAATAGCTATACAAAACTTTGGCCTCCACATTTTGGGTTAGTAGAGCTAAAGACTCGATACAATCATACATATGTAAATTATATGTTCTCAATTTTATTAACAACAGATTCTGTCAATGTCTGAATTTAGCAGCAGAATTTGCTCTCCATCGGCCCTTTTTTTTTTTTGCCTTAATTTGTTTAGACTAGGTGGACATATTGCCCCATTAGTATCTACATGGTTATGATGGTTACTAGTGAAAATTCAGCACTAATGAACACACATAATCGAGTATCTTCCTTTATTTTGCCTTTTGTGGAATCAGTAGAGGTGGAATGGGAGAAGAAGCTCAAGCTCTAAGTAATGAGGATCGAATTGAATGCACAAAATCCAAAATGACGTGGTTGCATTTGCATCTACGAAACGGTTAGCTCATCATCAAAGGAAAAAAAAAGTTGGATTATTTTAGTTTTGAACGCCTCATATTTGCAAAATCATTCTTTTCAATAGTCAAGTTGAAATATCCATCCTTTTTTTAGAAGGTGTTAAGTTGATCAGTCCCTATAATGAGGCTCGCGGAGGACTTTCAATAAGAGGAGAAATTAAAAACCTATATCCATTTTTGGATTATTTTAGTTTGAAATGCCTCGTATTTGCAAAATTATTCTTTTCAATAGTCAAGTTGAAATAAACATCCTTCTTTTTTTTTGAATGTGTAAAGTTGATCAATCCCTGTAATGAGGCGCACGGAGGAGGACTTTCAATATGAGGAGAAACTACAAACCTTCCTCCGTTTTGCCCTAGACCCCATCCTCTTCCCTGATTTCACATCTCTCTCTCTCTCTGCTACTTTGGCAATTACCCAAAATGCAAAGAAGATTGAATTATTTTTCAGTTTCAATGATGAGAAAATGATTATTGTGAAGAAGTTGTGCCCTTGAAATTTTAGGCTACTTGGAACAATAAGTAAAACTATGCTGGTTTCTCCTTTTTTTTTTTGGTTGATGGTTTTGGATGGTGGTATGGTTTTTTGGATGATGATTGTGGATGGATAGTATGATAATTGGTTATTATGCATTTGAACATTGTTAAGAAATGGCATTATATATGTAATTAATGTTTGAACTTAGTTCTTCCATCATTTAAATCCAACTGCCTGAGAAAATATGTAATTGTTGAATTTCAATTTTATTACCCAAGAACTTAATTTTTTCTTGTCGAGTTTGAATTTTTTTGAGGGATTTTATGAATTCTTTCTGGTATCGATTATTTAAAATAAGCTAAAAGGGCAATTCACACCTACCAATGACTTCGTGGTTATCCTAAAGAGATAATTTGGGGTCAAAATAGTCATTGTAGCGTTTAATTACACTCAATAAACAATTTGTCCTGAACGAATCAAACAAGGGATTGGAATAAAACAACAGCGCTGCTACATGTACATACAACCATGTATATACAGTGCATACATTTGCATTTTGGACCCGTCTCGGGTCCTATAAAAAAGATCTAAATCGGCCTGAATTCTAAAGCAAAGTTGGATGTTTTGTAAACGTCTTTATCTATATCGGGTTGAGTTTATTTTTTACAGAGACCATAAATAAACTATTTTGAACAAAATGAGCAGCTCGGATCTTTTTTATAAAACCCGAGACGGATCCAAAATGCATATGTACGCGCTGTATGTACATGATTTTATGTACCTGTAGACTTATTGATAAAACAGTACCTGGACAAATTAAGTGTCCAAAGTCCACCACTCTCAGGACTGTTAATTTAATTACATCGTTTTTAATTCACGAATCAAGCATAGTGCTTTATTTGTCCAAGAGAGTAAGGCATGCTTAAATCAAAAGCAGCAGAATTATTAGTATATTTGTTTGAGTAATTTTTGGGCCCTTGTCTTTACTTTTTGTCCATTTTTCTTGGAACAATCTATCTGCTTAGTTTATGCTGGGCCACTAATAAAATATGCTGCAGAGGGGGACAGGCAGCCCAACTCTCGGTAATATGCATAGTATTGTATTCTATTCTATGCCCATTTACAATTTCTTTCTTTTTTTCTCATTTGATAGATATCTAGCCTCTTTTTAAGAGAATGAGAAAGAGGTATCGGTAAAGCAGCATACGAATGTGACATGCCCATATGGTATCAACTATCACACTAAATACTCGCGCTCTTAATGAGAATCAAATCCTGACTTTTTATTTGGAAGAAATGAGAAAGTGTCATTGGCTACTAGCCCATTGACGTTGATTCACACTTATTCGAGCATTTTTCACACATCAACGTCCACGTGTCACCAGAGGGGTCCCACAAAGACCTTTGATTACGGTATCAGTTGTTCTACTTTTAACCAGAAATTATTAGTACTTGATTACTGTACTATATGCTTTGGAAATTAGTGCCATCGTAGAAGAATATTTCAGTGATTAAATGATGTAGGTTTCGCTTTTTTGGATGCCAATATCTCATAGGTTTCACCTACTCTGTCTCTAACATGTGCGTAACGAATCATCACATCCGTTTTTACGGTTTACAGAGCATCTCCATGTTGTTCAAAATATTAATTACTCCTACCGGTAAAATGTGCTCAGGTATTTGACAATAAAGCAGAAAAAAGTGAAGTGTTAAAGAGTATAAAATATTGAAAGTGATTGTGGTGTATGTAGGAGTATAGTTACAGAATGCGTTAAATAGTGCGATCTCATGTTTTGTCTCATTTTCTCTCCTCCCTCCTTCCCCTTCCACACACACAAAATTACTGTTTGCTCTTGGAGTACTGCTATGCTACATGGTGCTCTAAGAACCTCTATAACCACACATTTACGTGGAGCTTATGACTAAATTTATAAACCGCATGTAAATGTGTGGTGGTATGGGCCCCTAACGGTACTCCAATAATACGATTGAGTAATCACTCCTTTCACAAACTTTTCGGTAGTTCTGCTAAAGTTTTTATTTTTAAGTGCTTATTTCTCGTTTACGAGACATGTCATTCTCTCATAATACGTTACCTTTAATTCAAAAAAATAAGTAAATAAGTACTCCATCCGTCTCTATTTAAATGTCCACTACAGTTTTGGTGCATTTTTAACGGCTTATATCTCTCGATGTATATATTACAATGACTGTTTCGACCCCAAATTATCTTTAGGATAACCAAGACAAGAAGTCATTGGTTGTTGTGAATTGCCCTTATAGTCATTGGTTGGTGTGACTCCGTTCGGTTTCGTTATCAGTTTTTCTCTTCTTTTTTTGGTTATCTTTTTTGGTGTCCCTTGTGTGGGATTTCTCCTCATTTGTGGGGCTTCTATCACCATGTGTGGGTGTTTTTGGTTATTTTTTTGTAGTGCTTCGTCTGTTTAGAGCAATGGGTTTAGTTGGAGTTTGGTGTAGTTTTTGGACTGAGTTCCCTCCTGTTTGATTTCTTGATCCTTTGCTTATGGATGAAATTTTCTCTTGATGTATTGTTTCTTAGATTTATAATATTATCTGTTATCGTTTTGGGAAAAAAAAAATCAGAAAGAATTCATAAAACTAGGGTTGCTCAAAAAATCCGATAAACCGTGAAACCGGTCCGGTCCGGACTGATCCGTACTTTTTCGATTTTGTCCGTGGATTAATGATCCGGACACGGATTGAAAAATTAGAAAATCGTGACTCACAGTTCGGTCCACGGATTTTCATTACGAAACCATGGATTAACCGAACCAGACCGTGAGATATTTATTTTATATAAATAATATATATGTCTGTATTTATATAATAAATTGATAGTAATGTTGACACTTTTTTCCACCAATTTTAGTATTTTATTGTAATAATGGAATATAGTGTAGATGTACATACAGTAAAATATAGGGAGTAAATCATAGTCTTTTCGTAAAAATTACGGGTAATCTTAGTTGAGTTTCAGTAGTTTGTTTCTTTTCCGGTTCTATTATGTTATGTAATGTACTATAATGATACAAATCCTATTAGTGTTTTAGAATCTTTTGAATTTGATTTCTGAAGTAAGCTTTTGGTAGTTTATGTAACAAATACTTTCTGGTAGTATTAAACTTAATTCTGAATGTAATATTCTTCTTTTTTATTGTGGGATATATGCTTGAGCTTTATTTTTGCTAAAATCCGTAGATAAAACCGTAACCGATCCGCGAGTCACGGATCGGATTGTAACCGGACCGTAGGACTTTTGGTCCTGACACGGATTTCATTTTGTAAAAACCGTGACTAGCGGTTTGGTCCTCGAATTCTTAGAAATCCAAACCGAACCGGACCGCGAGTAGCCCTACATAAAACTCCCCCAAAAAATTCAAACTCAACAATATTACATAATGCCATTTTTTAGTTAGTGAAATACGGCATTCTAAGAAATTACTCTTTCGTCGTCGTCAGAACCATTTCTTACACCTCCCATATTTATTTTTTACTTTTTGAGAAACAGTAAAAAAAAAAGAAAAAGAACAACTTTTTGCCGAAATGGTGGAAATCTTTTTGTAGTAATAAATAAATATGCAACAAAATTCTTTTTTCTTACTATTTCTCAAAAACTACTTTAATCCGTATTTTTTTACTATTTATGGAAATTACTTCCCTTTTTTGCTTCCAGATTTTACCTTTTTCCGTCTCTCTCCCTTTTCTTTTAGAAATTCGACTTCATACCACTAATTAACCCCACAATCAACCGCCAAAGTCCTAATCCCAATTTCAAAAATTCGAAATTTTAACCTTAATACCCTCATTTCGAATCCTTAAATCACAACACTCGGTTTCAAAATCAAAAGCCCTGAAATTACAAATTGGAATCAATGGAAACCAAAACCCTTACCTCGGTTGTACGTAATTCACCACACTGATACCAGACACCACCTCCACAACTGTCCAAAAATCACACGACGAAGATAGGGGACTTTTGGATCACGTAATGGTCCATAATTACTGGACCATTACGTTTGGTATAGGACCACAGGTCCTATTTTAAGAAAATTGTTTGTACCTAATTATCCCTTATTTGCCGCATCATTTTCTTTGGTGCAGGTCCCACCTTTCCTATCCTATCTCGCCCCACTTAAGAAATTTTTTGGTACCGGGTGAGTGTCACGTGGCCGAGCTCACGTGGTGTTTGAGTAGTCCATCTGGGTTGTTCAAAAATGTGTTGGATGGCTCATACTGAAATCCTCTCTCTTCTCTCACTCCACCACTCTCTCTTCTCTTTCTCTCTCCAAATCGAGCTGTCCAAAATCGAAATGGATGGCCCAAATGTGCCGAGCGAGCACCACGTGATACCCACCCAGAACTGAAAAATTTCTCACCCCACTTTCCCATTCATCATTGTTCAAAACATGGGAAAAGAAAGGAAAAGGGAAACCGAAACGGTAAGTCCTGTCCCGTCCTCCCGTCGGTTGTTTCCTATTCCGGCGAACGGAAATCCTAGAAGCAAACCCCCATTCCGATTCCGAGTCCTCTCTCTCCTCTCTCCGGCCGGAAGCCTTGATATCTGGCAAAAACAATTTGACTATTGTTATTAACTTGTAGTTCATTTAATTTAGGCTCAGTTTGGAATTTGGGAATGGAAAGAGAAAATATTGTAGAGGAAAATTATAAAAATGAAGAAGAAATAAGAGAGAAAATTGAACTATTTTTTGAACTTTTCCTTCTCCCTCTCTAAAAACCAAACAATGGAAAATTCTTTTTACATTTTTCCCTTCTTTTCCATTTTTTTCTCCAAGTTTCAAACACACCTAACAGCATCTCCAAAGCGAGATGTCAAAGTTGATGTGGACAAGTTAACAGTCATTTTTGACATCAACTCACAATCCAATCCATCTGTCTTCACTTAAGCCAAAGTTGACATGGCTTTGACAACTTTCACTCGACTGTCAACTTTGACAGCCTACCTCTCGCCTGCCAAATTTCAAAAAGTAACTGTTAGGAAAGTTTGAAAACTTTCCGTTGAGATCAAACATGATTTTGCCTACTGCCTTTCGAGTTTTTTTTTCCTTTTAAGTTTATGAGCTTTTTTTTTTTTTTTTGAAATAAGGATTGGAGAAAGAGAGCTTGGTGTCAAATGAGAGATGTCAAAATGCCACATAAGCTTTCAAATAAAATTTGATATCTCCGGGTGGAGATGCTCTAAGCGAAAACCCTCGGTCTTTAATTTTAAATGTGATCCTCGAGTTTCAATTTTTCTTACTTAACCACCTCCAAGTTATGCAATATATTCAATACTAAAGGCCGGGGCACACGCGATGCGTGTACAAGTCGGATTTTCACAACATTTTTGTAAAAATGCTTCCCACTTATTGTTTGATCAATTTTTCAAAAATGTTGTAAAAATTTGACTTGCACACGCATCGCGCATGCCCCAGCCTCTATTAGGGATTTAAAGGAGACCAATTTGTTATGTCAAATTTGGTTCCCCACTCACAGTCGAGGCATGAGATCGAAGAGAGTGATTGGTGAGTCAAATTGTGCATATATAAGCATATATAGATGTGGATATAAAAGAGTACGAAACAATTTTTTTTGTTTTTGTAATCCTGTACATCGAACAGGCGTGACGGTAGATATATTCGTACATGTATCCGTCCGGCCAATTATCAAATGGCAACAAAACTACATCTTCAAAAATGGCCCGCAAAACTACATCTTTAGGTTACATGATCATGCCAAAAAAAATGAATGAAGAAAAATAGAAAACAATAAATCAAAAAGTAGGTAAATGAATGAGTACATTAAAGAGCTATGGGTTGTAGATGCGGGTACAAACCTATTCAAAGTTCTTGACATTTGGCAGACTTCTCCACAAAAATGGTCCCTCTGGCTCTCTCTTTCTCATGTGAGGCGCTATTTGGCAGTTTTTTTTCTATGAAACTAATTGGTAAAGTTGAACTGTTAATTGGTAAAGTTGAACTGTTAAATGGACGGAGCAGTTGAAGGAAAAGGGGGTGTTTTCAGGACACCTGGACATGTAGTGGGGTGGTAACTGTTTTTGGGAGGTTTTTTTTTTTTTTTTTTTGTGTTAAAATGTCCAATATATCCCCACAATTAACTATATTGTTGTGTGTTTTTTCTCTTTAGAGAGTATTTTAGAAAAGGAAAATACATGACAGAGGAGACACCAAACTAGTGCTCCTATTTATATATTAGAATAGATAATCTGACCGTTATTAGTAAAATTGAAAAAACTTCATTGAACACCAGAATCTTCTGTTCTCCATCAATGGAGATTGCCTCTCTCTCTCTCTCTCTCTCTCTCTCTCTCTCTCTCTCTCTCTCTCTCTCTCTCTCTCTC
>BPLS01000329.1:304507-354596 GCA_019656275.1 Rhododendron kiyosumense
AATTGGGTTTCGGTTCAAATGTCTTTGAACACCAGCACAGGTTACATAACCCCGATCCTAAAATTGGCAAACCTCCTCCTACCAAAAGGGCTTCAACATCACCTCTGTGTTGCCACCTACGTGTCCGCGGCCCTACCGATATGTACAACTCATCTCTTTCAACATTGCCGTCAATATTGGAAATCCCCCACAGCACCACTATAAACATGGTTTTCCCCAAGCCTTTTCATTTCATCAATAAACAACATTAAGATCTCCACCAACCTTTGGAGAAAATTCTTTTGAGATCATTCCATAGAGCCGATGTATCAAACGTAGTAGTACACTAGGCAAAACAAAAGTAGCATTACAGCTTTTAGGCCACAGTTTGATGAACTTGCTAAGTATTTGTTTCTCCGACGGTCATTGAATGAGAGAAATCATGCTTCCAATATATGCAACAACACTGTTATTATTACTACAAGGACCATCAAAATCAACATTGTACGGTACTCCTCCACATGCTTAATAATACTCTACAAATCTGTGATTCAATATAACTTAGGTCATATTCACCCACGATACCATGCAATGCCTTCTACCCCTCGACAACAAAAAAGGGAACAATATGCAATATAAACAATAGTTCACACATCGAACAGTTAATAAAGTTCAACCTGTTGAGACTAACAAGATATCCAATAGGTTGCATTACTAAAAAGAGAAACATTACAATTAACAAGCTGATAAGAATGTGATGATAACATTAAATTACACTTCACAAAATCAAAATACTTAAGCTATCCATTTCACTCATTGAACATTACCACTGCATTGGGAGAAGATCTGGGAAAACTTAAAAGCTTCTGGAAAAATTTTGTGGTCGGTTTAACATCATCCCTTAAGGCATTGATAACCATCTTTTGCAGCACCGTTGCATTCTCTAGCAGAAATTGTACAAATGCAAAGTTGAAGTCATGGTATAACCATCTTACCCCAGCAAACTTAATTTTCATGACATGCAGCAGCTGACACTCAAAAGTCCTCTTTTGGGATGTCCAATAGAGCTTTTCATCAAAATCGCAATGTTTGGTGAGAGTTTCCCCAAAATACTGCAAATGTAAAATACATTATTCCCAAGTTGTATTAAACCTAATGCATAATGTGCACGTCTAAGAACCTCAAAGAATGCCTCTTATGAACCATAAAATGATTCAAATGTCTAATTTAAAGTTTATTTACGAGGATGTCTACGCACTAAAAGAAGGGAAAGTGATTTCAACAAATCACTTGCAATCACGAATAGTGCAATAGTGGCTTATCTCTCTCTTTCGTCAAAGAGGCGCCCCCAAGAAACTATAGTGACCACCACGCGTTATAAACGGTTGAAATTAGCAAATCAGACTAAATGACATGGTTACTAAAGCCACTCTTCACTCATCTCCTGAAATAATTCAAAGCGATAAGTAACTCAATGATATATAAAATGCACCTCATGGTAGCAGCCACTCTTCACTCATCTCCTGAAATAATTCAAAGCAATAAGTAACTAAATGATATATAAAACGCACCTCATGGTAGCGGATATCAGGGTCCAAGGTTACGACTAATGTCTCAAGATTAGGTGAACTTCCCCACAGGTTTGCTATGGCGTGAAGGACTGTTTTACTTACCCCCAGCTAATGTTAAATAGACGCACTTCAATAGTGGATAGAGCGAACCTTTTGCTTCCATTACTGACAGTACCTGGCCCATTACAACAAGACGCAAAAGGACAAAACAGATTAGAAGAATCTAGAAATTGTTTAGTTAACTCTGCAATTAAACTCCATGTATTGCACAAACGCATTGTGGATGTGTAATGTGCACCATTGTTTGATTTTCAGACCATGTTCAACACCTTATTTTGGAGTAATAGTAATCACAAAGTAATGAAAATCCAGGATTTGTTTTTTTAAACCTACTAATGTTGCCTGTTTCATAAACAAGCACGGAGTTTATCATTCAAAAGTCAGTCTACAAAAAAAGACTCATTTGATCGTTTCAATACTCTCATAGTTAATTACAAGAATTGAGCAGTACCATATGTTTATGTACGCAAGATTGCTATAGGCGTTGTAAGAGGAGAACAATTTCCACATGACTGCAAGTAAGTTTGTTAAGGGCGGAGGGAGTGATCTTATGCATATCAGGTGTATGCTAGATGACCGCGCATGGAAGATATAGTGTGCCACCATGAGTTTGTAAGAACCACAAAATAGGAAGTGGCAAAAATAATTCAGAGATGATGATGATTAAAGAAGGAATATTAAATTTCATCTTCACTAGATTGTTGGCCATGAGATTTAAACTCAACCAACATATGAAACCAATGTTACTGACCATAGTTAATTAAATCTCTCTCTGTTTCTGAAAAGAAAGTGATACAATAACCATTCATGATACGGTTTGTGTATTGTTCAATGGCAGTAGGAAAAGAATGTGAAAAGACCAACCTATAGAGCCCAAGTATCTAATGTAATATTCTTCACATGGGCAAAGCTCTCAAGAAGTCTTCTCAAGATATTTCTGTCCCTTTCATAATCCTCCAAGACTTCTTCTTGTTCATGACGTAAGTCAAAATTAAGGGTAGCATCAACCAGAGGAGAAACATCCAGTAGCTGACAATTCTTCATTTCCAAACAACCTAACATCTCCAATGACTGAAGATTAGGGGCAGAAATTTCCAACTCAAAGTCATCAAAATTATTTTTAAGGTCCCAATGTTCCCTCAGGATTAACTTTTTCAAGCTTGCATTACTAAAATGCAAATGACTGACACCTTGAAAGTAATATAACTCCAAAATCTCCAACACTGAAACTAATATCTTCTGGATAACCTTATCACTCAATATCTCGTGCCCAATCCATAATTCCTTGAGCGAATTCCAGTCAACACCTCTTTTAGGCGTTACTCTGCAAAGAGAAAAACTCAATTCTTGGAGCGATGAGTTTGAATATAAACTCATAACAACAATCCTCAAACATATGAACCAATGCACTATGTAAATGAAGGTGAAGCACCTCAGTCCCCTTCCCTGCTGCAAAGCGAATCCATGTATTAACTTTGGAATCGATAGGATGTTCATACTCACTATAACCAAAATGAACCCCGAGTTTCTTGAGCTTAGAGCATTTGTAAAGAATTAGGGTTTTATCATCGTGTTCAACAGAACTTGGGTTTTGATGGCATCGTCAATGGGTAATAAGAAGGAGAGAATGTGAACGAGCAAAGAGTCAGGCAACTCACTGATTCGATCGACGGTTGCTCTTCCTCCACCACCGCTTCGGAAAAGATTCCAAGTGACATCAACTGGGCTCGAGCCTCTGCTTGTTCGACCGTGGCCGTCGCCTGACTCGTTATCGCTTTCGGTGAGCTGGGTCCCTGTAGTTAGGTAATCTCACTGGAAACTTCAGCGCATACAACTACGCCGTTTTGGGGCAAGAGCTTTCCCCTTTTGCTCATCTCTTTCTCGTAGCATATCTATGGAGAGTTGTGCGGAACTTATTCTTTTATGCTCGTTTGATTCACGGACTGAAAGTGATAAGATTAACAGTTTTGAGATTAATAGTTTATGAAATGTTTGTTCTCGATTAATTTCATCCAACTCCATGTTTGATTTGTGTGGGATTAATTCGGGGATAATGAATATTTTTTTTTTAAATTTTGAAAAACATTTTTTAAAAAAAGAAAGTTTCGAAAAAATAAACATTTTAAAAAATAATAATTTTGGGAAACATTTTTATTACAAAACAATTTGGGAAAAGTTTTTTTTAACTAATTTTTGAAAAAAAAAACAATTTTAAAAAGTTGAAAATCTATTTTTTGAAAGAAAAAAAACTAGTTTTTGAAAAAAAAGGTTTTTTGAAAACATCATTTTTTGAGGAAAAAAAAGTTCTAAAAAACATTTTTTATATTTTTTTAACAAAAATAATTTTTGAAAAACAAGAAACTTTTGAAAAATAAGAAAGTTTTAAAAATATATTTTTTAAATGTTTTTTAAAACATTTTCTGAAATTAATAAGGGCTTTTTACCACTAAGTACAGAAAATAAAAAGTATTTCCCACCAGGTCACTTCTAATTAATGAAAAACCAAAACCCTATGAAAATACCTAAAATCTTAAACCCTAAAAGTGTCTAAACCTTAGGGTACCCTATAAAAGTGTCCAAATCTTAGGGTACCTTATAAAAGTGCATAAACCATAGGGTATCCAATGAAAATGCCTAAACCTTAAGGTACCTTATGAAAATGTCTAAATCGCTAAAACCCTATGATAGAAAAATGCACCCTAAAATCCCTATGAAAGTACCTAAACCTAAGGGCTCTATAAAAGCGTCTAAACTTAAACCCTAGAATACCCTAAAATTCTATGATATCCTAAAACCCTAAGGTACCCTAAGGTTTTAGGGTATCCTAAAACCCTAGGGTGTCTTAGGGTGGCACATACATTAATGATAAATGTATTTTGTAAAAAGTGGACCTAGTAGCAATTAAGTATTCTATCTTACCTTAATGAAAAATACTTTTTATTTTCTGTACCTAGTAGTAATAATCCCAACTAATTAATGTTAAAGAAAATAATTCTGAAAATACTTTTTGAAATCAATCTCAATATCATCAAAATATTTTTGAAAACAATCTCTTATTTATTAATCATACGTAATCCTACCTCCCCTGGGATAATGTAGTACCCCCCATATAGGGATATAATTAATCATGAGATTAATAATCCCGACAGTCATTTCAGAAATCAAACATGAGATAACTTAGAATTAAGTACAATTAGTCCTATTCCAAGCAATTAATGAACATTTGATAGGAGATTCAATCAAATCAGTCCAAGTCTATATAGCAAAGTCTCCCAATCTTCTCCTTTAAAAAATTGAGACCTACATTTTGATATAACATTTTATTCAATGTGCCACAACATAATATATGTGCAGTTCCTGGAATAACAAGATGGATGGCATTCATTAGTGCTAATTCTCCATCTCATACAATCACCACGTGGTGTTGGTCCTGGCCGAAAATTCGTCTACATCTTTCTAATGCCCACATAAGTCTCCTTCTTCCTCTTTCTTGCATGAAGGCGAAAAAAGAATAATGTTATTTAAAGCATAGATAAAGTCTTGTAACATTATTTTTACCCCTCATTAATTTTTTATTTAACATTAAATGTAAAAATTTTAATGAGATAATGTTTGAGCATGAAAGGAACTTTGAAAGCTTTTTCCAACTTTTTATGTAACTTTTGTAATTTTGAAAAGTGAAGGGAGAAAAAGAGAGAAGAAAATGAATTTTATTAAGAAAATGCCAAGAAAATTAAGGAGAGAGCTCAATTTTATTTTTGGAAACTACATTTGCTTAGTATATACTATATATACTATTATATAGTAGGAGTAGTATAGATCGACAAATGTGCAATCCATCATAAATAAATATATATATATATATATATATATAGAAAACTCTTGGTTAACACAATTGAAGGACGTACAAAAAACAAACAAGTCAAATGGCCATATCCATCACGTTAAAAAAATAAAAATAAAGGTTATCTCCGTCACATTCTAGCGAAATCCTCTTGACCCAATTCGTCAAATAATGCTCAAACTATCGTATGGCAGCTAAATTTTTCTTCTGATCGTAGTTCTTGCATTAGACACCGTCCTTGTTGGCCAACGTTTTTTGTCTTATGCGTAATATCGCTTCTTGTGAAAAGCGACGACAATAGGCATATCCCAACATACAACTTCACGGTTGATGATTATGAGATGCAATTTTAATGATGACAAACAAATATGCAATTTAATAACTATTTTTTTAAGGGTTTTTTTATAAAAACATCCCTCAAACTATTACCTTTTTTTTCTACTTAGTCCTCAAACTACGAAACCACCTATTTCGTCCTCCAACTATCCACATCCCACCTATTGAGTCCAATTTCTAACTCCATCCATGATTTTGTTTGGAAAACTCACCATTGTGAATTTTTTAGGGGCAAAAATGGGATTTCATCTTTCTCCCTAAAAAACTGGCGCCAAACCAGATTGGGTTCCCTCCAGAGTCTATGAGGATCATAATCCCAAATCCAGCAAAAAGTATAACTTTAGCCGTGTTTTTCTTATCTTAATTTTCCATCCCCTGTTTTTTTATCTTAATTTTCCATCCCCTGAATCAATTAACAGATGACTACTCGAGGCCAAGTGATGTCATAACCAAAGAAAAGGCAAGATGTTGTGTTTGATTGAGTTAATTTTTTTACAGAGTCACTCGAAAAATATTATAAAATTAACGAACAGTTTGAAATTTGAATCATTTTTGAGGGACTCAAAAGTGGGCTCTGCGTGCCAATGCAAATCTTGTTGGTTCACATAGAAGGGAAGAAAAATGAGATGCACAATGTTGTGGAAAAAAAATTGCCGCCTCTTTATTTTGGAAGACGTTTTAACGTTTTCAAACCCTACACATCAGCTTAAATTAACCGAGACTCAGACCACAATAGGAAAATGTTCTTAACAAAAATAAAATCATCAAAAAAATTATGGGCACTACGAGGTATTTGGGTACCACGTGACAATGCGTCGATGACCCAATAACAACAAATAGTTTTCCATAGTGAGTGCCACAACTTGAAGTTCCAAGTGGCATTTTGTGGTTCAAAAATATGAGTATTTGTTACTTCATTCATGATTTTTTGTTATGCTTTTAATCATTAATGTTATGCCATTGATAATCCGAAGGAAACAAAATTCACATTTCATCTATCTTCTGCAAGTGAAAATAATATGTGAATCACAAAGCATCCCACCATACTCGTTTGGCAGGCTTAATAAGGCCATCGGATAATGAACATTTTCACATAGGTAAATTTAGAACAAAAACAGCAAAAAGATGGAGCAGCAGCCTGAGTAGAGAAGAAGCTGGTCCGGTGCCTACCCTCTTCCCGTCTGTGTATTGTGTACAATATTTCAGGTGGAAAACAAGGACTCAAATGGCCCCCAAAGGAAGACCTATTGCGTCCAGATGTGCAACAAATCAACAAATCCCTAACGATTCAGAGTAATTGTAATAGTAGATCGCCAAATACCAAGCATGCAAATCCAAGATCAACGATTTCTTCAATCGCAGAATACCATCGAAATTGGAGCGAACCCTCTGCTTTGGCTCCAGATTGTTAAGGAGAAAGATGAAATCCCACTTTTGCCCCTCAAAAACTCACCAGTGTGAGTTTTCCATCCAAAATCATGGAAGGAGTTGGGAATTGGACTCAATCGCTGGGATATGGATAGTTGGAGGATGAATTAGGTGATTTTCGTAGTTTGAGGACTAAGTAGAAAAAATGGCGATAGTTTGAAGGACATTTTCATAAAAAACTCTTTTGCCAATGCTCACCTAACTTTCTTTTTTTCCACACATTTCTAAGGAACAATTTATAAGGTGAGATGCCGTCATCTTTTCCCTTTCCTCCAACAGGAACACTTGTGCCCAATATTTCACACCTCTATCACAACCAATAAAAAAATAGCTACATGCATTCGATCTCATGATCATTGTGACATGGCCTTTCATTAATGCCACATTGCAAACCCTACCAAAGAGCTCTTCATGAGTCGAAAATTCACTTTCAATAAAGATTTTAAAGGGGGTAAAACAGGAAAGAAATACTCCTGTTTTAAAGGTGGTCAAACAGGAGTAAGAATTAGGGTTGTCAATACACGAATAACCGCCTCAATTCTGCCCACAAATGTTTATCACACAACACATGTAGCAATTCCAAGGCACGCACATGAGGGACCACATAAAAGAAATTTTCTTTTTTATCTCAGAAAATTCCAATCTTTTCTATCTTAAGATAAGAGAAAGGGGAGTGGGAGTTTGAAACATTACCAGATGAATTGCCATTTCCTGCCAGGCCAACAGCGTCAGGATGCAATCTTTTCTACCTTGGTCCTGCTGTATGATAGTTGAAAGAGCATATTGGCACAAGCTTTCTTAAAATAGGCATGCATACGAATCCTTCATACATAACTTGCTATTCAAGAAGTTCAACCCCAAGCACAGAGACAAACACTATCTCACAAACTCTTACACGTTAGAAAACAACCCACGTCTACTAATAAAGTTCAACCTGTTCACATTACAAGTAGTAGTAGAAGAAGAAACAACACGATTGAGGTCCACTGAAAAAGTGAAGTTACTTTAGTAGTTCATCCCACTAAGAGAACAAAACCACTGCATCAGGAGATGATCTTGGAAAGCTTAAAAGCTTTTGAGCTGCTTCGTAGAGTTTTAAAGGTGTTCTACCATCTTTGCTTAGCGTATGGATAACCATTCTTTGCAGGACCCTTGCATTCTTGAGCAGAAATCGTACGACGGAAAATTTGCAGTCATAGTGACACCATTTTAAATCTGCAGCAAACTCAACTTTTTTGAGATGCAGTGTCAAACACTTGAAAGTCCTCTTTTGTGATCACCAATAGTGGTGTTTCTTAAACTTGCAAAGTTCGGTGAATCTGAACCAGTAATACTGTAGATGAAGAGCACATTAGTTTGATATTCTCCAAGTAGCAATCGTATTCCAAAAGTTTGAGGGGCACCCAAAAAACTTTAGCAAAGAATGACCTCGTGCACTTCTTGGAATGATGGAAATGTCAACATCAATGACCATTTACAAGGATTTTTTTCAGGTTGCTGTGATGGTGAGTATCAAGCAAGACCCACTTTCCTTTTTCGGTGTCTGTGGCTGCATTCTGTGTTTAGTGCAGAGTTAACTGTTGGTAAAACAATAGGGCTTTCAATTGTGTTCATTTACTAAGACTGTTGTCGGAGTTTTCCCACATCAGTTAATTATCTCCTCCAAAACTAGTATATTAAGCTTGGGCGGCCTCTCCACTTATTGCCAATTTGTTTTGAGTTGGATGCGTTAACATGGTATCAGAGCTAGAGTTTCAGAGAATTTGTTCGGTTGTTCCCCTTGTTTGTGCTATAAGCACACCATTGTTTGTTGTGATTTATGTGTTATGGATCGTTCTCTCCACGTGCAAGATGGGGGTCCCACGTGCGGGGGAGTGTTGGAGTTGTCCCATAGCGGATAATTATCTCCTCCAAAATTAGTATATGAGCTAAGGCAGCCTCTCCACTCATTGCCAATTGATTTTGAGTTGGATGCTTTAACAACTGTAATGGCCCCTACTTTAACCTTTCCCTTGCAACTCTTGCCCTTCGGTGGATGTGATGGTGTAGGCAACTAGGAGGAATAGGATGTGGTGGAGCCAAGATTTTATTCCGGCGCGGGCAAGATAAGGCACACGCTATATTTTTGGGTGGCGCCAATGCCACAGGAATTGTGGGGCCACGATGCATAAAATCCCCTAGCATTTAGAAGATCAAAAGGCCCTTTACCACAAAGAAACACCACATGTACATCTCTGTTCTCTCTCCTCCCTCAGAAAATCACGTTTTACACATTGAATTGCCTTTAAATAAAGATTGTTGTTAAGGTGCAGTTTCCAAGCCATAGATTGTTCTATGATAATTGTCATCCAACTTGAAACCATTAGTTAGTTCTCCCAATTAGATGACCTCTCCCATTTAACACTTGTATCGAAACGAATAGAAAAAGATAAAGCAGTACAAATGCAGAATCAAATTTAACTCTGCCCTTGTCATGCTCATCATATCTTGTATGCAGCCGGGCCCAAACCCAGATAAAGGAGAAAGGTTGTGAGGTAGCTAACAGCTATCATGTAAAAGACCCTGTCAAATCCTGATGACATGTATCCAAGTATGGATATGAGCTATGCTAACATGTTGCGTTAGCTATGGATGAACTGAGTAGGCATGTTAAGGATGCTATCCTATGGTGTATGTTACCACTATGTCGTTTGTAGATGATATTGTCTTGGTAGATGAAGCTGTAAGAGGTGTTAATGCTAGACAAGAAACTTGGAGAGAAGCACAATACATGGAATGTAAGTTTAGTAATAGTCAAAGTGGGAGTGTTGCTAGAGTGACCATCCAAAATTAGGAATAACCAAGAGGCGAACATTTTATGAACTAACCCATTTAGTACAAGTGTCGCGTCTTGAATTTTCCATGCAGTAATTCAAGTATTTTCAAAAGTAAGCATTTTCATGAGCCTAACGACATGATTTTTAGAATACGAATGCAAGATCCGGTTTTATGGTCTGCGAAACTAGAAAGATGGATTCGATGATTTGCAGTTACAAGTGGGGAAGGTGTTAGGCACCTCACATCACCCTTTCGGTACTCGATTTCCTTAATAATCCAGTTTTATGGTCTGCGAAACTAGAAAGATGGATTCGATGATTTACAGTTACGAGTGGGGAAGGTGTTAGACACCCCACATCACCCTTTTGGTACTCGATTTCCTTAATAACATATTTCTTTAGAAATAACGAAATATGGGCATGACAAGGGTTGGTTCATTTTTTTTATATACAATTGAAGCTTCCCGCGGGGAAGAATGAATTTTCGTAATACAATGAAAAGTCAGGTCGTCCGTAGTTTCAAGGGGTTTTATGAAAATCTTGCTTACGGCTTTTGAAAAGCATGTATGGACCTTTTCAAAAGTGTGACTGAGCTGGGTCAAGGCTGCCTACATATCTCCAATCTAGGAGAATCAGGTCAAACATAGTTCAGACCATTTTAGGGTGAAGGTTTATTACAAGTATTTAACAAAATTGTTAAGGGTTTTTTAGAAGTGCGACCGAGCCTTCATAGAGGCTGAAAAGTTGAAAGTTTGTCTTTCTTGGGGTTTTCTGATCCCGATTGAGCAACGTAACAACTAGTCAATATCCGCTTTGTCCGAAGTCAGCTAAGCTATGAGTCTCAAGGCATATCTAGAAACTATGCACAATTTTAAAGTAAGACTTAAATTTACTGACAGCGTTCTGATGGTTGATTCGGGAAAAAATGAGAAAATTTATATAGGAAAAGTATCTGGGAAATCTCCGGCGTATAAAAATGGTAAAATTGTCTGGAGTTGTTGTAAAAAATCAAACGGAGCTCTGACTATAAATACTATAATTCTTCATATTGTTGTTGGCGGGAATTGGGCAGAACTGCGGCAGGAACTGAGAGATCGATCAGAAAACATAGGCGGAAGTCGGATTGGCGGAGCTAGGATTTCGATCCAAGGGGGTCTTAATGAAGAGAGAAATTTTCGTTCCAAAAAAAAAAACACTTTATGTAAATAAAGTTGTCTGTGTACTAGTATTATACACTATATCTTTAGCTAAGTTTTGCCCAATGCAGCGAGAAAATAGAAATTTATTATCCTTTTTCCTTGGTAACCGAAATAAACCTGTACATAGTTTAACCTAGATTAAACTGTAGGTTACAAGATATACTCATATACAAATTTATACCAAAAATTTTAGACATATACCTAATATTAGCTTTTAAGAAAAAATGGCGGAGCGGGGGCCCACGCCGACCTCACTACAGCTCCGCCCCTACTGTAAGGAACTGGGAGACCGCTCGGAAAACGTTAGTGGAAGTTGGGTAGAACTCTGGCAGATCCTGGGAGATTGTTTGGAGAACGCTGGCGGAAGTCTTGGCAGAACTCTGGCAATATTTGGGAGATCGCTCAGAAGACCTCAGCGGAAGTCAGGCAGACTCTAGCAACAATTAAGAAATCACTCGAAAAACATTGGCGGAAGTCGAACAGAACTTAGAGAGGGGAATCGCTCGGGTTTTTACCAGAAATCAGGCGGAAACGGCTTAGAAACTGTGAAGGATAGCTATAGTAACCAAAATTTCCGCAGGGTCTCGACTGCGAGAGTTTTTTAGGGCTTTTTCTATGCTTTTCCAACAGGTTTTCGGAAGCTTATCAAAGGCTGAGACAGTTTATTTACAGTTTTTCGGATTTCTAGAAGGCATAAGAGATGGATTTAGATGGAGGGGGAGGGGGAGGGGCCTTTTCATTGGCAAAATTCAGATCTCTGCGCCTCTTGGAAGGTACTGGCATGGACACGTACCAATCTGCAATTGGCTGCCTTGGTCCCTAAGGATACCCTTGCCGCTTGAGAGGAGCAGGCATGCTTGCCAGGCAAGCAAAAATTTGTGGTCCGGGAAAGTGAGACTTGGCTCCTCCCAAATGATGACATGTGGCACCCTACACCTCTTGGGAGGCGCATTGCAAGCTCCCCTTCCTCTCCCAGGGGACGCAAGCAAGCCCTTCCATGTGGCAAAATGCTCACGGTTCGCACTCAGACGTCCAAAAATGCATCCCGGACAAAGAAAATGAAAATATATTCAAGGAGGTCTCTCCAAGGTTTTGAAACGTTCATGACTCATTGGTGGCCTGTTTTCCCAAATTATCTCTCGATCATTGAGGCATTGATTGTACGGTTGTCGATTGATTAAACTCATTAAAGCAACAAGTATGATTGCCCTATCATACAATGTTTGATTGCCATGAAATTTTATTGGGGGGTTCGTAATCATAAGGATAAAAATCTCACCGGACATATCAGAGAAATAATATAGTAAACGAGTTCCGCTTCACACGAAACCTGACGTGTGACTCAGGAACATCGTGTAATTGCTAAAGATGATATTCAGAAGCATTGTGGACAGATTTGATATGATCTGTAACATACGTGCTCGATTCGTCTTGGTTTTACTGAGTGTCGGTGAAATCTCATAGACCCTGTTCAGTTTGGGTTTTGAGGAAAGTTTTTGAGAGTAATGAGTGGAGAGAGATAAAGAAAATTTATTGGAGACCATATCCAGGAGTTTTGAGACCCCAAAACGAACAAGGCCCTAATGGTCAAACTGTCAAATGATCCCTGATCGGGACATGGCTTGGACAGATGTGCCAGGAATGTTAAAGGAGGGGTGAATCTTCATATCGATGATAAACCAGACTTCTCAAGGGCAACATCAAATGGGTGGTCAACAATCGGATAGATAGGACCTGAATGCTGACTACCAGATGAAAGGAGGACCTAGTTCTTCCTAAACCCATGCTAGTGCCTAGGCCACTTGCAGATGTTTTATGATGCTCTTTGAAACTGATAGCTTCTGAAATTGTACTCCTTACCGGGGGAGCGGTACGGGTACGTAACGCTCCTGTTTACCTTTCCCGGAAATTGCATGCTTCTCTACAGCATGATTCACCTCATCATACCTGAAACTGGTTGTTTCGATCCAGGAGAACCAATTCTCAAATTAACTTCATTTGTCACAGGTGGAGCAAAATCCGGTGTCAACTGTCAACAAGTTGGATAGATCAAGTGGCCAGTCAACAGTAGCACTTTGGGAAACATGCTTTCTAGGATATAAAATATGTTTGCTAGGTGAATATCTGACAAAACATGTTGGGCAAAGTCCCAGATTGTATCCAAGTCTCGAGAGTCCGATAGGGTTAGAACATAGCAATTTAGGTTACGGACCACCGTCTCATGTATAGGAGATCCTGCGGGTGTATAGTTTGGCCTAGCCATTCGAGCTGAGTTTTGATGGTGATCCCCCACACCTTGATAAACCCACTCAAACAAAAGCATATTCACGTCTTTGCTCGCATTTATTTTCGGAGATTCAAGCTAATCTGGATGTTCCAAGATCTTCTTTCCACAATCTAGCCTATGGGAGTTCTTATGAGAACTAAGTGGAGCTCCCATGAACAACACAACCTTTTCTTCTTTTTTTTTACTTCCTTTAGGCAAATTGTTGCCTCTTTAACTGAAAACTCCATTGAGACAAGAATGGAGAAAGGAAGAGGTGGCCGTAAATCAAATGGTGACAAATGGAAGGTAGTTTGGAAAAGAGTGGATCACAAAAGCAACGAGTAGAGCTTCTTCTGAATTAGAGACATGATTCCTATCAAGCCAAACCATCTCGGTATGAAAACACTAGGAAAAACAATCAAGCCCATCAAAGCAAGGAAAGGGAGGCGGCCCCTTGCCACCTCAGTTTACGTTTTAGCTTTTGATACACTTATGTGTCTAAGTGTCAGATTCATCTAATTTTATGTTGTCATCTCAAGGACTAGGGGACACGCCAAAACGTCCATATTCCCAAGTATTTGTCTTTTATATTTCTTAGATAAATGGTGCCTACAAAATGTTTCAAAGCATTTCTTGCTTAATATAGCAGCTATATACACAATTTATGGCACTTCTGGATTATAAAACATGCTTTCTAGGCTGCTAGGTGAATATTTAGTTAAAGGCGTTGGAAACAAGCCCCCTAACCATATTTGATGCTCAAGTGTCCGATTGATTTTACTTATAGAAGAGTCTATGTAACATAGCAATTTAGGTTGTGTACCTTTCTCTCGTTAGTAGAAGATTGAGTCAGTGTTCTGTTTGGTTGAGCCTTTCGAGCTGGGAGCAATTTTCTTTGCATGGCTAGGTATGACTTTTTCTGTTCTTCAAGGTGTTTCTTTTTGGGCAAGTGGAGAGGTTTTCTACCTATGTTTGGTGTATTGCAGAAAAAAGAACGCTAACTTAACATCACAAATGTGATGGAGAAATAATTCAACATATAACCACTTCCACTCGCGAGAAAGGGCCTCTTCCTACAAAGAGGGCACCCAACATTTTCAGCAAACACCAAACACTAGAAACGCGTCAAGTAAGATAAAGAAAGACAACAGGACATATTATGCTCCACATACCTCGTGAAGTAATAAACAAATAAGAAAAAGATAGTGAGAAAACACACCTCATAGTATATGGAAGAGGACATGGTTGTGACTCTGAATGTCTCCAGATTAGGCGAACTTTCCAACAGGTTAGCTATCCCAGGGAGGACTGATTGGAAGATAGGTGTATCTAGCCTTAAACATTCGCACTTCAATAGGGAAGAGCGCAAACCTTTGGCTTCCATTATTGATAGTACCTAGACGATGCAGAAGGATTAAAAAAAAATTACGACATTCAAGATCATTCAGCAGATGCAACAAGAAGAGTTTGTGCATATACTGAGAAAAATACCATGGATTTCATAGCTTAGTATTCAAACCATGTTTCAATCCTTAACTAGAGTAAGAGTAACCGAGCAGTACCAAGTAAGAGACTGGATAGGGATACCTAAACGGTAAACCTAATAACATGGTTGATCACTTGATCGTAATAAAGAGGCATGCATTCCTCCAATAAAACTCAGTGTGCATAAAACCTAATGCAGGATACTGGGGACTTACAGCGTGATCTCATTCTCATTTTCAATACTGGGCAGTTCAATAAACTTTTTAACAGTAAGGTTGGTTCTAGAGTTAGTAATAGGAGAATATACTCCACATAATTGCATGCGAGTTTGTTGAGGGCAAAGGGAGTGATCTCATGTCAGCAGGAGCATGCCATTGCTAGAGAAACAACGCTAACACAAAAACATGAACAAGGCCAGTACTCTGTAGGCTGTTTTTCTCCACTCAAATGGATTGAAATCCATATCTGGTTGACCGAAATGAGTTGGTTATATTATATAGGGAAAGAAGTATGATATAGCTGACCACTAGAATATTGGTCTAAGTCTATTACTTACCAAACCTAACAAAGTTGAGCTTCGAGTCCCAATCAATTCGGCTACCTTACTACGTTTTCTCCATTGAGGTCTGCTGAGGAAATATGTCCCGTGATATCCAAAAAGCCTAGACCCATTTGAACTATTGCCTCTAAAGTCAAAATTGGTCTATCCCTTAGTGCTATTATTTAACGTAACCATATCACTCCTCCAAACTACTACATTGGCTGAAATACGATAGACGAGCCAGACCGCCATAATCTATTATGAGTATAATTGTATAAACATATACACATCTTTCAAGTCGGCATTGGTACCATAGAAACATCTGCTTTTCCGCTTTGCTCCAAGACCATGAAAACATTTTGCAGCAGAAGAAAGACAACCAGAAAAGCCAAAAACAAGAAAACCAACATTTTCACAAACTTATGCAAGTTACCAATAGGACTCCTTTGTATGCACTAATTGTGCTACAAACTAATGTTAGATATTATTGCATATATTAACAGAACTATGCACAAACTTTGCTGGCTTGAAATGCAAATAGAAGTTTTTATTAGTAAAATAACAACTCAATTCTTGAAATACCTAACAAATATTCCAAGTTTCCAACACAAAGAAATTGAGCACTTCTCCATCAAGGTTTAAACTCAACTGGCAAGCTTAGTCACATTACTCATTTTCTACAAACTATAAAGGAAATGCTACCGTGAACATACAAGAAAGCCTCTGTATATAGCTCAATTAAACAAGGACAGGACTGTGAAAAGACCAACCTGTATAGCCCAAGTACCTAAAGTAATGTTCTTCACATGAACAAGGCTCTCGAGAAGTCCCCTTAAAAAGTTTGAATACTTTTGTAACCATCCTCGGGGTCAAGGTCGCTATCATCTTCACTGTCTTCACCAGGCCTTGTCAACTTAAGATTGAGTGTGGCATCAACCAGAGACGATACATCAAGCAGCGGACAAGTAGTCCTCCCTAAACATCCTAAAATCTGCAACGACTGAAGATTAGGAGCTGAAATTTCCAACTCAGAGCTGACACAATAACTTTCAAAGTCCCAAATTTCTCTCAAGATCAATTCTTTCAAAGCTGAATGACTAACATGCATACGATCGAAACAATAGAAGCAGTAAATTTCCAAAAACTCCAATACGGGACTATCCGCTAGTATCTTCCGAATCACAGCATCACTCAACTCCACATAGCCGATCGACAATTTAGTTAGCGAATTCCAGGCAACAAGTCCTTTGGGCACGACGCTGCACAAACAAAAGCACAACGCCTTGAATGATGGATTTGTAAACAAACGCTGTGGCAACTCATAACGACATTCGTCAACCATAATTATCTATGTCCTCAAACTGAAGGTGAAGCTCCTCCGTCCCCTTCCCTACCGCAAAGCGAGACCAGAAACTAACATTGGGTTCGAAATCCGGCAAACAAGAATAATCGCAATCAACCCAGAATCTCTTGAGCTTAGAACAGTTGCTAAGAATTAGGGTTTGTTTACACAGGTAACAAAGTCAGCAAAGTCATCGTAACAACAGGAACGGAAGTGGAGAGATGGGAGGTAAGTCCATAGGAATTGCCACCGTTTCGACAGTACGTGGGTTTTGATGGCGTCTTCAACCAGTACGAAGGAGAGAAGGTGAGCGAGTACAGAGTCAGGCAACTCAGAGATTCGATCAACGGTGGTGGTTATCTTTCTGCGACCCCGTTTCTGAGAGGGTTCATTGGACAAGCGACTGCTGGGTCCATGAACTGGGGTCGAGTCGTTATCGCGTAGTCGACCGATGTGGTCGGAATGGTGGCTGCGACTGTAGCCGGAGTCGTTGTCATCGCTTTCGACATTGTCGTCGTCGGAATCGTGGCTACGACTACTGTAACCTGAATCACTACCGCTTTCGGTGCTTCGGGTCGACATGGCTTTCAACTTTTCAGAAGAGGGATTTGGAGGAGAACGAGCTTCTCTTCGTTGCCGTTGGCTTCCTTCACTGTACAACCGTTCTGTTTAGGGTTTATAGCAAAGGTTTTTGGGTAGGCGGAGATGGTTCTTTCTGTTGGAGGAATTCGGATGTTGGTAGTTTTGGGGAATTTATGCATTGTTTGGAACTTGATGCGGAAAGAAAGAGAAAGGAAGCTTGATGCGGAAAGAAAGAGAAACTAAGGCTCTGTCTGGAGCCTAGGGAAAAGAAAGGGAAGGAAAGGTAATTTTCCCTTCTATTATTTGATTGTAGAAAAAGAGAAAAGAAAATAAAGATTTTGAGTGTGATGAATAGTAAATTTTTCCTCTTATTTTCCTCTTATTTTTCTTCCCTTTTCTTTTTCTTTCCTTTCTTTTCCTTTCCCTGGGTTCCAAACAGAGCCTAAGGAAAAATAATTAAAAGAGAAAATAGAGGAAATATTGGTGTTGATATTCAATTTTTGCCCCGTCGCTCCGGATAATTAAAATGGTTGCCTTTTGAGGCACGATAACAAATGCAAGTGAAGGGACCTTTTCGCAATTCAATTGCAATGACCCACGGCCCGCTCATCTCGAAATCATATTTCAAAGTCTGACAATATTACCATTGTAATGTTATGCACCGATACAAGAAAAATGGCATATCTCAAAATCTGATTGGATGACATTGATTTTTTTTTTATCAGTCTTAAAAGACACGTGTGGCAATTGCAGTGTAGGATAAAGAGATGGGAAACGACATGCATGTGAAAAAGTAGTCTCGAAACTTGTGAGCTGTTGTTTACCTGCCTTTGGAAATGCACAGCAGCCTTTGGAGCCCACACCAGCCGTGTTTTGAATTGGAATTGTGGTGCGAGAAGTGCTACAACCACACCCAAAATCACACACCCAAACACACACCCTCTTACAAAACACAAGGGTCCCACACACACTGCACACACAGTGTGTGTGGGACCCTTGTGTTTTGTGAGAGGGTGTGTGTTTGGGTGTGTTATTTTGGGTGTGGTTGTAGAATTTTTGTTGTGGTGCAGCCATTGGGATTTTGTGAGCCGAAATCGGAAAGTGTGAGCCGTGAGAAATTATCTCAGCCGTGTTTGGGACTTGGCTGCATTATTATGGAGTAGTACAAGAATGTGTCGCATGTATGGTTGAGACGCAACAACAGAACCGGCCTGGGTAAGTCTCAGCAACCCCGTGAGCTTGTACAAGCTCCAGGCTAAGGCAACGAAAAACAAAATTTCACATTCCTTGTTCCCACCCTCCAAAGTCTCAATATGCATTTAATAGAATTTAATATTTTGACAAAGATGTAGTAATGTAAAAGATGTAGCTAGCTTATTAGTCAACAATATGCATTTAATATCTCATACCGAACGTCATGGGTTCAGGCTGTGTTCCAGAACTGTAAAAAGTTCTTATTTTTTGTGGAAAAAGAAACTATGTTCCAGAAAGTGCTGTCCTCTTATTTTTTAAAAAAGTAAGACCTAAACGACGTCGTTTTACCCCATAGGCCAAGTGAAAAATGTCTTTCTTGCCCCTCAACTCTTTTGTCTGTGTGTGCTGGGAGAACAGGCCTTCTGTTCCTGATGTCATCTTGTCAGAATTGGAGCATTGGCCGCCTGGCTCCTTTTGCTGTTCCTGATGTCATCTTCAATCTTTTCACTTTACATGTAGGGGCATTTTGGGCATTACATAAGTCACCTAATAAGAAGAGGGCTTATTATTTGAGATTTCTGGAACAAAGGTTCTTATTTTTAAAAAAGAAGTGTCCAAATAAGTACTTATAAAATAAGAAGGGTTCCGGAACGGAGCCTCAATACTTATTCTCACCATCCAAAGTCTCCTTGTTTGTAGCTTTTTTTATGTTGCCACTAAAACTAACAAGAGACACATTTGTGAAAATTGTCACTTAATGACATGAGAATAATTTTTTTGTCACTAATGTGCTTTAGTGCCAATTTTTGCATGAAT
The DNA here is from genome assembly GCA_019656275.1 of Rhododendron kiyosumense. Taxonomy (NCBI): domain Eukaryota; kingdom Viridiplantae; phylum Streptophyta; class Magnoliopsida; order Ericales; family Ericaceae; genus Rhododendron; species Rhododendron kiyosumense. The sequence continues at coordinate 323,967 of BPLS01000329.1, forward strand.
TAGATCGTGATAATCATAAAGCATTATAATCAAGGTTGCATTTAAATTTGAATTTTTTGATGTAATTCAAACTAAAAGCACGATGTAAAATTGATTTTGTTTTTTTGACTTGTATGTATTTTTATTTCTTATAACTTAATAATAGTAAGCGGACAACTAAGGTTAGAGTCGAACTTGGACAACCCAAATATCAAGACCGGCCCTGCATGTCAAGCATGCAAGTACGTCTCATCTGTAGACGCGACGCATAAGTCGGCATTTGCCTCTATATTATAAACAGACCCCAGTTTTCTCAGACGGCGGGTTTTTGGTTTTGGGAGAGGAAACTCTGCAAACAAAATTTGAGAGCGAGAGAAAGGAAAAGGCAGAGAATAGTAGAAGCAATCAGGAAAGTTCCAGTACTAGAGTTTGGTCCTGAGTTTCAAGTATGGAACCGGGGGCCGGGGGTTTAGTAGCGACGGCTCCGACGACAAAAATTTTAGAAAATATAAATATTATATGTGAAAAAATAATTTTATTTCCAACTAATATAATCTCGCCACTGCTAGGTTTATTTTCCTTAATTTTTATTATATACTAATTATAAATCTTCTATTTTTTTTTCAAGAAAGGAGACCCAAAAAACTATTCCAAAACAAAAATTCAATGGGCCAAAGTGAAATAATATAAATGATTATGTGTAATTAAGAAAAAAAAAACTCCACATTCTAACCCTAAAACAACTTAACCTAAAAATTAAGGGAATTTAATTATAATGTCACTCCCCAAATTTATAATGTCACTCCCAAAAAGGGAGTGCGGTTATCAATTTGGAAAATCCATATAGGGATCTTTCATATAAGGATCTAGGGAGTGACATTATTGATGTTCAAAATTAAAATTAGTCTTTTTTCGTACTCCATGTGCAAAAACATCATTTACTATAGTTTTTATTATGTTACTTTAATATTTTGTGGAGCCGATGACTATTAATATTGTAATGCATCTTTTTATATTTTAAATATACATTTCGCCACTCCTTGCTAGACTAAAATCCTAGTTCCATCTCAGCTGGGTTTTTCGAAAAACAGAAGAGTCGTGTCCTTGTTCATTGTTATTCCGATATCTTAGGTTGTATTAGAAGCATTTCCAGTCTTCAAAGAATGGCTTTGTGCGCAATAATGTTAGCATAGTTCGCGATAGTAATTAGTTTTTGCTAACTCGGATTATAGTTTCGTTTTGCCGAACATTAGTCTTCGTATTTGGAAGCCGCGAACAAGGTAATAGAAGTTTGATTTTCAGAAGAAATTATTTATGTTGTTATCTTTATTCTCATTTCAAGATGTAATTGTAATGGATTGAGGATCCCGACAACCGTTGAAATTAGTATATAAGCTGTTGTTGGTATAAAAAATGAGATTCGTGCCTTGGCACGTTTTTCATTAACTAGTTCAATGCAAATCGACTTCGGATTCCATAAAGTTTTCCACAAAATGGTTATTGTAAATTCCCATTTTGAAGTCTATTTACATTGAATTAAGGGTCCTACGGCCATCGAAATTAGTAAGCCGCCATCGGTATCAAAAATAAGATTCACACCTACATGCGTCTTTCATTAACCAATTCAACGTAAATCGATTTTCAATTTTCAAAGTTTTTCACAAATAATTATTGTAATTCTCACCTGAGATTTGTTTGTATTGAATTGACAGTCCCGACGGCCATCGAAGTTAGTATGCCACCGCCGGTATCGAAAATGAAATTTGTACCTATGTGCGATTTTCATTAACCAATTCCATGCAAAAGGATTTTTGAATTTTAAATTATCACAACTTTCAAATTGAGTAGAGGGTATACACGACAAAAATTAGGCCTTGCTATTTTGCCGTTTATACACTCGAATTCACCATTAGTTCTTTGTATATATACTGTCCATTTAATCTTTTGTTTCCTCGGCCAGAGATAAATTTTTTAAAGGGTTAATTTTAGAAAATAAGTGCTGAAAGGGCGATGTGGGGTGCCTAACCGCTTCCCCACTCGTAACAGTAAATCCTTGAACCCATCTCTGATTTTTGTAGACCAGAACGCAAAAGGAGTCATTCAAAAATATACTCCAAGCAAATGATTTTCTAAAGATATCTTCTTTGGAAATGTTTTTGGGGTGACTTAACACACCTGAACTCATTGTTAAGTGGCAACTCTAATTTTTTAAAAAGTCGCAGTTGTCAAATTCATTTGAACAAAATTGTCGCATATATAAAGTCAAGTATTCTCTTTTGCCGTTTCTCACGGGAAACGCCCATAGCGGAAAATTTGAGAGGCGACAATTGGAAAGAAAATAGGAAGAAAGTTATTTTCATTTTGCTGTTTTCCCTCCTCTTTCCATAGGGATTCAAACAAAGGGAGGAGGAAAATTTTTAATTCTCTCGTCCTTTCCCTCCCCCTTCCACAACTTCCAAACAAAGCCTAAGCCTTGTTAGGAATAATTCCCAGAACCCAATAATAATGCGTACCGATTATAGACAACAAGGAAAAATTGTAAAACCCTACAAGGCGGAATTAGGGTTTCACCTCAACTCCCTACGACACGAACGCAAGTTGAACTTGTTATAGCACACCTTGCTATATGCCACGAATACTACTCAACTGCACCTTACGATCTTCTATCGTATTCCCGTCACGTCTAGAAACACAAACCGAGTGTAGACTATTTTGTGATCTCTTTGCTCTCCCTAAGCCTACCTCTATTTCGTGAATAATAGAAAACATCTATATGACACAGAAAGCGTAACGTGTATATATAGGGCTACGATAGGGACCTAAGGAGTAATAAGTTGGGGCTCCCAGTATAAATAAGAAACCATAATCCCACCTGAATTCTATTTCTTATTTCACTAATTATAATTCACCCTACTACAGAATTACAATTGCACTCTCATCTTTATCTCAATTATATTACGAGCTCCATGATATTAAATACTTATTAATCTCCCCACGTTAAGATTACAAATATCCATTGATTAAAATAAATTATTAACAAGCCTATCACGTTGACAAAAATAAGTATTTATTTAAAAAATAAATACTTATTTTTTGAATTAAAGAAATAGATTATGAGAAAATAACTTGTCTCGTAAAGCGAAAAATAAGTATCGTAGCAGAACAGGGCCTTACTAATGATAAAAAGAATTTTAAGTGAATTGTGCTGGGAGAGAGAGTAGTTCAGCAACTATTTAGGGTGTTTCCGGTAGGTAAGAATTTAAGGATCACTTCTTGTTATTAGAAAATGTCAAGTTGTTTCCACTAACAAATAAGTTGTGGAAAAATGTCAAGTTGTTTCTACTAATTAATAAGTTGTTGAAAATTTTAACTTTGTTGAGAGAGAGTTGTTGAAAAATGTCAAGTTGTTTTTACAAACCAATAAATTATATTAGATGGGATGCAAAACTTGTTGCTTAGTATGAACAATAAACTAAAATGCTATAACTTGTTCCCCAAATTGTTATGAAAATATGACCTTATTTTTTTTTTTAAATTTTTGGGATCAATCGGAAATTCAATATGGCCTTATTTTAATGTAACACTTTTCATTGTAAAAGAATTGGCACACAAAACTCGGGCATGTGTAACTGCATCTGAAATCTATAGAGTACGGTATATTTACTATTTGACACTTAAAAGGACAAAATTTTAAATTCAGATCACATAGAAGAGCTTGAAAATCACTACTCAAAATGAAATAGATAATCTATGAAAAATTATTCAATATCTTTAGGACACCGTCATGTGCTGCCCCAGGTGTCTCCTCAACCACACATTTTTGTGAATCCCGAAATTAAATGTAAGGACCCCACAATAATTTGTGGCGGGAAGAGGCATAGGAGCCCCAAGGACGTCGAATAATCTCTCCATAATCAATTATTGTAGCTGAATTTTTTTTCAGTGTAAAAAACGGGTGGACCATAATGTAGGGAGATCCCGCTGGATCGAGTCTGTCCACATTTGTTTCAGTGAGGGCTTTTCACCTTTGCAGTAATTTACCCAATCCCACATCGATTGTACACAAGAGAAATGCCATTTTTCTATAACCGAGCCGAGGGCTCACAGTTCATACCGTGGGGGTGTGGGACTGGGGATTGCGCGCGCTCCACGTAACCCTAAACCTCTCTGTGTAAATCAGAGTTTGTGTTGTGGAGGGACTTTCTCCGGTGTTTCACCTCCCACCGAGAAAGAAACACCGATGCCCGCGTGTGTAGATCTCCGGCGTTGATTTAGACCCTCGAGAGTGCTTGAAGGGAGTGTGCTGCTGGTACTGGGCACGTGCCTTGCGGTCACTGTTCCTCGCCTCTCGAACACCCCTATTTTGTGAACATTAGGGGGATAACTACTTATTTAGCAAACTTAATAATAATAGATTTCTCAAATTAAAAAATATGAAATATAGATTTTATTTGATAGATGTTGAAGATCTATCAAACCTTGCAAAAAAATTTACAAATTATTTTTGTAAATTCATTATTTTTAACCTTGAAAATAGGTCTTTATTTTTTAATTACTTACGGAGCATTTGAGAAAGAGAAACGGGACCAGAAACCAAGTCTATTTTAGGCTCCATTCTTCCTAACTTTTTATCTAGTATTTTTTTTTGATATTTTTTATTTCTTGTAATTTTTTGTTTAGTATTTTGACTTAATTTTTAAAATTAATCATTCATATCAATGAGTTTGAGCTAAAAGTTGAGCCGGTCAGTCCAAATAAAGAAACAATCAGCTACTTAATCTACCACATTGATTTTGAAAAAAGATATTTGCACTTTACTTTTTAACATATGCACTCCAAAAAAATTCCTTTATTATGCTTTGAAAATTATGTTATGCGGAATTTGAAAAAACTGGAGTGAAAATATCAACGCAATTTTGTTTAGCAAAGGGAAATAAGGATCAACACTATGGTAGAATCTCTGAGGATCTGAGAACTCCTCTCGGCTCTCCAGTAATGGGGGAGGAGCTTCCCGTTCTCGCGGTTGCTGCTTTTTCGGACTCATACCGAGTCCACATTGATAATCGAAATCGTTCATTATAAATCTCATCAAGTACTTTAAACTAAGCATATAACAATTTGTTCTGATCGCATACGTTCAATACCTGATCCAAAATCTTTTCAAAAAAAATACCTGATCCAAAAGCATTTTATCTGGAGAAAAATGGGAAAAAGTGGTTTCTATCCAGCGTGTCCAGTTCAATTTTTTTTTAATATTAATGTGATCTGATTAGTTATCAAACGGTATCCAATCAACACAAATTTTTACATGATTGAAATACTCGATAAAATCTACATAATGAATGATTCCGATTATTAATGTAGGCTCGGTATGAGGCCGAAAAGGAGCAACCGGAGGGGAAGCTCCTCTCCCATTACTAGAGAGGAACCAGATCCAATCTCTGAGATCGATTTGAAGAGCTAAAATCCTTGCTTTTTATGGTTCATGTTATGCATTTTTCAGTGTTGATTGTGAGTGATTGTATGTACCGGCCAGAGGATTAAAGCTATGCAGCAACTAAGAATTAATGCATTGAATGAATCAAAGATCCACATTAAATAAATAAAAAAAATTGAATCCAATTAAAGAAGGTGAAAGTACATAAACACCCCCTCAACTATCACTCTTTCTCGTAAACACCTCCTCACATTTAAAAGCGTCCATGGAGGCCCCCTCACCTATTCCCGTTACCCAAGTAAACACCCTTCCGTCTCAGAACTGTTTGCTGGGAGGTCACATGTCAGCAAATTGGGCATTTTTTGGACAAAAATGCCCTTTGTACCAAATCAATCCTCTCTCTCTCTCTCTGCACAAACCTGGCAAAACCCTCTATTTGTGGCCTTCCGCATGGCCTCCCACAGGAAAACAAACCCAATTGATTCAACAGAGAAAACAAAGCCAGTCCACAAACCTCAACCCACAAATACAAAATCAATCTTAAGAACCAAATCAAACCTTAAAATTAAACCCACTAATCAAATTCAATCAACAAATTGAAGTTGACACCCACAAATTCAATCCAGCCGAAACACACATATACATACACCTATATATATACATATATACATACCATTAAAAATTCCAAGAATCCACCGAGAAACTCGCCGGGAAGTCAACAACAGGATCGGAGAAGCACTGTCGCGTGGGTTAGATTTCGGAATTCGACATTGTCGATTCCACCGGATCCACATTTCAGCTATCGTCGAGGGCAAGGGAAGCTGCTTGGTCACGGAGAGAGAGAGCGCCATGAGTAGAACGGAGCCGAAGTGTCTCGAATTCGCCGCGAAATCGACAACTTGAAGTCGTCGAGGATCGACATTAAGCGCCGTATATCAGCACTCGAATCTCAGCTTCGTGATATCGAAGGAGATAGCCGGAGTTGAAGCTTCCCTTCCGTTGCTGGCGCTGCCAATGGTGGTCGCCGATCACTCTCCTCCTCCTCCTCCTCCTCCCTCTCTCTCTCTCTTTCTCTCTCTCTCTCTCTCTCTCTCTCTCTCTCTCTCTCTCCGAACCAGAACTAGGGAGGGGTGGGGTAAATAATTATAGGTTTTTTTGAAATTATCATGTAAGAGTGTAATATAATTAGGGTATATTTCAATTTATCCATTCCGTTAATGGAGTTTGTCTTTATTTCGTTTCCAATAGTTGATGGGGTCTCCATGAGCGCTTTTAAATGTGAGGAGGTAATTACGAGAAAGAGTGATAGTTGAGGGGGTATTTATATACTTTCACCATTAAAGAATCTTGATATATCCTTTAAGCTTGAGAAAATAGATAAGAAATTAGCTAGCTACCTTTCTTGCACAAAAAAAAAAAGGTTGGGAAACTAAACAAAGGGAATTGCTTAAAGTTGCAAAAGCTTTTCTGAATGGAGTGGCTTTAGATGCCGTTCCGGATTCTTGGAAAAGGAAGTTTTAGAAAATGAAGGTAATTTCAAGCTCCAAAATCATGTATTTCCGTAAATAATTTTCTTATCAATATGGATCTTGTTTTATAGATCTCATTAAGATCTTTTAAACAATGCAAAAAAAATTCAAAAATTATTTTTTATTTTCGTTATATTTGAGTTTGAAATTACCCTCTTTTTGAAAAAGAAGGTTTTTGGAGAAAGTGGAACGGGGCCTAGCTAAAGCCTTATATTATAGTCTAGTCGTTAAAAAAACGTAGGAAGTACTAATCGTGAATTGGATTTCATCATGGCATCAAACAATTTAATTATTGGATTAGTAATATCATATTCCGATTGTCTAAAAAGTGGAAAACGTATCTCGACATATAAATAAGTGGATTTTTTTAATTTTTTTTGCGAGGATATAGTCATATAGAAGTGAATTGGATAAGCTCTTTTTGTAGTGATGCGCATTTATTTATGCCAAAATTTACCCCTTCCCTTTCTTGTTTGTCACCTTTGAGTGAAGAAAAGAAAAATGGAAAACTTTTGTGCATTCATTTCCCAAAAATAATGGTTTTTCCTCAAAAGTGATAAGATTGTATTGATAAACATCCAACAACACTTACAAAACAGAGATCATTACAAAGAACTTGAGCAAAGCCAAACTAATCATCTAACAAATATACAAAACAAGTAAATCACAAAAAATAATGGTAGTTTTCTTCTTCTTACAAAAACAAACCTCATGCTAACTACTCGGGATAGAGCGTAAGCTAGTGATGCTTTCCCCTAGCAGCAACGGCACTTGTATTACTCTCCCACAACCCCGTTTTCACGGTTAACTTTTCCTCTGTACCTTTTGTAGGTAGTGTGTAAAGAAAATCAGGTTAAAAATTTGTTGAGAAAAAGATTAGAACATTACAATTTAACTTCTCAAGTGCATCGAGAAAGAAAATGAGATTAAAGTGTAATATTTTGCTCCACCTATGGAGTGTAGGATTGATTTTAAAAAAAAGTTAGTCAACCTACGTAACCTTAAATTTAAAGGCCAAAAGCCTAGATCTTATAATACAAAGCGTAAATTTCTTGATACGCGAGAAATTTGTTTTGTAAATTTTATATATGAGAAATTGATTTTTTTTTTATTTTGTAAAATTTATATGCAATCTCATGCACGGTCGGAAGTTTCTCAATACAAAAGTATAGAAATTTTTCGGTACAGAGGATGGGTCTTCCTCCTATCAAATGCTTGTAAAAATGAGAAACCTACTCTTCTATAAAATGACGTGAAAGAAAAACCTACATGACAGGAGTACTTGTCTATAAAATGACGGTTTTTTTTTTTAATCATGATAAAATGATGTTAAAATCATGACAAAATGACGTTTTTGTTTTTGTTCGTGGTCACATGACATGAAGTTGAATGGGAAAGACTAGGTGCGTTTATTGCCCCATGGTATGTCAATTTTTACTCTACTTTTTTGTAGAGAGAGACTAGGGTACACTACCGTCTCGTGAGGTTTTAGCAGCACAGAGGGTCCACTACTTCAATTTTGAAAGGGAAAGGATTGGGTGCGACTTGCGAGTGTTTTTCCTTTAGATGAAGCTGCCCAAGTTGAGAACTGGGTTTGACTCCTGTGGAGATAAGGCTCTGTTTGTTTGGGCATGATTATCTATTTTTTGGTATTCGGTTGTGTAAAAAATAAAAAAATATTTTACTTATAAAATATTTTTCATTAATTGAATAAAAATGACTTACCTGTAAATCTTTTGTAAGTTATTTTCCAAAATAAACTCGTTGTCTTCTACTGCAATTTTCATTGCTCAGTTTCATCGGTCGTCGATCCTGACCCACGCTCAGTTTCAATATTCTCAGATCTCTTCACTGTTGAAGCCCCCTCGATCTATCTCTCTACACTATTTTGTCGATTTTTAAAAATATTTTAATTACCAACCAAATATCAGAAAATAAAAAGTTTGAAGTTTGTTTTTAAAATAAATATTTTACATGAAAAACATTTTACATTGTAAAACATTTTACATCGAAACAAACGGAACTTAAATTACTACTTCTATTGGCTCCAGTCCGTTAAAGGTTTTTAAAAAATAAGTATGAATTTGTAATTTCTAAAATTAAAAATAATGTATTTATGATAATAATTTTTTATTTTTTTTCCACCGTTTAAAAGATCTCATCGAAATCTATCAAACAAAATCCATATTATACAAAAAATTATTTCAGTAAGTCCATTATTTTTAAACTTAAAAATTACATATAAGTAGTTACGGTATTTTTTTAAGAACCCTATACTGTATGACAAATTTTTTTGAGTAAATGTGTGATTTTAAATCAAAGTGATATTTTGACACTTTGATTTAAAGAAAAGAATACCTTTTTTTACATCTTCAAAAAATTTATTCGTGAGTTTTAAATATGCCATGCTGTTCAAATAAAAAGGTACTACTATTATTAAATATGCTGTTCTACGAAAGGGAGACTAGCATACACAGTAAAAAATTATAGTAGTATATTATCTCATCAAAGAAAAATCAAACCGTTTTATAAACAATTAAACATTACGCCACGTACTACCCTTCAAGGAAAATGATTAAAAATTAAAACGAGGGCGTTAGATAACCTTTGAGTGTGTAATTAAGAAATGATATCATTATTGGAGCCATATAGCTTGCCCCCGGATTCATGATCGACCTTCTGTGCTATATAATCTTATTGTAGTTCCAATACTACACTTCATGATTTTAGGAAGACTTGTACTACCATCCATAAACTAATTAAAAGAAAAAATTCCAAATTTTGAAGCAGTTTTTTTTTTTTTTTTTTTTGTAGGTAAGGCTAATTTTAGAGCCTTTTTTTGGGGAAAGGCCGATTTTCGAGTTTTTAGAGCATTTGCATTAGACTCTCTACATTTTGGACCAATTTACACCTTAAAAGTTATTTTTATTACTTTAATTATTCACTTTTAAGATTTTTATTGCATCAGACTCTATATATTAAAATTATTTCATTAAAAATATTATTTATCTATTTTGAAAAAAAACACCAAACTATCCCATTCCCGAGCAATTGTTCACTTAATTATTTATCATTTTTTAATGTATAAATAGTCTAAAAAATTAAGTGCTCCAATTTTCAATCAGTTTGAACTGATATGAAGATTTTATTTTTCTGATCATTTTATCCTAAAGGATCATAATTTATATTTATCCCTAGGACTTTCATATAAGAATAAATAGATAAATGAGTAATTGTTTTTCCTTTATTTACTTAATAATCTTTATATCTTTTTTCTCTTTATTTATTTAATATTATTTAAGTGTTTTGATTTTTAATCCGATTGAATCGGTGGAAAGATCTTATTTTTTTTAATCATTTTATCTTCAATGGGCATAATGAATTTTTGGCTCTAAGGCTTTTGAACGAGCACCCTAAGGCTCCTTATTTAGTTCTAGGTCCCTCTTAGGGTGATAATTGGAAGGCCTTATAGCCAAAAATTCATTACGACCATTTATGATGAAATAATAAGAAAAATAAGATCTTTACATCGGTTCAAGCAGATTGAAAATTGAAACACTTAATTTTTTAACTATATTTTTAATATATAAATGGTGTAAAAAAACAAGTATTCCAATTTTCAATCAGATTGAAAATCGGAACACTTAAATAATATTAAATAAATAAAAGGGAAAAAAGATATAAAAATTATTAAGTAAATAAAGGAAAAATAAAAGAAAATGGGTTCGAATGTTTCTGAGATGCTACGGGGATATTTTCAGGAGATTTTCAGGAGAAGGGAGGTGGGGTTGGGGGGGTGCGTGGGTTAGGGGGTGCGAGAAGAGATTTGCTTTTTCAAAGTAGAGAGGGAGGGAGGGAGGGAGGGAGGTAGCCTGATGTATGGGAGTATTTTTTTATTTTTTTTTAATTTTTGGCCCTTTAATTTAGTTTTGAAGAGGGAAGTAAAGAGGGAGATATGGATGCTCTTAGTTGGGTGTCAAGGTCTAATATAATTGGCAGTGACCTTTTAGGGTCATGGATGGCATATGATTGTTTAGGAGCTTATGTGTCAACCTAGTTGAGATGTTTGCTCCGGTTTGTGATGCCGGTTATCCTTATTCCCTTTAGTCTTTGTAATTCTTATTCAAAGATCAATAAAATTTCTTTTGCCATTCAAAAAAAAAACTGACAGTGACAATGATATAGGTAGAATTTTGCAGATTTCTTTTTTGTGGCAAGTCAATTGAAAAAGAATTGACCATCAATTGCAATTATTCCGGGCTTCTTCTTGTAATTTCTAAGCCAAACCATCTAATTATTCATTATATATATATTTTTTTTGTAAAATCATCTTATTCAATTACCAAATTCTACCTATATATGGATAAATAGTTTTGTGCAGCCGATCCGAATTTATTGAGACTTAAGATTTGCTAGTTTGATTTGGTTTATCTTATTTGGTAACAAATTAGATGGTTTGACATAGTAAATTAAGAGATACAATAACCGCAGCAAGAAGTAAATAAATTAATTATAATCAACAATCTTATTTATTAACCTTGTGATTTGACATGGTGATATAGTCACCCTTTTAATGAACAAATCTAGGGTTCGTCTCCTATGGATATAAAGTCTTGCTCTCGTAGTAATCTAACACACGCAACCATTAGTTGAGAAACAAAAACCTATTTATTATTCTAACTTGATTTATTTAATGTATTATTTGCTCTTAAACTAGATATAGATAAGTTACGTTATGAAATGAGCTTTTGTATTCGTGTAAAATATTTTTATCACTAGTGAGAACACTAAGCCCCCTCCTAGAAAGGCCTCTTAAAAAAATACGTACTTATTTATAATTTTTAAGTTTAAAAATAATATGTTTATTAAAATTAAAAAATATGCAATATGAATCTTGTTTAAGAACTATCAAACCTTGTAAAAAAAATTAAAAAATTATTTTCGTAAGCCCATTATTTTTAAGTTCAAAAATAGGTCCTTATTTTTAAATACTTATTTGGATTTCTGGAACAGGACCTAAAAAGAACAATGTTAAGAACACAATGTTGAATGACTCTGGATTGTGTTTGAAGATTTTGTTCTGAGGATGCCTTCCTATTAAAAATAAACAACATATTAGTCTAAAGTCCAAACGAAACAGCCCCATGGGAGCTTTAGTCCAGCCTAAGTTTTTGTAATGTGTAGAGTCCATTAATAAAAATATTTTAGAGTCTATAATCCGTGAAAAGACAAAATTACTTTTAATGAGACAAGGGCTTTGTTTGGTTAAAACAAAAAATATATATTTTCATTTAAATTGTCTTAAGGAAAATTTTAAAATCAGCCCAATGAGCTGACAATAGTAGGTGTGTGAATGTGTATTAAAAGATGTAAAAAATAAACAAAAATACATATTTTTCTTACCTCATAGTGGGTTGACAATGGCAAGATCGTTGTCTTAAATGAGACAAAGGGTTTTGTTTGGCTAACAAAAAAATTTTTTTTTTGTGTGTTTTTTAATCTTGTTGCATTTTCATAGGGTACCCTAGGGTTTTAAGCACTTTCATAGGGTTTTAGAGTGTACTTTCTTATTGTAGGGTTTTAGCGGTTTAGACACTTTAATAAGGTACCCTAGGGTTTTAGGCACTTTCATATATATGGTACTTTAAGATTTTAGGTACTTTCATAGGGTATCCTAGAGTTTTAGGTACTTTCAACACTGATCAACCTTGGTCAACGCTGGTCAACCTTGGAGTGATTTTTTTGTAAATCCTAGACAGAATGTCCTTTAGACTTTATGGAAAAATATTTATATCCTTATTATAGCAAAAAAATTCTTATAGTATGTCATCCTACTCAATTTATCCTTAAAAAAAATAAAAAATAATGATGTGTGTACCGATTGTGTTGGGTGAGTGGAGCTCACTTCAAAGTTTCACACAGAATAATTTAAGCCGTTTATTAATTTGGAAATAAATTTTTAAGTTGATTGAAGGGCATATTCCACATTCTCTTCTTAAAAAATAAGTATCTATTCATACTTCACAAGACAGGTCATTCTCTTACAATACATCATTTTTAATTCAAAAAATAAGCTACTTTTCAAAAAATAAATACTTATTTCTAAAACTGGAACGGGACCTGAATCAAACACTTATGATTATTTGATTTAGCTAATTTTTTTCTAGTACAACTTAGCGCCAGTTTACGGTACAATTTGTGCCTGTTTCACATAGCTTTTGGGGGATTTTTTTTTATTTTTGTTCTTATTCATTTTTTTTCCAATTTTTTGGTCATTATCTTGAATATTTCCTAGAATATTTGGCTAATTTTTTATTTTTTCCATTTCTCTCGATGAGATGAACTAATAATTCACAAAAATTTGATGCAAAATTAACAAATGCGAACTTTTTTTTGGATAACGACAAAAACCATTTATCCCACAATAAAATTTGTGAAACAAAAATCTCAATAAAAAAGCTACGTGAAACAAAAAAATCCACAAAAAATCTATGGAAAACAAAATCTCCTTCATTAAAGGGTTTTGGATTTTAAATTTTAATCATTATTCTATTTCTCTCCAATCATTACTATTATTTTTCTCTCTATCTCTTTAATTATTATTCATATTTTTTATTATTTTCTATAAATCCAAATTCAAAACCCCAAAATAAAAGAGGTCCAAATAATTTGGATCATTTGTGTGAGATAGGTGATAACTTCCATGCATCATCAATAATTTGGATAATTTGGATCAATCTGTAAACTTTTTTCTGCCAGAAAAGGATTTTAGGGGGAAAAAAAAAAAAAACCCCACTGTACTACCATTCCGAGACAAGGGGCACATACGTCACTGTCACGAAATAGCCCCAGCATATTTGTCCTTCCAAAGCTCATCCCCTCCCTCCCTCCCTCTCTCTCTCTCTCTCTCTCACTCTCTCTCTCATAAGAATTTCCTTCCCCCTCACTTCCTCTCTCTTAAACAATGGGTTCTCGAATCCCGTCACACCAGCTCAGCAGTGGTCTCTACGTCTCGGGTCGACCCGACCACCTCCCCAAGTCCCCCCAACCCACAATGTCCTCTCGCGCCGTCCCCTACACCGGCGGCGACATCAAGACCTCCGGCGAGCTCGGCAAGATGTTCGACCTCACCACCACCCCCACCACCTTCGACCCCACCCTAACCCCTCGTTCACGTCTCTCCTCCTCTTCCCAGCACAACAGCGGATCCGTCCGATCCGGCCCAAACTCCGGCCCAATCCTCCACCCCACCGGCCTCATCACCTCTGGCCCGCTCACCTCCTCGGCGGGCCGTCGCTCCGGCCAATTAGACCCCAGTGTTTCGATGCCAAGGGTCGCGTACGGCTCGGCCGTGACGAAGCTGGGCGACGACGCGAAGCTAGGGTTTAACGTGTCGAAGCCGGTAATGTGGGTGGTGGTTGTGGCGGCGGCGATGGGGTTGCTGGTCGGAGTGTTCTTATTGTTGGCGGTGAAGAAGGCGGTCGTGCTAGTGGCGGTGGCCGGAGTTCTGGCGCCGGTAGTGGTTGTGGTGGTTTGGAATTTTTTTTGGAGGAGGAGAGGGTTGTTAGGGTTTTTCAGGAAGTACCCGGATGCTGAGCTTAGAGGTGCCGTTGATGGGCAGTACGTCAAGGTCACAGGGGTAATTTCCGTATTTTATTGTATGCCTTTTTTACATATTATTTGTAGTGACGTGTGGATTGATTAGATATTATTATATGTTTTGCATCTATAAATTTTCGTTTTTTAGTAAATTGAATTTGGACATGACGACTACTTGCTGATGTTGATTTGCAATTTTATATCCTTCTATTAATAGTAGGTTCTATTTTAGGTCTATTGGTTTGAGCTACTTGGTGCTGTGACTCGTGGTTTATTTGTGATATTATTATTATTCCATGACCTTGTAGAATTATAGTAACTCCTAAGCCCCACATATTTGACCCATTGGTTGTGCGTCTAGCAGTGTGTGTGGTGGGGGCCGTGCCGGCTCAGGGGTAAGCCCCACAAGCTCCTGGGCTTGGGCAATGGCAACCAATTTTTTATTTTATTTTATGGTGACCAAGTTTGAGTACCACATTTTGGATACTATGTGAGGTGTGACCGTTGTATTGGTGAATGTGCTCCTCTACATGAAAAATGGGGCACATTTTGCTAATACAATGGTGACACATAGGGATGGCATTCGGGGCATTTGGGGCGGATATTGGTATATCCGTACCCGATCCCCAAAACCCGAACGGGGAGTGGAAAAGCAACCCATAACCGAACCAAACGGGGTTCGGGTAATAACCGAACCGAATGGGTAACCGATGTCATCCCAGATTTACACAATGCACAACAAATTACTCCATCGGAGAACCAGAGATGCAAAACAGAAGTAAATCACACCCACGTAAACAAAAATCAATTGCGTATATGAAGCCCGAAAAACTTGCACGAAGAAGAGGAAATCTAGATTTGACAAAACTTGGTAACTCTATTAAATCTACAAATTAGAAACAAGATTGGAGAACTATAGAAGATCGGACATCATGAATCGACGGCGTCACAGTGCAACGGAGAACCATAGACGGCTTGACGGAGAGAGACTCTATGCACCCGGATTGCTCCGTTAAGGGGTCCAACGAAGAGTAGTCGTCGGCATTGGGGGCGAGAGAGTAGGGGATCGAAGGAGATATCAGCCGTTGGATTTGTTGGATAGGGACCACGGAGGGACGTAGACCGTTGAATGTGGGCAAATGTTTTTCTCTCTGATCATCATCATCATCTTGTTTGAGGAGACCAACTGGTTTCAGTGGTTTGGGTTTGTGTGTGACTGGGGTGGGGTGGGGTGGGGTGGGGTATTTATTTGGGCTTAATCGTGGTTGAGTTGGGTTAACTGAGGGTTTAAAATCTACTAGCTGTAATATTATATATATATATATAATTTTAGGAGTTCGGTTCGGTTCGGGTAACAGTTAAATCATAACCGAACCGATACCTGTTCGATTATCCAAGACGTCAACCATACCTGTACCCACGGGAAAATTTTCAGTTATGGTTAGAGGAAAAACTTCAGTTACGGTTCGGGTACCCATCAGTTCAGTTCAAATTGCCATCCCTAGTGACACATCACATTGTATCCAAAATGTGGTACTCAGACATGGTCACAAAAGCATTAGTGGGAAGTTCATTGTAACACAACCAACGTGGTGGTGATATTTATGGTGATTAGTCATTTCAAGAACTTAGACATTTGAAAACTATATTGCTGAGAGAGAAACAATGAAATCGATTGACATTCTTGATTTTATAAGATCTTATTAGGAAGATGGTTGGTTGCAAATGGTATGGGCTGCGTAATCTTAATGATTCAGCGTGTTTGATAACCCTCCTTGGAGGGGGGATTGGGATTGTGAAGTTGAGGGTCCCCTAATACCTTGTTTGGTTTGGCATTTGTTGAGGGTTGACCCATGGGATTGTTAATCCCCCAAAACAAACATGCTATTTACAATCCTACAATCTAATCCTGTGTAAAACAAACATGAATAAACAATTCATATTCTCATTAATAATCCCACTTCATTACGAATCCCCCCAAAACAATATTTGTTGTCAAACACGCCCACGGAAATGTGCCCTTAGAGTACTTACTTGATATTCATTCTTCCATTTTCTAGAGGAGTTGATGAACTCAACACGCGCATCATTTTTGTA
Organism: Rhododendron kiyosumense; assembly: GCA_019656275.1. NCBI lineage: Eukaryota > Viridiplantae > Streptophyta > Magnoliopsida > Ericales > Ericaceae > Rhododendron > Rhododendron kiyosumense. The sequence continues at coordinate 340,608 of BPLS01000329.1, forward strand.
GAGAACGATGTTGTTTGTGCAAGTAAATCACTCATTCTGTGGATTTCTTTGAGAACTTGGATTCGTTGCAGCCAATCTTCTTTGGCTTTATACAGTTTTGGTCCCGATATTTAGGTTGCCCAAGCCGGATCCCAAGTTTGGTTGCCCAATGTTATAAAAAATAAAAAGACATACACGTCAAAACAAAATCAAGGTTGCACTGTGCTTTTAGCTTGAATTAATAAGAAAGATCAAAATGTAACCCCGGTTATAGTGCTTTATGTTTAGCACGATCCGATTTTATAAAACTTCTCTTTGCATTTTTTGAAACAAATTCTTCAATTAAGTCATTGTACTTTAATTTACCCAATCAATTGAGATCTCATAGCCAAAACACTCATGATCTCTTGTGACATGGTAGTCCAAATGGCTCGTGACAGGGCTCAATTGAAAAAAAGGATTCATGTAGCCGACCCCAAGTGATTGGGACTTAAGGCTCGGTTTGGTTTGGTTTGGTTAACTTAAAAAAACTCCTCTCTGCTGGAGCAATGGTAATCGGTTTGCAAAATTCGATAAGCAACCCATACCATTTGCAAACCACCATCTTCCTGATAAGATCTTACAAAATCAAGGATGTCAATCAATTTTTTTACTTCTCTTGGCAATAAAATTTGAATGTCTAAGTTCTTGGAATAATTCATCCCCACATAAAAAACCGTGTTGGTTGTGTTTCAAGAAACTTCGTTAAATCTTAAACTTTTTTTTTTTGTTTTGTTGGGTGCCCCATGGTGGGGGTTGTCCAAGCCCGCAGGCCTGCAGGGCTTACCCCTCGGCCAACTCTGGTCCTATATGGAGTATTTTACTGGATGAAAACAAGGTTGCACACAAGTATATTAAAACATGCAATTGACCACCATGAGAAGATAATAACAATACGAAGGAGCTGCCTAGAATAAAAAGGATTCCTACTGAGCATAATTATTATGCAAACAAATTGTTTCCAACTTTTAGGAGAAGACATCAACTACCCCAAGATCAAAACGAACGAGACAAATAGTTTTTTTTGCCAAGACACAGAGAAAACATCAACCCACTTCTCCCTCTTTATATATTGTATTGGACTCAATACATATTGTGATGGACTCATAACCTACCCTCCTTGCCCTCCTCTCCTTTCAACCTAAGCTCCCATTTCTTCAACCTGCGCTCCCATTCCTCCAATCTCAATTTCAATTTTTTCAATTTCTTTTCCCATGCCTCCAAATATTTTGCCACGCCTCCAAACCCTCTTGTTTGACAAAATTTATGATGAGGCAAGAGGATTCGGAGGTGTGGCAAAAGAATTAGGAGGTGCTGGAAAAGGAATTGGGGGAATTGAAATTGAGTCTATTACAATATATTATGAGTCATTTACAATATGTAAAGAGGGAGAAGTGAGTTGATGTTTTTTCTATGTGCCTTGGCAAGAAAACTATTTTGTCTCATTTATTTTTATCTTGGGGTAGTAGATGTCTTTTCCTAAAAGTTAGAAACAAGTTGCTTGCACTGTAATTATACTCTGCCAATTGGAGCCCAGCAGTTTGAGTTCAAGGGCCGTGTATGGTTCAGCTGCGACGGTGTGAAGGTAGGGTTTAACGTGTCGAAACTGGTAATGTGGGTGGTTGTTGTGGCGATGGGGTTGTTGGTCGGAGCGTTTTTTATGGTGGCAATGAAGAAGGTGGTTGTCTTAGTGGCGGTGGCCGGAGTTCTGGTGCTCGTGGTGGTTTGGAATTTTGTTTGGAGGAAAGGGTTGTTAGGGTTTTTCAGGAAGTATCCGAATGCTGAGCTCTAAGGTGCTGTTGATGGCCAATACGTCAAGGTCACGGGGGTAATTTCCAATTTTATTATATGCGTTTTGTACAACTGTGTCATTATTTGCAGTGACGTCTGGGTTGATTAGTTATTATATTTTGCATCTAAAGCTCTTCATTTTATTGAATTTAGTCATGATGACTCTCTGCTGATGTTGATGTGCATTTTTATTACCTTCTATTGATAGTAGGCTCTATTTTTAGGTCTATTTGTTCTTCTAAGCGTAGAGCTATCGTGGTTTATTTGTCTTAGTATTATACTATTACTATTATTTAGTGTTCTAAAAGGCGCTCGGCACTAGTCGGGTGGTGACCCATGAGAGAGAGAGAGAAGACAACGGGCGACAAGATCGGTTTCTCCGTGTCGTTGTCTTGGGTTGCAACTGGGTTAGGGCAAAAGACTTATGACTAGAATTAGAAATTGTATATACTTTGTTAAAATTACACCAGAGGCCCTTTTATTATATTACCACAACGCTAAGGCCCTTAGCCGCCTAGCTCTGCCAAATGCCGCCTAATATCCTTGGCTGCCTAATGAACTGCCTAGGGGAACTCGCGGCAGTCGCCGTCGAGGCGGCGTTTTAGAGCACTGTTATTGTTCCATGACCTTATTTGTCGAAACTTCTCATCTTTAGGGCCGAAGTTGGATGCCAGTGGCCAGACTGAAATTTTTGTGGTGAACTACTTCTGTCTGCAATTTAGGAGACGTCTGTATGAATAGTGTGATTATGCAAGCAAGTCATACATGTAAATTCTCTGTGGCATTTGCCAGATTGGTTATGAGGCACCTAAATTTGCTTCTGTGGGGGTTTAAATATATAACTCTACCACATGTCTAGCATCGTTCTTGCAAGTGAGGTTAGTGACTTGTCCTTGAAAGGTTTCTGGAAATTTGCTTTACCATTGGGGTTGATTCAAGCTGGTGTATTGCGCCCCAGACTGCCATTTCTCTTTGGACTTTTTGAAGTATATTCTTTTGCATTTGGATACTTAATTCCTTGTTCGGATCATGTTTTGGAAAAAAAATCCAACTCAAAAAACACTCTTTCCCCCTACTTCCAATCATTACTCTCATTTCTCTCTTTGCTCATCACCCCTATCTCCAATCATTTATTCTAATTTCTCTCTCTATCTCTCCCCACTCATTACTCTTATCTCCAATTATTACCCTAATTTCTCTTTTCACTCATTATCCCAAAAACCAAACCAAATTTTTTTCAAAAACTCATCCAAACACAACATAAATTCTGGAAGTGTGTTTCAATAAATTGCAATGTTGGAGTGTTGCAGTTAATGACATGTCAAGTAATGTTGAGTGGAAGAATTGCAAGATTGCAACCTCCATTAATTTCCGAGTCCTATAATATGATCAATTCTGCACTTCCCAAATTAACAAGTACGTGAAATTTCATGATGTGATTTTATGAAGCCGTATGTTTTGGCCATACAGGCTGACGCAAGTAGCCATCTATAGGTTGAAATTGAAGTTAATTTACTAGCATTGCAGCTATTTTACTGTGCAGTGATTACTAGCATTGTTGCATTTTAGCTGCAATGTGCCTTGGAGGATTGCTTACTAGTTTTCTTGATACTATGTTGTTCATATATTTTGAAAACACGCATATCTGTAGTTTCCGAAACTCATCCAAATAAAGATGCTATTTAGCTTAAGCTTGTTGAGATTTTTGGGTTGTAAAATAGTTGTTCTTAATATTTTATCCGATTCCCATTATCCTATTCTATGCCCATCGCCTCCTCTGATTCCCTTTCCTTCTCTCCCTTCCTGAACCCCTTCTATCCGTTTTCTCCTCCTTCTCCACCCTTTTATTTCTGATCTTGGCTCTTTTCTTTTATTCACAAAACGATGGGCATCTGTAACGAGATGGCATGAGGTGGCGGAGCTGGTGGTGTTGGCCGGGGTTATGGTTCTCATCATCAGCTTTCCTTCTAATTGTTTGTGGGTACCGAATTGATGGCTACTCGGCGGTCATTTTAGAGGGCTTTCGGTTGGCGACGAGGGCGGCATCGGTAAGGATCTCTGGTTTCTTCTTGTCTCTCTCTTTCTCACTCACTTTTTTCCGACCCCCTAGTTGCTGGTTTGTGTGCATCCGATTGCTGGTTACCCTTTGTTTGCCCTGTTTCTCGTTCGTCAAAGTTGTCTGTCTTGCTTTCCTCTTCGGTTTTCTGCTGGGTTCTCCGAGGTGTGCCTATCGGCTTGGGTGGGCTTGCGGTGGTGTTGATGGATGGCGTGGTCGTCCGCCATATCACTGTTGGGTGGTTTGGTTTTTGCTTAACGGCTGTGATGCTTCCGCGGCAGTGTGTGGGGGTGATGGATCTATCAGTTTCCATGGGGTTTACCGGTGGTGGTGTGGTGGAGCGTGGTAGCAGGGATCTGTTGGTTGGTGGTTGCTGTCTGATGCGGTGGGCAGCATTGGGTGGCGGTGACTGGATGTGCTCAGATTAGTGATTTAGGTTTAGGGTTTTCTTTGGTTTGGGCTTAATTGTTTTGATCTTGGTTTTTTTGGCCCATTTGGGGTTTTATTCTTGTATTTGTTTTATCTGGGCTTCTAGGCCCTCGGATGTACTGGGCTTGTCCCATTTGGCTGTATTTGTCCAACTTTTTGTTGGATTCCCCTCCCCTATCCCCTTAATAAAATGTTGCTTTTGCCTATCAAAAAAAATAATTAGTTGTTCTTAACTGTGAGTAGAAAGAGTTCATCATTCACCCTCAGAAGAGTATAAACCGATGACAGTCAGAAAGGAACATTAGGAAGACATCATAGATCCCTTGTAGCTCTGGCTTATGGGTTCTGGGAATCCATTGGCTGGTTATTTTACTGTCTGTGTTGGTCAAAGTGTCCAGAGAGTGAGCGCAGAATGAGTAGTGTGGCTAAAAGGTTGTTTCACCAGCCCCAAATTGAATATGATGTCTTGATTAATATGCACGAGTGGATTCATAAGGTTATTTAATGGTCAGGCTTGTGAGAATTCACACTAGATGGCGAGGAGGTTTAATGGGTGGTCTGGAGACATCGTTTTGCTTTCATGCTGTTGCCTTGTTTTGAATTTGGGCTTGTATATGGTCCTGGAGATTTTTGATGTTCTACTCTGCGATCCATCCTTTGAGCTGATAAAAGAGCTAGTGGATGCCAAATTGCCAATTAATTGGTTAAAATTGGAAGAAATACTTGTTCTGTGTTACTGAGTAGTGCCAATGGATTTCTGTGGTAGGATTCTGAGGGATGCCTTAATAGGATGTTCCATTTTCATAGAAATGCCATTGTTATTACATTTATGAATTTGAGTTGGATGTACTAAATTCTTTTTGTTGATAGAATCTAAAGATTCTAAACGACCCTCGTGTTACTTAAAAAGTTTGAACTCTCTGGTAAATCATTGAACTCCTTGAGGAGTATTTGTTGTATATGTGGTAGAAGAAAGCTATGAATAGTTTCTCATGGCAAAGCACTCTCCTGCTAGTTTGATATCACATTTCGAACACATTCTTGTAATCCTCTCACTCAATATGCTAATTTTAAATACGTCTGTTTCTGACCTGAATTTTTTTTGGTAATCGGAAGTTTAAAAAAAGAGAAAAAAAAACATCTGTTCACTTCTGCGGTGATCTGATCAGTTGATAAAACTATGTATAATTCCTGCTCCCATTCTTTTGGTTGTGCTGTGATTAGCTTTTATGTTTGTCTTTTGATGGATTAAAGGAGGGGGGAAAATTGTATTCTACACGAAATTGTGCGCACTTGCTATAGTGTTTTCCTAATGATAAACTAACTCAGGTACTGCGGAATCTGTCATAGGCATTCCGTAACATGAACATGATGCATCATGTTTTGAAAACATCTATAGAAAAAGTTGAAAATGAAAGAGAAGTAGAAACCTACCATCATCGTAGGCTAGAATTTCTTGTCTTCCTTGCCTAATTATGTTGTCCAGCTGCCCTTGTGCTCACCTTAATAAGTTCCACCTAAATCTTTCTATGCAGGTTGTCACTTGTGGCAGTATTCCTCTTGAATCATCTTTCCAGAGGGTACCGAGATGTGTATATATTGCCACAGAATTGTACGAATATAGAGGATTGGGTGGGAAATCAGCAAATCCTAAGCACCGTTTCTTCTCGTGGGGATGCAGACATGCAGAGGTTGAGTTCTCTCCCTATTTGTGGAATCTTAATTAGATTCAAAAGGACCGGAACTGCAGGAGAAAATCTTCCCTAATTAATGAAAGAGTTGAAATTTTGGTTTGATTCACTTTGAAGTAAATGTTCTCCTGAACTTAGGTATTTTTGCTCAAAAAACTTAGGTATTATGATTTACAAAATAAAGGAATATTACTTATGCTAAAATTCTCTCCATTTGCAGTTTGTAATTTCTTGAATCAATTATCCCTTGGATATCGCCGATCTCTATTGCGGCAGCTTGAGCCCCTTGGGAAATCCTACTCCATTTGATAAGCAGGCGCCCTGAGGGTGTTGCTTTGATGCACCAAACAAGCTCTCATTGCTCGTGAGCAGCTTGCTTGAGCATTTCCACTATATACTACTCCATAGTCCATACCATACCACTATAAACAACTTCGGGGCATGCAGGCTATGAGTAGCACTCCTTTTAGTTTTTTTTTTTTTTTCAGTTGGATTATTGAAAAGGGTTACTTGAACAAAATCAATAAATTTTCCCGGGTTTATTGCGTGGGTTGCAAAAAAGCAGGCTATGTGTTTTTAAGGGACAAACCGACAAACACAACATTGAGTAGCAGTCTTCTTTAAGTTTGTATACACTGTCATACTGATGCATGCCAGTGATCATATTTCTGTCTGAGCTTTACATTTTGTCATGTGATTAGACTTCTTGCCTCTTGTGGACAGAAATACGTAGCCGATTTTTACATATCCGACTTCCAGTCTGGGTTAAGGGCTCTTGTAAAAGCAGGCTATGGAGCGAAGGTTGCTGCATTTGTCAAACCAACTACAATAGTTAATACAACAAAGGAAAACCGAGAGCCATCTCCTAGCTTTCTACGCTGGCTTGCTGACCACAGTCTCTCTAGCGATGACCGAAGAATGCGTCTCCAAGAAGGGTAAGTTGGTTTCTGGTTTGAGTTTCTGATGCAGCAAATAGAATGAAGCTAATAACAAGAAATAACCAGTTAACCACAAGCAACTCAAAAGAGGAGAAACTCTCTCCGGGTTTTTTTTTCAATCAAATGGAAACTGAGAGCCAAGAGCCTTTACGACTTTGCAGCCGTAGTAGTTCTGAAGAGGCTAGGAATCTAGGAATTTTTGCTCAGCAAGCTATAATACCAAAGAAAATACCAAAATTGGGAAGATTTTGAGCTAGGGCTTGGAGTTGAAAACTGAAAGAGAGAAATTCTCTAAAAGCCCTAGGTCAAACAGAATCTTCTCTACTAAGAAATTAACTAAACATAATATTCCTAAAACGACTAGTTTTTCACTTTTGAAGGCCGGAATGATGAAATTTGAGCAAAATCCACCTTGGTTAACAACATAGTTGTGAGTTTTGCTTATCTAACTGTTTACATGTGGACATAGGTCTTGCGATACAAAGCCTACTAGTCTGATGCTCCTGCATTTAGTTTCTTCATTAAGACATAATCTTGTATTTTGCTTGTCTCTTGGTCCTGGATACTGATTGATCTCTGTGTATTTCATCCCTTCTCTTCTGATTGAGCTGATGACTGATTTCAACTGATTGCTCCTTGAATCATTAGGTATATTAAAGAAGGGAGCACGGTGAGTGTTATGGGGATTGTCAGACGCCACGATAATGTTCTCATGATTGTTCCTTCTCCCGAGCCTGTCTCAGCAGGCTGTCGGTGGGCCCAGTGCCTCCTCCCAACATATATTGAAGGCCTCATTTTGACGTGTGATGAAAGTGAAGCCACCGATGTGATTCCCGTGTAGATATGACATGTATATTGTACTTCATTTCAAATCTCTTTTGCTACTGGCCATGAGTAAATATTAGAAGGTTTAATATGGCAAAAACATCGCTCAATGCCTTTAAGCAACTGTATGTAAAACGGCATTGAAGATGCAGACTTGAAATCTTAAGATCAAATAGTGAGGATAGTTTCCTCATGGATTTATCTGCTTTGTAGTTCCGACGGAGATCAAGAGGGGCTTACAAAGGATGAGTTCCCCCTCTTAGAGAAGCTAGGAAATGTTGTATTGTGATTATACCACCTAATTTGTTTTAGCTGCTATTTGCGTAAATAAGATGACAATACAGTTCTTAGTCTCCTATATTATCCATGCATTCATTTGTACTTCGATAATGTCAGTTGTTTTTTATTATCAAATAAAAAAAAAAGACTGAACTGTTGTGAGGATAGTTTTAGCAGTTGATTTTATCTGATTGGAAGGTGTTGAGAATGAACTTTCATTTTATTCTGATTTCTCTGGCTTTTCACCGAAGCTCAAGAATAATAATCAAAAAGGCTGTTACCCTACCTTATTGGTGCTGGGTTTTAAAAGACAATGCAAATACCACCCAACATAGCATGATAATAGCATCCATGGAGGTATGCTTTCACCATATTAAAATCGTACCGAATGACATGTCTTTTTATGCACTGAACTGGAATTTTTTAAAATTAACAAAAGTAGTTTTGACATTATCATTTGCCATTAATAGAACTGAATAGAAGCTCGAGGTCTATGTCAAAAATTCTTGATTCATCACCATTCTTCTTAACCCCTCAGGGATAAGCGTTCGGTTGCAAAGATTTTACAACGTTCGATATAAAACAGAATCAATTTTCGTCAGGACCAAAGCTGTGTGAATTGATCGCTTCCACTTTAATACAGGCAGCAACACATCTACAAAAATGGGGTGATAACATACATTTAGATGGCAGATCGAGAAAAGAAATTGAAACAACACACAAAAGGCTTCAATTACAATTGGGAAGTGTTGGAGGCTATGTAATTCCATCATATTGATGGTGTGAGATTAATAATACAATTAGGAAAATGCTAAAAATAGACCACTGGACTGTCATTAAAGTTGAAAATGGGAATTCAAATATGTGAAAAGTGTAGAGAAAATGACGGCCGGCCCTACTTTTGAAGATGTAGCTCAGCAAGTCTCATGCGCATAAGTGCAATGTTTCACTAAGTCCTTCAAAAAAAACCTCGCCACGCGCCCCTATAATCCCTGCTGACTTTAATGCGCGGTCCCACCTCCCTCTTTCTCTCTCTCTCTCCTGTCACTTTCTTTCTATCTTTTCTTGTCCACCTCTCTCTTCCTTTTTCTCTTCTGTCAGCTAATAATATGTTTGACTTTGCTCTCACTCTCTCTCTTCCTTATTTTTTCCTCTTACACGTTTCTAATTTTGGTTTTACATGTTTGATCTTTAAAAATATAAAACAAGCTCCATATTAAATGTAAAATTATATATCAAACAAAGTTTTTTTTTTTGTTTTGTTGTTGTAGGCTTTTATTTATTTTATTTTTTCAATAAACTATAATTTTTTAATTTAGAAAAATTAATATTGTTAGTTGTGAATTTATACTGTATTTTCAATCCCCAAAACCATATACCCTAATTTTAATTGTTAATTAGCAGTAATATTAATTTTTAATTACTGTTTAAATGTTAATTAGTAATATTTTTAATCCCAAAAATCATAAAATCTTAATTTTAATTGTTAATTAGCAGTAACGCTAATCTTTAATAGTCTTTTAATTGTTAATTAACATTATTTTTAATCCCTAAAATTTTAAAATCCTAATTTTAATTATTAATTAGTAGTAATAATGCTAATGTGTAATTGCCTTTTAATTATTAATTAACAATATTTTTAATCCCCAAACCATAAAATTCTAATTTTAACAGTTAATTAGTAGTAATGTTAATTTTTAATTGTTAATTAGCAATATTTTCAATACCCAAACTCTAAACCCCAATTTTAACTGTTAATTAGTTGTGTTTTTAAATTTATAATGCAAAAAATAAAAAAGAGAAGAGACTGCATTAAAAAATTATAAATTGATGATGAGAGCAACAAGTGAAAATGTTGGGAGAGAGGCGGAATTAATAAAGTGAGAGAGAGAGAGAGAGAGGAGAAGGTAATACAAAAATGATACTCACACAACAATTCAAACACAATCTCTCACATACGCGTGGACCGTAGAGGGAGAGGAGGGCGCGTGGGAGGACTTTGTCAGACATGAACTTATGAAATAAATGCGCGCGGGACTCAAACATGAACTTATGTCTGACATCCTTTGTCAGACATAAGGACATACTCCATCCATATAGGACCGGCCCGGAAATTCTCCAAAAGTGTATAGAGATGTGTGAAAGTGCATTGAAAAGTGTAAAAAATGTATTGAAGTGTTGTCTTCCGGAGTAATATTTTAGTTATCATAGCCACGACAATTCCCAACCCAACATGAAATATATGGTTCTCTTGAGTCTATATTCCAATCTCATGCTTTAATTGGGAGTCTGGAGACTGGACTAACAAACGAGACCTAGTTAAGTGCATTGGGGTTATGCTTAGCCATAAGAGTCATAATACTAAACAGGAAAGCCATTGCAAGTACAACCCATTATGAGGTGAAATTGAATAGTATCTTTGTATGCGCACCTTTGATCGAGTAGGTTTAATCTGGTTATTAACGGAGTTGCTATGTTTTGGTGTAGCCGCTGTGAACTTGGTAGCTGCATTCTGTTTCTCCTCCTTCACTTTGTTGAAAATGACGGTATAACCTTCGTTTGGATCCATTTCATCCCATGCCCCAAATTTGGGCACTGATGCTGATCTATTAATATTAGACTGGAATCCAAACAAATCCTAACAAATTAGGCATAACAATCATCGTTGCAAGATAAGGTATTAATGAGAGCCAACTTGTATTTGCCTCTTAGGAAAAAAAGTATCGTCACGTGTAATTAAAATCCATTGGTTGTCTCGGTATGGATCCAAAGCTTATTACTTAACTACTATCATCTAACACGAGCTGAAAGATGGTAATGATTTTTCTAAATTGTGAAGAATACGAAATGGAAAACCAAATAGACCGCCTTTATATCCATGTTACCGATGGTTAGAATGCTGCGGGATGAAAGATTAGCATTTGGGTAGATGCACTTCAAAATAGAGAACAAAGAAACCAGAACATTTGATCAATCTGTTTTGCTTCTGCTTATGTTAGTGTCAGTTTGATTAGCGAGAAACAGATGATTGAACAAGAAACGGTGGAAAGTGAAGTGAAAGAAAGGAAATCTTTTTCTTCGCATACATTTGATGAGAATGAAGGTTTTGAAAGAAAGTTTTCTGAAAAACTCTGTTCTATACTTTGAATGACATGAAAGTCACAGGAAAATAAGTTGATTAAGGAAAATTAACATGAGAGGGAAATATTCAGCATTCAAATTTGCGCAACCACTTCCGCAGGGAAATTTCAAAGGAGCACTTTGCATGCATAAATTGAGTTGCACACGAAATTTCCTTCACTATCTATTATATATTCTCCTGCTAATCAACAGAAAGTTAAACATTTCATCTCTTCCCTTGACTCCCCACCAATTTCCTTTCTGATCAAACAGCTAGACCCTTAATAATGTTGTGTGAATGCAATACCCAATAAACTCCCACTGCATGAATTCGGGAAGAAAACAATAGCAAATTTGACTTACCGTGTCCGTATCATCAGATGCATTACTAGCACTTATAAGCATACCGGATCCTGGTGAAGATGTAGCAAAGTTGTTAATCTCACTCAGACTCTTCTCTCTGTTGCTTCTCAATCGCCGGGGGTTTCGCTGCTGAAGTGAGTTGTCGGGACTGCTTTTATCGTTTCCGGATGCTGAAACCATGCTCCTGCAACTCGAATTGTCCTTCTCAAGTACCTCAGTAGGGCGTTTCTCCACTACCTCTAATTTATCAGAGTCGACATGGACTCCGCTTCCAGGTCCCACTCTTCCAAACATGAAGGCCTCTGGATTCTCTTGCTGACCATTCGGATTCATCCCCACTACGGTGGCCCTATCCTTGCGTGCAGTCTCAAAGTCACCTGAAAAATGCATATTATCTGCATCCCAACTGCCAAACTTTGGAACACGGGATCCTCGTTGCTGAAAAATTCATATGAGAATGTTTTAGTTTCAAAATCTGTGGAGAGTCAAGTGGTTTCATTTGGTGGAAACAGATATCATCAAACGTCCAAGTTGGCTCCCTATCGGAACTATGAAAGTTGTATGCTCTTGCAAACGCATGTCTGATAATCGATCTCAGAGTAAATCCTCACGCAGGTGCATTTTAGTGAAGGGTGCTGTTAGGATCAAGACTGAGGTCACAAAACTTGCAAAAAACTAATTCACATAACAAGGGAATGTAAGCTTGCTGTAATGAGTTTTTAAGGAAGGAATGGAGGAATGATGATCCATTCATGCGATGATATTCCTTATGGGGTCTGACATGTGCGGTGAAATGGGAGTCATGGGATCTACTGTTTTACCACGGTCTCATTTGAAAATCCGATCGAGCCATTCATTTTGTCTCAATGTGTATGTCATTCATGCAAAATATTAAGTCGATGAGATGTCAATAAAGGCTTGGTTGAGTTGTACTTGTCTGCAAAGAAATGAACGGTCATAGTTTGGATATTCATTTCTCTTGGTAACAAATATAGTACTTCGCTCATATGAAAAATTCCATTCGCAACGTCGTTTGTTAAACAAACCTACCATTCAAATGAGCGTTCCAAGAGAATGAATGTTCCATTCTAGTTTCAATCCAGTGATCCAAACACTTCCTAAGGCCTCTCAGGTGGGCTTGGGTTTAGTTCTCTTATTTTTTGCTAATTGGGTTTAGTTAGCTCGAGGAGACTAGGTCCCCACTCCCCAGGTATCTTTATGGGCAGGCGCACCATCATCCCAATAACCCACAATAATATTGTACAGATCGTTACGAATTTTGCGAAATCCTAGCAAATTAAAGTATCTCAGAAGCATGAAATTAAAAAGTGAAACAACACCAGGCAATCATACAAGAACATTGAATTTTACATGATTCATTCAAAGTACATAGAATTGCTATGATATACTCTCTCCGTTCCAATTTGAGAATCCCGTTTGGAATTCCAAATTTTTAAGGAAGTATAATTATTACTTGCACATATTTTGAACTTTCCAATTTTGTCCCTTATTTTTTGAATAGCTTTTGAAATGGAAATTGGTTGTTTCCCGGCGGCAAAGTGGGTAAAAGTCGGTTCAAGTATTCAAAATTGAATAAGTACACAACTCTCTCTCTCTCTCTCTCCCTCTCTCTCTCTCTCTCTCTCTCTCGCTCGTACACACACATGACTTTTTGTCTTTTTTGAATAAGGGTAAAAAGGGAAAGTTGGACCCATTTTTGTGTTGACTTATTCAATTGGGCCTTCATTTTAGAACACCCAAAAAAAGAAAGGTGAACTCTTATTTTAAAACGGAAAGAGTATATATAAGGTTGACGAAGAAAGTTACCCAAGTACCATTCTACAAAATTTGCCATCATAGTCTGATCCGCACACACATGGCTGACTAGTCAACACTACATAATGGGGTTAAAACTCAAAATTTAATCCATTAACCTTAGGCTGTGGACTTGAACTTGAAAACAGTCACTTCGCGACAAGTATGTCAAAGCATAGATATGCAGCAATTAACCCCTCCCGAAAACCTGTTAGTATTAGCTAGGAGGTCTACATGGCCATAAGAAAGTGTCACTCAAACTATCTTAGGATCATGTAAAATATGCAGAGCAACTAAAATGGCCTCAATCAGAAACCCAGAAAAGCAGTAAGAATCAGCTAATTAATGTTGAAAAGATAAACTTGAATTTCTAACTATCTAAACAGTTAATTTCTAGACGAGTCTTTTTATGTGCTAGGACTAGGATCATTCATGTACTCCTAGGATCATGTGTCTAGGAATGTCCATTAGTTCCAAAAAACAAAACCCCTGAGCAGAAATAGGAGTACTAGAAATAATACTTACAGACATATGGCTCAATGGGGTGGCTGGCTTTTGTTTCTGATTTATGGGATAGAATCCTTGAATTCCCAAGAGGTGGAGAGAGAGAGAGAGAGAGAGAGAGAGAGAGAGAGAGAGAGAGAGAGAGAGAGAGAGAGAGAGG
>BPLS01000329.1:354696-439569 GCA_019656275.1 Rhododendron kiyosumense
AAAAAAAAAAAAAAAGGAGGCTTGGACCTGGTAAAAGGATGCATTTGTTACAATATTGTCAATTAGATTTTTCATTTTTCCATTTGGTTGCTATCGACAGCTGCTTCTTCCTCGTCATTGAGGACTGTGGAAAGGCCGGCCGGTCATGAAGTTTCGGAAGTCGGACTTTTTCAACCGATCGAGACCTTTATATAGTTAAGCAAAATAGCAATCACACTATGTATTGTATGGATTGACTTAGTGTCCATAGAAGTTGATAGCACTTGAATTTTTTGAATTTGATATCTTACGAGAGAGCAAATCTTAAGTATAGGTCGAGATCGCCGGGCCAAACATTATACACGAGTCATGCCTGATTACACAATCGCATCGAATGAGATCAATCGGTTGTAGATTTTAGAGGATTCATGGTAGTTGGAATTAGGGTTTGGATTGGTACATGCAATTATATATATGGTCTGGATGTCTAAATTGCCCTTGTCTCCACCCATTTACACAAATTCATCCCGTCATGAAATGGGACCGTTTTTAGCCCAACATCCCATTTCTTTCTCAACACATACATTAACATCCAACAACAACAACAAAAAACATTAATTTTGCGTTGAAATTTTTACATATGTAATCATTAAGCTTATATAATCATTAAGCTTATATCAGGCTTATCAATCATATATATACACGTAATCATATAATATATTAACTTAATCTTTCTTGTGACATATTTGACCAAAGTTTGGAGTAGTACTTCACATACATTGGACCCACCCCAATTATAGAAAATAATAAAAACTAATAGTATCACTAATTTTGTGCCTAAAAAGCTTTACCAAGAAAACTTTGGTATTGTTAAAATTAAAGTAAGTTGGGTAGGGCTAAACTAGCTTGTTCCACGCAAAAGGAAAAAGAGACCATAACCAAGTTTCATGAATATTTTTTTGAACAGAAATTAATATATACTGTTCAATAAACACAAGTGAAATTATTTAAGCTCAAATTTGTAGGTTTTTACTTACTGACAAAGTTACAGAAAGACCAAAAAATGCTTGATTTCAAAATATCAATAAAGACGATTTAGTCATCTGTTCAATAATAATCTATTCTATAAGTTATTTCACCAAAAAGTTTTAATGTATATTTAAGCTTATAAAACATACACATGTTTGCTTCTTAAATTAATTTTTTTAAGCAAATAATCTAAAAATCTATGATTAAGGAGTCTAACTTTTAAGGAATAATAAACGGGGCTATGTGTTTGAGAACAATTATACTAAAATTCATAGTTGCAACAAATAGGTTTCTCAATTTTTACTAAAATTTGGAATCTAAAATCTAAGGTATAATCTGAAGTTAAAATCTAAGATTTGTATCTCAGTTATCGCAAACACACTTGATGTTACTAAAGTATGCTAATCGGGGCCTATCAACCCTCTGAGCCGGCCCTGACTGTGGCCGATCAATATTGTCAGCTCCAATGAGAAGAACAATTTGTGGGCCCAATTGATCCGATGGCAATATATATACAATGACATGGCTGGACCTCCACGTATTTGTTGATGGAAAACAAGATTCTTGTGTTATGAGTGGAAGAACAATCTTCCCAATCTATTCTGTCTACTGTATGGTAGAGTGCCTATTTTGGCCAAATAAGTTAAATAGTTTTTTTTTTTTTCTTATTTAAATTTTTTTTTTTGTATATATAAGTTTTTTGGTCGATTTTTTTATAAATTATTACTTCGCCATGACGAGAGAAATCTGAAAAGTAAAAATTACGATCAAAACTCTAATTTTTTAAATAAAAACAAAAAATTGGCTTGTTGACTTATTTTTGTTTTTTTTCAAAATAAAAAAGGGTTTCAATCATAATTTTTTATTTTCTAGATTTCTCTCGTCACGACGAGACAATAATTCACAAAAAAAATTGACGAAAAATTAACAATGAATAAAATATTGAATAAAAAAAACCATTTAATTTATTAGGCCAAAATATTGCGGCCCTGTTTAATCTTACGTTCGCTGATCCAAGTAATTTGTCTCATCAAGCCTGCTTAGAAAATAACTCACCCACACATTAAAAAAGTCAAGTCGGATCTCGATCATCATATCTAGCCAGATTTATTTGGATACCCACTTTGACTTTTGAGATTAGCCGTCCATTTTCTAACACAAACGTACACGAAACATTGTTTAAATGAATTAATGGAAGTTGAATTTGAGATGAGCTCACAAAAGTGCCCTACATTAGCAACTTTGCTCGAAGGAATCTACAAATTGAGCAATATTAGGGCAGTAATAATGTCAAAACTATTTTTGTTGGTGTCAAAATTTAATGCATAAAAATTTTGTACATTGCATATAGTACAAGCCTTTTGTGCACTAGAATTTTGACACTAACAAAAACAGCTTTGACATTATTATTTTCCTAATATTATATGGTTCGGCCGAATGAGTCCAAGTTCCACCCTATTTGTCACTTTTAGAGCGCATCCTTATTAGAGCGTGTACAAAATATTTGATAGAATTTGTCTAAACTTAAATAATAGGAGACAACAAAATAACAATAAGATATTGAGATAATTATCTAAACATAAAAAAGTAGGAGTTTAACATAAAACTTATGGATCGAGGCACGCGTAAGGGGCTCAAGGCCAGGGGCACTCTTTAGAGAAGATATGTCCCCTCTTGAACCAGGTTATACGACGTTTCACTCCGAAGATACAATGGTCATCTAGAAAGGCTTGTGTGCAAGTAGAGCTTTTCCCGCGAACCAAGAGTCGCCCGTATGCTCAAAATATTCAAAATTATATCTCAATAAGAACTTGTAAAACATTACAAGTAATACATCACATTTTGTAGTAAAACTCTCTCCACTCCTTTTATGCTTTTCCAAAATCATATATATATATCTATATATAGGCCAAAGAGGTTAATCAGTTGTTTTCAGGTTCAGACGCCTTACGGTCCGGACCTTCCATTTTCCTATCAAATTTTGATGATCTGAGCCGCTCAATGTGATCAAAATATGATTTTAAGGGTACCTAATAGAAATGAGCAAAACAAATGATCGGGAAGGGCTTGATCCGAACAGTTTTTTATTGAACGGTTTAGTAAAAAATTGCTCAGATCAAGCCCTTCTCGATCATTTTTTTTGTTGATTTCTCGCGGGTACCATTAAAATCACGTTCCGAACACATTGAGCGGCTCAGATCATAGCAATCCAATGGCTAAGACACAAATCCGGACCATAAGAAAATTCAGACGACTGAACCTGAAAAGAATTGAGAGGTTAATACCCAAATAAGTAGTAGTAACATCTAACATATGAGTACATAAAAGTCCATGAATATGAATGAAAGGTTACAAATTTAGAGTAATAAGTTTATAATAAAATCTCTCATAATGTATTCGTACTTAGTGTATTTCTCTCTGGAGCAGGTGTCTCGTCCAAACCACGTTAATCTTTGGTGTTTATGTTGTATGTGTGACCCACCATCCCTAACAAGTTCAACTCTGAGATTCATAGAACCAAGCATCTTTATCACTTTGTCCATTTCCATATATCTCTCATAGACAAATAACTCTACAACTGAAAGGAGAAAAAGATTTTGGATAGACAAACAATAATCTCTGTGTGTAAAGCTGATCATTACACACCAACGGTCTTATTAAGCAACCAAAGAGTGAGAGACAACTGAATTGCAAATACGGTATGGAGCCATGTCCTATCCAGCATAAATCCAAACACTGTTATCCCTGCCCTGTTGTTTGCGAAGTACGTCACTGCAAAAAAATTGAAAGAACACAATTGGTGGTTATGGAAATTAATATTGCAAAATTGCAATTTAGACAAAAAAGAAAAAAGAATGATCGCATGCATTTTGATAAAATTCCTAAATGATACAAACACTTACCAAGGGCTTGCCTCTTTTGGTAGGAGATTGTGTGCGCAAATATTGGCACCATTTTGGTGTTATCAAGGACATCATCTCCATCTGCTTCTTCATTATCAGATGCTGAATTGCCATTGACTGGGTACATTCGGGGTGAAGAAACCACATTGGCCCTCGGAGAATCACCGTCTGACTCATTGAAGGAGTCGATTGTCGCGCAAACATGCCACTTGGCAGCAAGGCACGTCACGGCCTGTGCTTTGTGTGTGATCTTCGTCGCGCTGCGAAGGCATATGAAGAGCCCCGTCACCAAGATTATGGAGCACAACTGCACCACACACACACACACACAAAAAAACCAAGTGTCATTTTAACACCAAAGTAGACAAACAGAGCATAAAAAATGCCAAAAACTGGACTGTTAGGGTCTAAAATTTTTGGTCTCGAGTATGATGTGTTACATGACATTTTTTATATATTTTGGTTGGTCTCTCATCTAGTGGCGGATCCAGAAATTTGACATAGCGGCGGCACCAATTTTTTTTTAACCGTAATATACGAGTTACATTTAAGCACATTTACTCCAAAAGAAAATTTTAGCATTCATGATAAACTAACAATTTTAAAGTATATATGTATTTTAATAATTAACTACTTGGGCAAACTTGCGCACCTTGACTAAATGCATTAAAACAACATTATCACATGTTCATTATCTATTTTTCTATTACTAACTCTACTATTACAGTTTTGGAGACAAAAAGTATACAAATACAATGTGGGGTAGACTCGAACCATGAATAATATAAAAAAAAAGTACGCACTACTATTTTCTACTGCCTTTGAAAAAAAAAAACACATTTTCAGTAGCCTTTTGAAAAAATGGCAAAAAAAACTTGCAGGAGAGCATGGGGTTAGTATCAAACCCACCACTTACATGCATTCAACATAAAAAATACTCCTTCCGTCCCTTAATTTGAGTCCAGTATTCCATTTTGGGCTGTCCCTTAATAAGTGTCTATTTTATAAAGTTAGTGGGTAAAAGTTTGTGAATTGTTTATTTTGTCCCCTAAAAGTAGATTCTATTTTGAAAAGTAAATGAGTAAAAGTGTAATGATGATAGGTAAGTAGGAAGGTAGAGAAAAAAGTTGATGTGAAAGGTATAATGATTATGTCTTTTTAATAATTTGGAGTTACGAAGCAGGACACTTAAAAAGGGACGGAGGGAGTATATATATATAACCGCAAAAAAAAATATATTTTAAAGGGTGTAGAGGCATGTGACCCTTCGTATCCTATAGTGGGTCCGCTCCTGCTCTCATATCATGTCATTGGTTATTTTATCATAAGTATGTATATTGGAAATTGATTTTCGTGCTTCACTTTTGTACGTAAGCGTTCCACTTTGTACATGATATTACTAGTAACTTCGCGTTAAAAATAAAGCGCATGTGTATAAAAGTGGAGTACTAAAATCAGCATCCTTGCGCATTTCTCAGAAATAACTGATTCCTATTCCTTTTTGTTACGTACACTACAATTGACAATGTCAAGTAATTAGAAGGAGAGAAAACGAGGGCTTACCGCGAGTTCTCCAGCAGTGTAGATATTAACAACATCATCAGACTTGGTCGTAACAACCAGGAACGCAAGCTGACTTATGGTAACCAAAACCAGAGCCAACAAAACGAAAACCCGAAACCGATGGCTTATGATCCTTAGATTTCTTCTGATGGTGAGGTGCTCGATCAAGATTGACCCCACGTCGGATTCTTTCTCGAAGACCCGAGCGAAGTCTTCAAGTCTGAGAATCTGGAGATAGCAAATGAGTCGGAAGAGGACGCACACGAGGATGAAGATTGATGTTCGGTATAGCCACGAAAAGAGCTGTAACGTGCATGACACGACGTCGCTCGCGTAGAGGTTGGCGAAGTAGGGCGTGCTTGTTCCTCCGGAGATGAACCACCAGATTTTGTAGACGCTGTCGGCGAGGAAACAGGGGAGGACGAAAGCAGAGAGGAGCTTCAATGACAACTGCAACCACAAGAGAACATTTTATTTAGTTTGGGAAAGTTCTGTAAACAAAATTTAAACTTTATTGTTTTAATTTGTTGATTAAGTGCGTGCGTTTAAGAGGGTCCTCGTAGGCTCATACCCCTTCGTAGTTAGCAATTGCCCAGTGGAGATAGTAAATAAAGTTACTCTCTTACCTTTTTGTGTTAAAAACCACATTTGTTGTTCAAAATTATAGCTCATAAACCACTCATCAAGCGGTAACTCAGAGACAGGAAGGGCAATATAGAATAAATTTGAGAAAAGATTACAAAGGACAAGAATATATCAAAATAGTAATTTAGAAAAATTCCAACATATTTTTCTAGGTACTAGTAATAACTTTGTTCACATTTAGTCCATGTTACTGGAACCTAACTGTTTGGTGTTCCATTTTAGTTCTTCTACATTCCTGTGAAGCCAGCTGTTCTTGCATTAATTTAAGACAACTATATTTTTGGTGGTTGCAAAATACAGATAGCCTTTAAAATAAGATGCTTTACATACATGTACATATCACAAACAATATCATGTGACAAGTGATGGGAAATAAAGCAACATCATGTGACAACGCCCAATGCTCAATATAAAAAATAAAGTAACAAATTAAATGTATGAACTCCAATCCTTTGTTTTCCTCATTATGCATCTAAAGGGAAACATATAACGTCGGTCCTAGAGGTTATCTAATTGTAAAAAATTTCTAAATCCGTCATTGGAAACATGAATAAATGTTAATTTTTAAGGGACTAACTTTCCGAAGAAATGAAGCAGATTAGTATGAATTCCGTAATGAATCAGTAATGAGATTGATTTCAATTGTTTTTTCTTTTCTTGTTTCAATCGATTATTGAAACATAATCATGAAACTCGAAAAATATTTAGGAAAAATCAATCCCATTAACAACAGTGAATTTGCTACCATAAATATATATATACAACCGTAACATGAGTTTTGTTACTGTCAAGCTGACACACAAATTTATTTCAACACACACAATTAATGGTTACAGTACCAAAATTTGAACACAAAAATTGAAGTGTCCAATCTATATTTGGTTGTTGTAAGTTTCAAAATCAGTTTTAGTAAACTTACATTGATGATTTGTGAACGGTGAAATTGACACTCTAAATAGGTGGTCAAGTTGTCGTATGCTAGCCCGGACATGAGTTGTACAAAAGAGGGAGAAACTTACACGGAGCTGTTGAGTATACCCTTGTCTGACCTTCTCACTAGCATCCCCCAACTTGTCAAGAAACAAGAACCTCCGAAGCCCATAGGTATGAGCAAAGGACGACAGACTATAAAACGAAAGCGAGGCAACGAAAGACAGAGACAACTGAACAATTCCATCGTAAGGCCTCCTGTGTTTCGCATCGCAACCCGAGCACGAGAACACGAAGTGGGAAACAATCGGAACCCCGATTGCTAGAACGAAGAAGATTGAGGCCGAGAGCCCGGCTCTCCACTTGTTGGACTGGTCTAGACAGACCCACGTGAGAAATGATTTGAAGCTCTTTAGTTCTAGGCCTTCTGGTGTTGGATATAATGCCTCCTTGTTTCTGTCGTTGTTGTTGTTTCTTGAGTAATCATGTATTTGATCTTCCATGGGGTTTTGTTTCTTCTTTCCTCTTGGGGTAGTTAAGGCAGGTGAGAAACCTCTTTTATATAGGAGTTAGGGCTGTCATGAATCTGACCGGATCAAAAAAGACCAAAAAAATCAACCGATCGGTTCAGTCTTCGGCCGGTCCAAGGGCGTTTTTTTGGTGGTTCGGGGTGAACCGAGACCGAACCTTCTATACCAGCCAAACCGAAACGACCAAACCGATTTAGGACCGAACCGACCGAACCATATATTATATATATTTATATAAATTGTTTTAATCTTCTGGCTTTAATTGTTAACTTCAAACAAAATTTTGAATGGTTAACTTTTGGCTCTTACTTTTTTTTTTTGAATTTCATTGCTTGATTTATTTACGTTTTTGCAAAATTTTCCAATCGATTGCTCTCTTTGTTCTAAATTACTTTAACTCCTCCAAGTTATATATACTAGTGTAGAAGATATTTTCAATCGATTGAAAAAAAAAAGGTGGAAGAGTACTTGTGAAAGTTGTAATTGTTTAAGCATATTTGTTGTATGCTTTTTTTTTTTTTCAATTGGTGTTTGAAAAAAAAAAAAACAAGTACAATGGCCCAAATATGGATGAGAAAATGGCCCAAACATGGATGATTGACTTAAGATTGAAAATTGCCCAAATATGGGTGAGAAATATGTGAAAATGACCCAAACATACCACATAGTCTATTGTTAGTTTTTAAAAATGGCCCAACTAAGGACCATTTCGGGCGGACCGAAATCCCCAACCGAACCGAATTCACCCCGAACCGAACCGAAATTAATACAAGTCGGGATCGGTCTCCGGATTATATACCCCCGAATCCGATCAAGGTGCGGCAAATCCACCCCAACCCGACCAAATAACACCCCTAATACGAGTAGTAAGGAGAAAGGGGATTGAGCTCTAGTCTTGTGGTCCAGTTTGAGTCATTTTTGGGTCTTTCCTGAGCCTATAACTATGATCGGAATCGTTAATACTTAGAGCTCGTGAACATCGACCATGTTGAAATCACGTTGATCGGATGCAGTTTGATATGATTTCGAAATGCATTAAGTTTTAGATAATTGTGTCAAATAAGTTGCAATACAGTGTTACAAGTTTCTTTGAACAGTGGATTGAAACACAATTATCTAGACTAATATTGAATTGCTACTCATTTGACACAATTATCTTAAGCTTAACGCATTTTAAAAACATGTCAAACGGGTGTCCGATCAACGTAATTTTCAGCGTGGTCGATTTTCAACGTGATTTGCAATGCCCTTGGAAGTTTTTGAAACTAATTGCTCAAATACGAGGAAATTACTTGCCGTTATTTTTATCCGAGTTGTTCACTTTCATTTTGCGAGTCCAACATTTAAATAATCTTTGAACAAATTGAATTACATAAGACCTAAGGGCTTGCTGTGCCCACGGAGCGAAGACCATCCCGAGTCTCTCAAAACAGGATATGAACTGTTCATTTCATATATATCGATGCGTAGAATGATGCCGTAAAATCTCAAATGGGCCAGTCTTAAACCAAATGAATGAAACAAATTTTTGAGCTTGATTTTTCTGACATCAATAAACAACTCTGCATAAATGTCTTTTGCTAATTACTGGATGTGTAGTGTGTGCGGGCTCCACCTTTATTATGAGTATGAATGTGTAAATAGGTGTGGAAGTAGAATGATTGTTTTTCATTAACCCTATAATGTGTCAGAGTTCTAAAAAGTTCGATATGAATCATGTATTACGGCTCGGGTTGGTTGCCGTTTCATGGGCACAGAAGGTCCCTAAATGCAATTACTCAAATTTTTTAATAAATACTTGATTAATCGAATCACACTCATCTGTCAAATTAAATTAAACGATTGATTAGCTTAGAACTAGACTAGTACTAGTGCCCAATCAATCAACTTTATTTTTTGTTTAGATCAGTAGTATAGCGCATGAAGAAGTGAGAACCCATAATTTATGGAGAGTCCCATAAACTCCTCCGGCTCACCGTCACGAAAAGTAAGCAAGTTTGCCACGGACTGCTTATGCTTTGACAGGTAAAACCAACAGCAAATTGTACACTTTTACCACGCTCGTCTCCAAGTGCGTGAGTGACGTTGGTGTGATGGTTATTTGATTGTTGTTTATCTGTATTGTGTGTTCAAGTCAAATTTTGTCAAAATATGCACAATAACTTCTAGTTTATCATTTGATTGAACTTTGCCAAAATTTGATTTGCATGCTTATCACATGTGCCTTAATCCCTAGTTCATATGTAAAGCAACTCCTCCATGACCCAAGTCACCTACTTATACTTGTGCAGGAGTGGGGGAGCACGAATGAGACTAGCATGAAATGTTTTTGAATTACATCTCATGATGCCTAAATCCGTGATTGCGAGAATCAAAAGTAAGACCATGTGATTTTTTTCACCACTTCCTCTCATATACGTATGGAGCCTACATCCCAATTACTTTTTCTCACATTCGTATGTTTCATATACGAGAGGGAGTGGTTGGGGGAAGGGGGGTAGAGAAGTGTCCGAAGCAATCTCCTGACATCAGTCATTCCATGTTGGGGCGACGTCCAACACTCTATTTCTGACGCGTGAAGCAAACCGTTGGGCTAGTCAACATATACCACGTGTTAACCCTTAATAGGTGTGGTGGGTGACGGCCCGCGGAGAGTTTGGGATTTATTACACGTATATCGATGGACGTTAACTTAAATATGAGATTTTTGTTTTTATTTGAATTTTTTTTGTATTTGTTAGTTTTGCGCCAAATTTTTATAGGTCATTGATTCGTTTCGATTAGAAGAATCAGACAAGTAATTTTTTTTTATTTTTACCTAAATATTTTGAAAAATAACCACTTTTTAAGTCAACTACTGACTTTTTGCCCGTTGTTTTTCCGTAAACTCTTTTCAAAATTGTCATTATTGTGGGAGTACTTTTTAGTTCTTACTAGGACTGCTCACGGTCCGGATTAGATTTATAGGATCTTAATCCGTGAGTCATGATTTTTAAAAAACATAATTCGTGTCCAAGCCAGAAGTTCTATGGTTCGGTTCGGCTCCAATCCAATCTGTGAGCCACGAATCGGTTCCGATTTTTTTCACAGATTATATGTCATAAAAAAATAAGAAACCATCAAGAGCAAAAATAAAAAATAGCAATTTCTGGATTCTACATTTCGGATTGGCAGATTCAGTCCATATTTCCATCATTCGAAATCCATCATTCAAAGTTAAAGTGTAATAGTGTAAATACTAAGAGCATCCCCAATGGGGATGTAAAACCAGGTGCTATACTTATAATAGCACCCAGATGTAAAAAAAATTGCTCCAATGGGGATGGAAAATAACAAATTCGGAGATGGAAAATAGCACAAATGGAAAGGGGGATGTATATTTGCATCCCCTTTTGGCTGCAGCTATAATTTGACAGGTTATCACTAACTGATTGTACCAGAATTTTGGACAGCCGGAGGTTACCTGATTTAGTCGGAAAATCGTCAGAAATTGGTAGAACACACCGGAATCCGGTAGAACACGCCGGAATCCAGAGATGACCGTCTCCTACCCCGATTCTTGACGATCCATGGACGGCACAGATGCATGCCGCTGGCTGTGCCCTTCTGAAACTCTCGCCGGCTGTGGCCCTCCGGCTGTGATTTCCCTTCGTTCAGAAAAAGGGAGAGGAGGGCTGGGTTCTGCTGCAGAGAGAGAGAGAGAGAGAGAGAGAGAGCGAGGGAGAGAGGTCGCCTGGTTTGAGGTTTGAGAGGGAGGCGTCAGTCTGTGTTGTTCGTAGACAGAGAGAGAGAGAGAGAAGATGAGAAAGAGTAAAGTTGGGGTGGGTTGGGTTGGGTTGGATTGGAATCTCATCCAATCCGACCGTTGGTTTGTATTTTTTTTTTTTTTTTTAAGGATCCGACCGTTGGTGATCCAACGGTTGTTTTGGTGGTGGAAAAAAATTGCAACGGTCTCTTTTTTGCACTGCCTATAAATGTGTGTTAATAGTATTTTAGACAACAAAAATTTTCTTCATTCTTCACAAACACCCTCCAAAAAAAAATAGTGTATCAATTATGGCAGAAGGAAGTCGTAGTGCAAGAGGAAAATCGTTCAACTCCGATCAAGATGAAGCAATTTGTAATGCTTACTTGTGCATTAGTCAAGACCCGATTATCGGTACCAACCAACCACGATCTAAATTATGGGATCGGGTTGCAAAAAAATATACCGAATTCACTGGAGGCGATGTACGATCGGATGCTTCTATCAAGTCTCAATGGCAAGTCATCCAACAGGCTTGCAACAAATATCGTGGACATTTAAGGCAAATTCAAAGGCAACATCAAAGTGGAATGACAGAACAAAATGAGGTACTATTATTTTTGTTAATATTATTATTTTGCTACTATCAAGTTTCTGTTTTCATAAGAATTTGTTAATATTATTATTTTGATAATTAATTAAATAATTTTGCTATCATGTGTTTAGATTGATCTAGCGAAGAAACATTACAAAGAGACTGAGAATAAACCTTTTGCCAATTTGGATTGTCGCTGGGCAATCTTAGAACACAGTATGAAGTGGGCGGATTTAACCCCACCCCGGTCCGACCCAAGATCTTCACAAATGGATACGAGTTCGGTCCCTCTATCTCCTGATTTCTCTCAAAATCAAAACTTAGACTCTCCTGATTTCTCTCAAGTTCCAAACACAGCAACTACATTGGAATATAGCAATCCTACGAGTGGAGGTAGTGTTCAGTCTCCAAGAAAGAGGCCTCCTGGATGTAAAACATCAAAGGCAAAATTATTGAAGACCAAAAAATCCGAAAATGAGGAACATGAATGGATAAACTTGATGGAAAAATTCAACAAAACTACATCTGAGAAGGAAGGTAGGAGAGCTGATATGGAAGCCAGAAGAGTCGCGGCTTTGGAAAGGACTACGGCAAATGATGAGAGGAGGGTGGCGCTTGAGGAGAGGAAGGCAGCAATGCAGGAAAAAGAGATGGAAGATAAGATTATGCAAATGGACTTGGATTTGGTTCAAGACCCCCAAATGAAGGCTTATTACCAGTATCGCAAGGGTGAAATCTTGGCTAAATGGACGGCTAGCTCAAGTCTTGGCTAAATGGACGGCTAGCTCAAGTTCGAATGGTTATTTTCCTGTTCTTCCTGATTATTGATTGTAATAATTTTTTGTTGTCATATGTAATAGTCTTTAGCAATTATGTAAAAATCTTGACTTTGATGTAATCATTGGGTACTATTCGATAATAAAATGTATTTTATTTAGCTAATGAAGTACAAGACTCGAAAATGAAGTACAAGACTCGAAAATGAAGTACGAAACTCGAAAATAAAGCACAAGACTCGAAAATGAAATACAAGACTCTAAAATGAAGAACATGACTCGAAAATGAAATACAAGACTTGAAAATGAAGCACAATACTCGAAAATGAAATACAAGACTCGAAAATGAAGTCTAAGACACGGGAAGCTCATTCTTCATCTCCATTACGGGCCCATGGGTGTTCAATAAGATCATTGCGGAGCGAATGATGTGCCTCATTTGATCGAATCCTGCGGATATTTTTAAAGAAATCAAGCAATGCAGGTGTGACGTCTCTCGATACTTGAATTGGGTTGGAAGAAAGAAGTTCAGTAATTTCATCACTAGCATCGTGATCACGTTGGTCTTCAATTATCATGTTATGCAAAATGACACATGTTTTCATGATGTAGCCTAGATCCTTCTCATTCCAGAATCGCGCCGGTCCTCTCACAATTGCCCAGCGTGCTTAGAGTACGCCAAATGCCCTTTCAACATCCTTGCGACATGCCTCTTGCATCCTTGCAAAGTGTTGCTTCTTTCTTCCTTGCGGTTGAGCAATGGTTTGGACGAGAGTCGCCCATTTTGGATAGATACCATCAGCAAGGTAGTACCCCATGTCGTATTGACTCCCGTTAACAACAAAATGGGCTGGAGGGGCACGACCGGCACTGAGATCATCAAAGAGATGAGATTGATCAAGTACGTTGATATCGTTGAATGACCCAGGCATGCCAAAGAAAGCATGCCAAATCCACAAATCATACGATGCAACTGCTTCAAGTACGAGAGTGGGTTTTCCGCTGCGACCGCTGAAGAAGCCATGGTAAGCAGTTGTGTAACGCCCCCAAAATTAGGGTACGTTAATGAGGCATTTATTACATAATAAAGAGAGTTTATTACATCATAAATACTTCAAAAGGTACATTTATTCAACAAAAGCGTAACTAAGGCTCCCTAATTACAGCTCCTCTTGCTTCTTCATCCTAGCAAGCTCCTCTACTTCAAAAGCTTCCACGGTGAACTATTCATCTTGATCATCTAAAAGGTCTGACACATTATACCAGCGTCGCCACCGATATAATATGTCAGGGTCACCAAAAAGGCAACACCATGAGCTACAATGCTCAATAGGAAATTCTTACCCACTAACCCATAACTTACAAACAAACGATCATAGGAATCAAACTAATAACGATAACACATCCACATTCTCGATCTAACGTTGGTGTCCAAGTTTCTCTTTGTTTCTCCTACGCGACTCGTCGTAGACCGTGTCAATCATTTCCATTTACAAAAACATCTTTCAAAATCATTTGCATTGGCTCCGTACCGCAGATAACCAAGCCTTTCAAAAATCATTTGACATTGGCTCCGTACCGCGGATAACCAAGTCATACACACCCAACCTCGGTTCCGCCGTTCCGGGTTCCCGAGTATCCTCACAATGGTTCCGCCGCACCGGGTTCCCATTGGCACACATTTACATTGGCTCCTCTCCGCGGATAACCAAGCTATACCTCACCATGGTTCCGCCGGTCCGGTTTCCCATGAGAACACACACAACCTCACAATGGTTCCGCTTTTCCGGATTCCCATTGGAACACACACACACACCTCACACAATGGGCAAGTCCGGCCACATTGCGGTTTTCAAAACATTTCAACCTTTTCAAACACACCCTAAGTGCCATGTTTATACTTTCTCGATTCTCGTGTCTCGTTAACATGCAAAGACTCCGTGGTAGGATATATCACATACGTAAACAACAAATCATTCAACAAGATCGTCCAACTCTATTCTATACCACAAGTAATACAAGCAATTCATATATGCATGCTCATATTCATCTTAAATACAAATACTTGAGAAGAAAAGTAATTCAAGATAAACTATATATACATAGGGATAGGAGTAAGGGTATCCTACCTTGATCCGAAACTAGTCGGGGCCGAAATGAGCAAGTTGAAAAATTCTACGGGCGGTGAAAGTTCCAAATCTGGACCGAACTTCGGATGGTAGTAACTCCGTCAATCTTTGGCCGAATATGATCGTTCTTGGGTCGAAATCGAAGTTCTTGAAGTGCTCTATAACTTCCGTGAAGGAAGTTAATCCTAGAAACGAACTTAGGCAGGAGAAAAATGGGGGCAAAGCAAAAGACAGTAAGCTGTCTGGAATTTGGAAAATCCGAAATTTTACTGAACTTCGGATGCCAATATCTTTGTCATTTCTTAACCGATTGGGGTGGTTCTTGGGTCTAACTTCAAGGTTTCGAAGTTCTCTACAACTTTCCAGAAGGAAGTTGATCCTAAAAACTACTCTAGGCAGGAGAAAACTGGGGATTTCCGAGGGAACAGTAGGCTGCCCAGAAATGGTTTTTAGAGAGAAGGAAGAGCAAATGCTTGAGGTGTGAGTTGAAAGGCTTGGAATGACCTTCTATTTATAGGCAAAGCCTTGGCCCTCTCCTCTCTCTCTCTCTCTAAGTCTCACCTTGACACTTGGCATGAATCTTGAAAGATCAAAGGCAAATCCCTAGGCTTGTATGGCTAGGATTTGATCTTGGAACTAATTTGTGGTGGAGATGAGATTGGTACAAGATCCAAGGGTCTAACAATTGCAAGGTGTACAAAGGAGTACAATGGAGGTTAATGGAGAGTTAGTTACTTAGTTAGGAAGAAAGATATACCAAGATATGAAGTACAAAGAAAATCAAGGTGAGTACAATCCTATCTCTTTCCTTCCTCTTTCCTCTCTCTTTCTCCCTTTCTCCCTCTCTCCCTCTCGGCCCTCTCTCTTCTCTCCCTCTCGGCTCTCTCTCCTCTCGGCTCTCTCTCTCTCTCTCTCTCTCTCTCTCTCTCTCTTGCATGGTACAACACACATATACATATATATACCACATGCAAGAATACAAGTAAAATATAGTACTTTTGGTACTATGAGATCAACAGATTTAAGGGCAAGATTTTCCCATTAAACTAATCAATAGGCACATGTGTACAATGCTAATTAAACAATCATCCTAGTACTAATATATTAGATACACATGTACCAAATAATCTAGGAAGATCAAAACCCTAACATAACATAAATAAGGGTACTTTGGAAAATCTAAGTACTTTTATATTAAAACAATGGGTACTTTGGCACATGGGGTTAAAAGAAAAGACTAAATTAATAACCCATGTACTTGGTTGGAAGGCTAACTCTTTTACCCAATGGATAATAACCACCCTAACTTTTATTATCCAATGGATAATAGTTGCTAGGGAGATTAAATATTAAAATAATTCAAAAAGGTACTTTAAAGTAATCAAAAAGTTACTTTTAATATTCTTAGTACTTTAACCAAATATATATTTAATATAAACAAATGGGGTTCTATTATCCAATGGATAATAATTTCCCTAACATTTATTGTCCAATGGACAAAGATTAAAACCAAAATAAATTAAAGAAAAAGAATATTCAATTCTTAGTTTAGGGTTCAAAAGGTTCAAAGGGTTCATGAGGGGCAAAACGGTCATTTTGCGATTAGGGAAAAGTAACTAGATAGCTTCCTAACTTAGTTTCTCCAACCAGATGGTTAAAAGCTAGTTAGGCTTGCTAAGTAGGCCAAAGCGCAAAGAAATCAAATTTGAAGGGCAAAAACATAATTATGACAAACTTATAGAAATTTAAAGGTAAATCCAAGTAATAAAAATAAAATTCAAATATTTAACGAAATTTTTAACGACCGAAAATCAGGATCGTTACAAGTTGGACATTTGTCCCACTGCCAATGCATACAATCCAAGCTGCCTAGCATTCCAGGAAAACCACGTTGATTGCCCACATATAGGAGCCTTGCAGTATCTGCTTCATTTGGTTTTCTCAAGTATTCTGGTTCAAAAATGGAGATAACACCTTTACAGAAGCTTAGAAGAGAGTCAACTGCAGTGCTTTCCCCAATCTTGAGATACTCATCAAGACTATCAGCAGGCGTCCCGTATGCCATCATCCTCAGAGCTGCTGTCATCTTTTGGATGCCAGAAAGACCTGGAGCTCCCGTAGCATCATTCCTTTGGACGAACGTCACATCATGTTGCTGGAGTTGACCCAAGATCTTTTCAAATAAGGGTCGACTCATTCGAAAACGTTGGTGAAACAACTTTTCGTCATAGAGTGGATACTCACAAAAGTAATCAGCATTGATTCGTTGGTCGGCACCAACTCTATCACGGGGGATCCAAGCTCGACCGTTTGTAGAACCAACATGACCTCCTTGTTGGCGTCTTCTTTGAAATTTTCGGTATTGCCTGGCCATGATCAGTTGCACCACTGCAATCTCGTCATCATCGGAAGAAGATCCGTCAAATTCTCCCAATAATATTCTTTGGGTTAAATTGCTCATGATGAATTTTTTTTTTGAACGAGGAGACTGTATATAAATTTCAGTGTGGGAATGAATAATGAGGAGGATAAGTCTATATATAGATGACTGAAGTAAATGGTGTGGTTGGGGGTGGATGGGAGTAAATTATGTAGTTGAGAGTGGATGGGAGTAAATAATGTAGTTGAGAGTAGATATGAGTAAATGACTGGGTGGATTGGAGTAAATAATGTAGTTCAGAGTAGATGGGAGTAAATG
Organism: Rhododendron kiyosumense; assembly: GCA_019656275.1. Classification (NCBI taxonomy): domain Eukaryota; kingdom Viridiplantae; phylum Streptophyta; class Magnoliopsida; order Ericales; family Ericaceae; genus Rhododendron; species Rhododendron kiyosumense. The sequence goes on from BPLS01000329.1 coordinate 372,219, forward strand.
ATGTAGTTGAGAGTAGATAGGAGTAAATGACTGAAGTAAATTGTGTAGTTGAGAGTGGATGAGAGTAAATAACTGAAATAAATGGTGTGGTTGAGAATGGAGAGTAAATGGATCAGGTAAATGATGTTGTTGAGAGTTGATAGGAGTAAATAGATGAAGTAAATGGTTTAATTGAAGTGGATGAAAAGTAAAAAAAAAATTGGGACGCAAGTTTTTTTTTCGAATTTTTTTTGTTTTTTAAGTCCTTGATTACCGGATACTAAAATTATTTTTCAATGGAAGTAGTACTTGAATTATTAGGGTTGAGAAAGTTGAGAAAAAATAAGGAGAAGGGAAAGTTAATTAATTATCCATCCCTATTTTACATCTCACCATTGGAAAAGGGGTGGGTTCTATTTTTCAACCAACTAACTTTTAACCACTTTTTACATCTAAAATAACTATCTATCCTCATCTAAAATCCATCTCCATTGGAGATGCTCTAAGAGACGCAGGTGAGGAATTATGGTTTAAATTTTAGCCTTGCGATTTAGGAGTACACAACAGTATAGTAGTATACATATAACTGGGTAAGAATAACAATTTACCCCTACGTTTTATATGAGTACTAGTGCTTTGTCCGTGCCTACGGCACTACCCATCCCGATTGGAATTGAAATTATCCTTTGAATCTTGATAGTGGCTAAAAAAAATTTATTTCAATTTTTAGGTAGCTAGAAAAATTTTAGGTAGCTACATCTTGTTGGAAATTAACTTCTTCTTTTTTATAACGGCAAAGATTTTTTTTATTGATATGAAAAAAGGATTATCCCGCGACAATCATTTGCAACTCAACACAGAATTGTTAGGATAAACAAAATTATCTGTTGCGTTAAAAAAGGTGAAATTTTTTTTGCAGAAGCCCTATAATAAAAGGAGTGTGCCCTACTATAAAACACTATGTCTCTTAAGCGTCAAGAAAACCCATAAATATAAACCACCAAGTCTCTACAAAATAGAAGAGAGCATTTCAACAAACATATGGTGAGTGACAGAAAATGCCTCTCCCAATTTGATTTCTCCTGAGGGGTTTGACTGTCGAGAAAGAGTAAACGGTCCCGGTGCTCGGCAGTCCATCAGGGGGAATCCCTTCCCCGAAGACAGTCAATTGAGAAAAAAGGAGAGGAAAAGTCACTTAGAAAGGAAGCAAAGAGAATTGCTTTCCCCCGTTCTTTCTTTTTTTTCACCGTGGGGGGAAGACACACACAAAAAAAGAGAGTAGATGGCATTTTATGTAATATGAGGGACAAATGTAGATACTCTCAACTTTTGGATCAAACAAATCTGAGCTGTTACAATAATTTGTCTCCACACCCTTGTGTTTTATAATAGAGATATCCATTATATCACATTAAGGTAAAATACTAAAATGGTTAAAAATATATTGTAATGGTAAAATTATTTATATATGCACACACACATAAACACACACACACACACACACACACACACATATATATATATATATATCTATATTATAAAACAGAAAGGCGTGGGGACAAGTTGTTGGAATGGTCTAGATTCATTTGATCCAAGGGCTATGTGTGCTTTACAACTCTCTTGAGAAAACACTTACACTATTACAAATATATTACAAAAACGCCATCAATTTATTTTTTTCCTACCAATCAGCTTCTGTTTTGTTGATAAAAAAAAAAAACCCAATAGTCACCACCCCATCTCTTTCTCATCAAAGTCTCTCCTCTGATTGTCTGGCCACAAATAGTCATCGCCTTTGCAGGTGAGTCACTCAAAACCCGAAATCCACTGTCCTCGGTAACATACTCTTTCGCTCTTTCTCTTATACGTAGTAGTTTTTTGGTTTTGGTTATCCTTTTCTCTATTTTCCTTTATCTTTTCTAAAAAATTTATAGCTACCTAAAAATTGAAATAATGTTTTAAGCCACTATCAAGATTCAAATTGTAATTTCAATTCCAATTGGGGTGAGTAGTGCCGTAGGCACGGGTAAACACTAGTATATATATATATTGTAACGACCCGGATTTTCGACCCAATTTTTTTTTAATATAAATTTATATTGTTAAATTCTTAATTCAATAATTAATTAAATTGGATAATTAAAATATATTATTACGTGTACAATTGATATTATTTACACTACTATTGTATAAGATATATATTTATACTTTAGATATACAGGGAATCAGGAATTCATATTCATCTCTTATCTTTCCTATCTAAACCCTAACTAGAACTCTATTCAAACCAAGTCTCCACTTCCCTCTCAAACTCTATCACTTTCATCTTTATCCTTCAAACTATACGTGTCCACGTACATTCTCACCTTATACATAAACGCGTCCACATACATTCTCACCCTATACATACACAAGTCCACATACATTAGAATAAAAGAAAACCCCACCAAATGTGGCACTTATCCTATATCCCTATTATCATTATCAGTATCTCTTTCATTCCCCATTCCACCACTTCCACGCTTATCCTCTCACCTTCTCACTATCTTATTCTCTCTCATTATACATACCCACATAAATCTGATAATTGAACACTAGTATATCATTTCACTCCCAATTCTATTGTTGAGTCTAGAATAGAAAAAGAGAGAGAGAGAGAGAGAGAGAGAGAGAGAGAAACAGATTTTTACATAACACCACCCCGTATATCATATTCAGGTTCCCAATCAATTACTATATCACCAAGCATCCACAAACCACCTTCCAATCATTCGAGTCAGCCCTAAGTCCTCCGCCGCCGCAGCCGTTGTCTTTTTCATTTTACCGAAATTGTCCGCAAACTAGCATCCGCTTTTTCGGCCGGATTTAAGGTAGATTAATCTCTATCCTATTTTCTCCTAAGTATATTTAATCCCTGTATATTGATTTTAATGAGTTCTTATGAAGGAAATCGTACCCGCGCGTCGAAACCATGAAATTTAAAAATCCTCTGTTTTCCGACGAGTTACTGTTCATAGACGTTAGAACTTTTTATAATTTATACTAATATTACACTATGCCCCTTCATGTTGCACTTATGTACGAATCTGACCTTGCTCATCATTATTATTATTATTATTGTTGTTGTTGTTGTTGTTGTTGTTGTTGTTGTTGTTATTTTCTTCATTTCGTTTTATGTTACTAGTGGGTTAACTCGTATTGTATAGAATTGTGAATCAAACATATTACATAATTATTTGCTCTCTGTTAAGACTAACGTTTACAGTAGTTGAGAATAGCTATACTTGTTGTAGGTAAAGTAATGGATATACTTTAATAATTATGTAAAGTGATAAAATAAGAGTTAGATTTTATGTATAATAAAATAAAAGAAAAGGGTATATTTTTAAAAAGAAACGAAAGATTTACACTAACATAATATCAGGAGGACCGTTGTATTTTTATACGATAATCGATTATATATATTTTTTTTAAAAGAGTATCAATCGAATATTAGAGTTTTACAAATGTAAATTTATTTAATTGCACTTTTAGATTTTGATACCGTAAGTTGCCATAATGGATCAACTATATGATTCAATAATTGTACTTTAGTTCATAAAAAGTTATCCCACTACGTTATTAAAGCTAACTCTACGAAATTGTTAATAACACATTTGAAATTTATAAAAACTATAATTAATTTACTTGTTCAACGAACCTTAAGGGCATCGGCTCAATCATAAAATATTATGTGTTTACTTACTCGCACAATATTATTTGATATGTACTTTTATCTCATTGAAATGTATCATGCTATGAATTGAGCAGTTATTGATTGTATCGTGTTCGACGTGCTAGAATGGACTTAGATTCACTGGGGTGGTTACGAGTAGAGAATCATGTAGACGATGTTAAGTAAATGGAAAATGGTAAAGTGTTGAAAGTGTGAGTGTGTGGATTGTGAATTGAGCCATGGCGATGGCAAGGGTTAACCTACGGTCCCTGTGTTGAAATGGGTTACCTGCGGGGCCCAGTGATGATATTTTGGTGACCCTAACGTATGATACGCCATGGGCAGTTCCAAAGGGTAATCGTGCCTTGCAAGGCCAGCAAGGGGGATTGTCTCATGACACGGTCATAGTTAGTGGCTTAGGAATGGTGGCGACCCTAATGTATGGTACGCCATGGGAAGTTCCAAAGGGTAATCGTGCCCCCTGTTATGGTCCTAAATGAATTCATACGAGGTACATAACTTAGGTGAATTCATTTAGAACCCCGTGTGCAGGACAAGCAAGGGGGGGATTTTCCATGACACGATCATAGTTAGTGGATGTGGGAGGAAAGGATCTCGTGGAGACGATCCTTAGATTTCATGTAAGATGATGGATAGTAAAGAAAAGACGATGTGTTATTATTCTGTATTTTCTGTGTATCATGAATTATTATATTGTTGGAATGCTAATTGTAGAGTAAGGGGTTGGTAGGGTTGAGATTATTCTACTGGGTGAATTATCACTCACGGATACGTTTGTATTCTGGCAAATCGTTTGCTTCGGCGTTCAATTTGCCAGAGTGTGCAGGATTCTACAGTGGAGCAGTTGATACAGGTGGGATCCCTAGAACGAAGTCTGGGCCAACGTTGCTTGGAATTCGTGTCAGAACTAGAGTCGCTCTGGAGTTATTTTTGTTAAATAAATATATATAGAATTTCTTTGTATTATTTTGAAATTGTAATTTTTGTATAAGGATAAATGGGGGCCTAGAAGTTTGTAAAATTCAGCTTATTTTAAGAATAATGCGCCTGAAATTCCTTGGAAAATCGGGGCGTTACATATATAATTAAAGGTGTCAAATGGGTCGGGTCGACACGGGCACAACATGTTTGAAGGCGGCACGGCATGGCACAGGCACAGATTTAATCCTAGCACGGCACGGACACGGAAGTGAGTGGGAACGACACGAGCACGGCACGGAAGTTGGCCTGGCATGACACGGTTTTAAACGGGCATGGCACGGGCATGACACGAAAGTGGGATGGGGCACGAGTCACGCCACGACACAACACGGTTCTAGCCAGGCACGGGCACTAGCACGGAAGTAGGACGAGCATGGCACGACACAACACGATTCTAGTCGAGCATAGCACGGCACAGGCACTACACAACACGGTTCTCGTCGGGCACGTCAAGGCACAGCACGGCATGAGACATGGAAAAACCATTAAAAAATGTTATTAAATAAACAGATTTCATATTATACTTTACTATATTTCTATGTATTTTTTGATAATTCAATAATTTATCAATCTTTCCTTTTATTTAACTAAATTAAGCTTTTAAAATATTTTATATGGTTAAGAAAATTTGAATCAAAATTCAAATATGATAAAATACCAATTACCACACATACACTGATATATATTGCGTTTTATCTAATAAAGTTTTTTTTAAAAATACATAGAAAATAAATAAGAAAAAAAAACTGATTAAAAAAAAATATCTCCATGTAATTCGAATCCAAGTCCTAATGTCCTATGGAACTTGTCACACATTATAAACCACCAAGATCATTAATCATGTTATGTTTTTACTTGGAACAACTAATAAAAAAAAAGGTTTTAAAAACAAAATCCCTATGGGAATTGGACCCAAGTCCTTTAGGACTTGACATATATCTCAAACCACCAAGGCCAACAATCTTTTTGTGTTTATAATTGGAACAAGTAATATATATTATATAATTCCATTGTATAAAAATGAGCCTCTTGTATGGTAGCCACACAATTGCGACACAACTATGACGATCCATACCGTTCATTTTGTTGTTCTTGGTGTTTTAATCACTCTCGCAAATTTTAGGGTTTATCGGGTTTTGGAAGCTCTTTCATCGGGACGTAGATTCATTAATATGAAATTATTTGTTATGTGCGATCAAGTATATATCGATAACCAATTTACTTCTTTTTTTGTACGAATGATATAATCACTCCCACATAAAAGGTAGACGGTTCCGATTTTCAAAAAACAGCTCGGGCGGCCCTCGTGTGATGCATTATAGGACTTTAACGCCTTTGGAAGCCCCGAATGTGTTCTGATCACATGGTTTCCGACATCTGATTATCACCTATTTAGGCGAGAATGATAAATTTGATAAGATCTTAAATTGTAACGGTTTAGAAGGCAACTAAGTAAACTCTCACATTATTTATTTACCCACTCACTTTTACCCATTCATTTCAACTATTTAACAAATCTCTCCTTAGGCCATCCACAACGGCGTAATTACAAATGAATAACCAAAAGTTGTCAAATCAGTTTTTGATTATCTATTTAAGAGATTGTTAATGTTAGAAATATAGAAGTCCACAATGACATAATCAAAATTAAATAGCTAAAGTTTGCCACATCACCTTTTCAAACTACAAAAACTAAAAATTGTGAACATAAAAAATAGTTTTTTCAAAAAAAATTTAGAAATTAATAAAAACTATTTATTAGAAATAGAAAATAGTTTATGAAGTTTTTTTTGTAACTATAGTTGTTGAAAAAAATAATTATTATATAAGAAAATATTTTGAAAGAATAGTTTTAAAGATAAAATTGTTTTTCAAAAAAAAGAACAATTTTGGGGGGGGGGGGGAAAACTGGAGTAGAGATAATATTTTTGTATAATGATGGGTGTATTTGATTGAGAATATGTGGGATCCACTAAATTTGGTTATTGCTAGTTTTGGTTATCCAAAAGCCAAAATTTGATTATTTTAAAAGAGATTGCTAAGTTTAAGGGTGGCGCTAATGCCACGAGGGTATTTGTTAGGTGCACGACAACTTATGTGGAGTAACCATTATACCCCTGTTCTGACGGAGAAATCAATGCCTCTCCTCTCTTCACACAATTGTTTTAGGCTTTTAGCAACTCACCCTTCCTTTTCCCTTCTCCTTCAAAGGCACACCACTCCAATTCCACTGCTCTCCGCACCACTTCAATTCCTCAACTCTCCTTCCTGACTTCTTTCAACCCTTTGTAATTTTCAACACCATGAAACTCAGTTCGCCCTCTCTTTCTCACTAGAAATCAGCCACAGCGCTCCATCCATCCCTCTTTTCAATTTATCTTTTTTTCGTCTTTATGCTTGATACGGAGTATAATGTTATGCCTTAAGTAATATGTTTAGATAAAAAGAGGAAGAAACTGAGTGATGCTCGATTCAGAAGCCAGCGGCATTGCGGCAGTGACGACGTCATCGGTGAAAAGTGGTTGGCAATAATATGGTCTTGTGCGGATGGGGCAAGTTGTAAGAATAGGGTCTGTTCTTATTAGGGATTTGAAAGAAATTTCTGATTTGTGAACTTAGAATTTCTGTAGCCCGAATTTGTTTCCTCGGATGTCATATTTTATTTTTGGTTTCCTCGGGATAACAATCCACAAAATAAAGAGAACCGGGATTAAAGACGAGAAATATGAGGAAACAATTGAGAGGGAGACGGAAGTAGAGCAGAGGAGTTAGGAGAGCGGAGAGGGAATGGCAGAAATGGGTGAATTGATGTGAGAGAAAATGGGTTAGCGGAAGAGTCAAGAAACAGTTGACTAGTTAAGGGTACAATGGTCAGACTAAATACACAGTTGTGGCATTAACAAATACCCTCGTGGCATTAGCGCCACCCAAGTTTAATTATACCATTGTGAGCCATTTTTTGCACCAACATTATTAATTCTAGAAACAATTTACTTTTGATTATACAATTGTGGATAACCTTAGTTAATTCCTTATTTCTCCTTATAACATATTTACCTCAATCTTCTTCTTTACAGTACAAAATCATATCCATCCGCTTAAAATGAGCTCAACAAAATAACTATTTTTTAAATTCACACCCTACACAAGACAAAAAGGGGAGTGCCATTGATAAAAAGGGGAGTGGCAATATCATTGCTTAGTGGTAGTTGTATATATTTTCCATTAATACCTATTTTTAATTATATATATTAAAAATATTTACGACGTCACTAGTTCAACGTTGATTCTATTATGGTTGAACCACCTGTCCACCTTCTCTTTACCGGTTCACTCTGGTTTACGGATTTTAAAACATAATTTTTTGCAAACGAATTTGAACGAGTCCAAAGTCGAGCCGAGCTTAAGCTCTTTGGCTCTTCGATGAAAAAAAGAAACTATTTGGTTCGTTTGCCAGGCCCATCAAAAAGTAACATTAAGGTTGTGTTCTTTTACACTTAATTTAAACTTAACTTATTTTTTTTTAATTTAGGTCCCGTTCTTTTGAACTTAACTTAAATATTGAAATTTTGTCCTTATTTGAATTTTTTTCTCATTTGTTAATTTTGCACCAAATTTTTTTTGGGTTATTAATTCGTCTCGATTAGAGGAATCGGAATTATTATTATTTTTTTATACTTTTACCCAAATATTTTGATAAATAACCACTTTTTAGCAAAACAAACAAATATGAAAAAAATTCAAATAAGGACAAAATTTTCAAATTTAAGTTAAGTTTAAATTAAGTTCAAAAGAACGCAGTAAGTCCATTCTTCTAACTTAACTTATTTCCTATCCTTAAACTTAACTTATATGGTAATTTTGTGTGTGTTAGGCAATTAAGTTTAAGTTTAGGCTGCATTCTTTTGCACTTAACTTAAATTTAATTTAAAATTAGTTGGTTTGTCATTATTTGATTTTTTTTTCTCATTTGGTAGTTTTGCGCCAAATTTTTATGAATTATTGATTCGTCTCGATAAAAGAAATCGAAAAAGTAAAAAATTATACTTTTACTCTCGTATTTTAAGAAATAACCATTTTTAAAAGAAAAAGTGAAAATAAGTTTAATTATTTTGAGAAATAAGTGGTTATTTTCTAAAATATTTGGGTAAAAGCAATTATTTTCTTTTAAGTTCCAAAAGGGAGGAAAATAAATTGAGTTTAAGATAAGTGTAAAAGAACTCAGTCCTTTAGGTTTATCCTCTTAAAAAATAAGTGCTTATTTGCAATTTTTAAATTTAAAAATTATTGGCTTAATCCTCTTAAAAAATAAGTGCTTATTTGCAATTTTCAAGTTTAAAAATTATTGGCTTACTGCAATTAAAAAATATGCAATATGTATCTAGTTTTATAGATCTCGATGAAATCTATTAAACTTTGCAAAAAAAAAGAAAAAAAATTTATTTTGTAAACTTGAAAATAGGTCATTATTTTTTAAGTATTTATTTTAAATGTGGAACGGGGCCAATCTTTGAGAGAGTACTTTGTGATACGAATCAAATTCTTGGGTTTTAGTTTCTATTAAAAAATACTTTTTGAAAAGAAATGTAATTTAAACTCAAAAGTCATGTGTTTAAGAAAATAATTTTTCTATCAATATAGATCTTATTTGATAGATTTCATCGAGATCTTTTGAATGGTGCAAAAAAATCAAAAAATTATTTTTCATTTTTATTATATTTAAATTTAAAATTATCTATCTTCTTTTGTGAGTGTATGTATGTAAGTATTTGTACGTGATTGGAACATTATTGTTTTTTTGTACGTGACTGGTTCTTTTTTTGAATCGGCGAAACGCTCCCCCCCTCCTCTCTCTCTCGGCCACACTTCCCCCCCCCCGCGTTCAAAACCACCCACCCAAACACGATACCTGTCTACTCTCTCGACGCACCACCACCGACGGCCACCCCAACTACCCACGCACCACTGCGACTGCGATCTCTTCTCTTCTCTCCCCTCCATCTCACACACTCTCCTCTCGTCGCACCACCACCAAACCCGCCCCTAACACCACCGACGCACCACCACCATCTCCTCTCTCACCAGTATATCTCTCTCACTTCGTGGTGTGGAGGTGTTTTTATTTGCGTTCCTTCGCCTGGAAACAGTACGCCTCTTCGCAGCAGAAAGGAAGCGATCGGAGTTCTACTGCCTAGGGTTCTTCTGCTCCGCACTACTCCAAGACCATTACCGATCTCACAGAAGTGTAAGCCACCTCTCTCTCATACACACACAAACAGAGAGATGGGCACCCCAAAAACGTTAGAACCATGTTGTTGGGTTTTGCCATGTGATTTATGCGTTTTTGGATTGCTGTTGATATTTTTGGTGTGGGTTTTCTGGGTTTTATTTCATTTTATCAATTGTTTACGCTCGGATTGAAGCTGCCATTGAGGGTTTGTCTTTTTGGTTTCAAATCGTTCCAGTGCCTCTTGCTGCGTCTTGCCTGAAATTGTTCGAATGGCTCTCGCTGTGACTGAGAGTGACTGTATTCTGTTCGTTTGTATAATTATGGTTTTCCTGTATGGGTTTTAATGGTATAGCTTCTTCGCTAGGGTTTGTATTATGTTTTGTAGTAGATGATTTCTGCTTGACGAAATTGTTTAGAGGTTTTGCGTGCTTTGGCATCTTATTGTGTGGGTTTTGTTGGTTTGAGTTTGTTTTGTGTGTTAGCAACTCTTGGCCTCAGTATTTTGTTAATTTTGTGATGTTCGATAGGGTTTTGGTCATTTTTCGTTCCTAGAAACTCCTGCTTGAAAAATTGTCCATCTTCTAGATTGTTTTTATCCTTCAACAAAAACTTGCTCTTCTGTGTATATTGATTGACAGATTTTACTCAATTGGTTGCTAAAATATATGCTCTGTTTTGTAGTCTTATTCTTTTCTGTTTTGTAATGGTCTACATTATTAATTCAAGTTCTTATCTGCAGTACTATGGCAATTGAATCTCCATTTGTTCAATGGACTATCTCCTCACCTGTAAATAGAAGAGAGATGCGGTCATCTGCTATTTTGGCCCGATTTTTCCAATTATGCCCCTTCTATTGGAGTGAGCCTTTGTAGTTTGATGGGCATTTAGGTCTTTTTAGTTTGTGATTCGTTATGACGTCAGATGTGGCGTGGTGCGTGTTGTGGAATGCTGTGCATTGTCTATTTCGGTTAAAGGATAGAGAAACAAATGGTGGTGTTTGTGGATAATCAGATCTGGAATTTTCTGTGCCTAATGCCAAGTGAGTTCATAGGGTGGTTGTGGGTGGTCCAACCTGGAATTTCCATGTTCAGCTTAGGTGAGTTCGTATCTCTTTCTGTTGATTGTAGCACCGTTTTGATGTTTCGTCGGTGAGGTTGGGTCTTATTTTACTGTGGTTTGATCTTTGTTTGTGTGGACAGATGTGGATGCGATGTGTGTCTGCTACGGTTTGTTCATGTATAGCGAGAATAAATTTGGTACGGTGTTTGTTTTTGGAATAGGTTTTCAGAGTACTTGTTGTCTGTGACTTGAGGGAAAGAACTAAACGTGCTGTTTTTAGATTTTTGTTCTGTTGAAGAAACAATGTTGTGTTTTGCAGTCTTAGTAGATGTTTATTTAGGTTTTATATGAGGACGAGCCCAATTTATAATGTGAATGATTTGTTTTTGGTTTTGTGTTTTGTGTTTATTTGGGTTCTCCGGTTCTGTGTGTCAGTATGTGCTTAATTTTTTTTTGCTTATTTCTGGTGATGCTTATGGTTTGGTTTTCTTCGCTTAGTATCCTGTTGATTTAGTCTATACTAATTGTGTAGAGTTAGTGTGTTTGGTATATAGTTAGTCTGATAAAAATTATATGGGATCTGTATAAAATTCATGTTTTATTGAATGGATAGTTGTTGCTTTTCCCTGTTGGTTTAGAAGTTGTGTAGCGGGGAATTTAGAATGGATAAATAATTTCATGCTTTCGTAGGCATTTTGCGTTGTGGTCTTCTGCTTATTGATCATTTGATTACTTCTTAATGTTTTGGTCAATAGGCATAATTTCATGTTTTTAATTTTACAGGTCTGAGAAGGTGAATGAGTGGTGAAAAAATATGTGAAGAAGCTCATTGGAGCCACAAATTTGCAGAAATCAGAGCCCAGAACCATCAGAGCCAAGGAGTGAGTGATCTAGCTGTCGTTGGAAGTATTGATTTGAATCAGTACATCCTATTTGCTTTTTTTGCTCGGATCAAGTGGTTTTTCACTTCCGTGTTTAGGCTATGCATGAGTCATGGATTTGTGCAGAAATTTATAGAGGGAAAAGATAAGGGAACAGAACAAATGAATTCTTCTTTGTCCCTTGGGTTTCCTTATCTTTTTCTTTCCTTTATATCTTCCTTCCTTCCTTTGTAAAGCTTGCGACAGAGACCTAATTTAAGTTCGGCCTTAATTTTTTTAAAATTTAAAATTGAGTCAATTGACAATTTGATTTCCCATTGCAATATTTGGTGGTTTATGCGATTTGCTTCCAAACTTTAACTTTAAAAGCAAACCTTATCTTTAAAGCAAATCTTTTGGTTTGTGCGATTTGCTTCCAAACTTCTCAAGTTTGTTAAATTTTAAATCAATGTCAATGGTAACCATCAATCATATATGTACATTCCTGAACAATGGGCACGACAATCCTTGTGCAAGGACGAGGCGTTCAACTAGTTGCTTAAATAAGTAAGGCTGGGTTTCTCTTCTCTTACGTCTAACCCTTGCAAAAATCGAAAGCTTAGCCGTAACCGCGTTCAACCTCTGCCATCATGCCTACAGTCAGCGTTGGAAGGAATCGACTCTTTGAAGCCCTTGGTCGGACCTACTGTAAGTTGTCTGTTTTTTGTTTCACTTGAAAACCTGTGAGTATGAAAGAATGCTCCACATGCTCTTCTTGTTTGCTCTTTGGCCTAATTTTTAGGTTTTTTTTTTTTTTTGGTTGTTTTCTCTTGACTTTTACAATATTATTGTATCATTTTTTTTTTTTGTCCGAGAGAAATCGAAATAGTATAGCAACATAGACAAAAGTTAGAAAAAAGTTTCATACGACGAAAAAAATCTAACAAATTGACTTTTTAGGTAGTATTTTTCGTTGTCTTTTTTCAACTTCGGTATATGTTTTTATACTTTTTCGATTCTTCTAGTCGAGTCAAAATATATGATGAAAAAATATCACCTGAATCTTGTAAAGAATAAGAGAAAACAACCAAAAAGGCTACGCTTTAGAAGCCCCTAAAAAATTAGATCTAAAGAGGCCTTAGGTTATGTTTTTCAATTCCCCAATCTCACAATCATGTCCGTTTCAGCCCTAGAAGAATTCCAGGACTTATGTTTTAGATATGGACTCGAGCTTGATGATGTTGTAAGCACTTGTAGAACATCTCTTTTATTGTCTTGATATCTCCGTGTATCTTGCTGGGTATTTATTCGGGAAGATTTCAGACTAGAAGGGACACATCAAGCTACATAGCAATAGCCATGTACTCCCATAAGCTTGAAATTTACTAGCATGCCATAAAAATTTCTGATTTTGCTTTTACTAAACGTTTAGAGTCTTTAGACTGTAGTACTAGCGATGAAAGACTTATAATTCTTCCCTGAAGTTTCTATTGTCTAATACCTTCACAATTGACCTGGTTCATCCTTTGGAAGTTCTATTTGCAGTATCATTTTAGCATTTTCTAAAAATGTGTCCTATGTATTCCACAAGCTATCATGGATCGATTTTTCACCCATTTGGTTCCGCCACAGATTCTTCTCTGTTAAAATGCCCGTAATACCCTCCCAGTGGGCAGGACAGTAGGAGATCTTATGTGAACGTGGCAAACATTAGAGAGCCTTGACCACTTTGTAGGATGGGCTCTAATATAGGGTGATAAATGGTACGCTTATGACATCCTTGTGTGGTTACTGTAAATTATGTGCATTGGTAAGGTATTTGAGTTGAAAAAAAAAATCATAGATAATGTAATTTTGGCCAGAAAAAGACAACAGAGAAGCAGTTATTAGAAAAGAGAAGCACTTCGAAGATGACACAACTGAAGATGAAGAAATCTACAAAATTGAAGTTGCAGCTATTAGGTAGTTTTCTTTATGTATGGATTCTCTGGGGCATTGTCGATTAGATATCCAGAATGACTTGAAGGAATGTTAGCAAAATCATGCTTTCAATTAGCTTGTGTTTTTATTTAGAATCTTGAAATTATTTGATTTTTCTTCATGTTTACATTTGAATTCTTACAAGTTGGTAGCAATTCTCACTGACATTGTGGAAAAGTGTAATGACAGTAACCATGTTGCCTTGTTGATCAACAGATATGACTTGCTTTGCCTTGAAGGACTTGCCCAAGCCTTGCGCATATTTATTGGGATTGGTCCGATTCCTACTTATACATTGGGAAATATTAGGAGGGAATCCATGCTAAAAATGCATGTAAAACCTGAGGTGCATATATTGCATACAAATTGTTGGTCTTTATTTGTTTTTGTTCCTTTTTTTAATCAGTATTTTTCTTAGTTGCTATTATGCTTTTCCACACAGACAAAAATGATCTGCCCCTACATTTTTTCTGCTGTTTTAAGAGGTATAACTTTTGATGAAGCTAGATATAACAGCTTCATTGATCTTCAAGTTAAGCTACATAAGAATATGTGCAGGTATATTCTAAAATGTAATGTTTGAGTCATATCCTGCAGCCTGGTATGCTCTTGTTCTACCTACTTGTTGCACATTTTTCTTGCATAATGTGATTTTTACCCTGTGTTTGGATATGATTGCATTCTATCACTGGTTAATACTTAGGGTTTGCAGGACTTATTACAGAAAGCTCATATGTTTAGTTATCTAGGTCTGCCATCTGTCTATGATGTTGCCATACAGCTGATAACAAAGCGAGATTTCACTTAACTAAGTTATCCATCTTTAGATATTGTTGCCACCAATTTCAAAGAAAGATAGGTTCTCAGTAATAGGTCTAGGAATGTTTTTATTTTCCTGTGGTGGTTGGTAAATTTTGTAGTCATAATGGAAGTGCAACATTTAACCACATCAAGAATGAGGCCGGATGTGGTAAAATTCTGGAAAGGGGGGTGAGGCTTTTTTTCTCAAGGGATTGTTCATTTGGTGATAGGATCCACAAAAATGGGTGGGAATTAAGGACTTATGTAAACACCATAATGACATGTTATAAACCCTTTAACAGGACCAATCAAGGTGTATTGATGTCACATTATCCATCATAGAGCTGAGTTTGCTGCCATTGGTGGCTTCAAGGATCTAACATATCGTTCAGAATACCAATGCTTTTGGCTGATGAAGCTTGTGTTATACCCGTTAAGCCCTTAGAAATAGAAAGAGCTCACCAGATGTAATTTTATTGGCCTTGTTGAAGACTATGGGATGGAAGGTGACATTGTAACTTGACTATGTGCGATGGTTTGAGTGTCACAACTTGCAATTAAAAATGGAGAGATCGAACTGAAATTTGAGTGAAAGTGCACGGATGCTAAATGTGATACAAGTATACAATGGACCAAAGAAGCACAGACATTTCTACCGGCCTTACTTATCCACGTGTCTCGGTCACGGACACGGACACGATACGACACTCTCCGGACATGTATTGGACATGCCTAAATACTTGTCTAATGATTTTATTATATTTCTTTTAGTTAGACACATTGTGGATACTCTAGGACATGTTAACAACACTCTTGGGATATGCCAACGACACATTAAAATGTCTTCGACGTTAATCATAACATAACTCTATAATATAAATACACTTCATATTTGATTTCTCCCCGATGTGTCTGTGTCCTAATTTTTGGAGAAACAACATGTTGTGTCCATATCCCGTGTCTGTGCTTCTTAGCAACAGACTTCCTAACAAACCGAAGCATCTTATTCTGTGGAAAATTTTGTCAAAACATGATTTCATCTGAGCTATTCAGTTGTTGGACACTTGCTTACTTTTTTCCCATTGAGAGGATATATTGAATATCCTCCTGAAAAGTGGAACTACTTACAAAAATCAGAATAAAAGAAAAAAAAAACTTTTGAAAAGTTGTCCCTAACATTTTGTTTTTTAATGGGATCTTGGAGTGGTGTTAGGCTTTTACATCCTTCATTTGGTTAAGCTAGATAGAAAATCAAGAAGTTGAATTTGTTCTTTGAGTTGGTTGTTTGGTTCTTTTAATTACTTCGAACATTTCTTGTTTGTTATAAATACTTCCATGTTGAGAAACCACAGCTCTGTGCTAGTGTTCTTTCTTTTAATCATATCTTCCAGATGGGAACTGCTGCCTTATTTTGTCCATTTTGTTGTTCATATCGGGACTTGAATTAGCACCACACTGTAATAAACGAAGAAGGAATACAAATTTGATTCCCACAATTTACTTGAATTTTGAGGAGTCAAGGAAATTACCTTAAGGTATTCAACATTGGTGGGGCGTGGCTTTATTTATAAGGATTACCTGAGGCCCGTTTGTTAACCGGATTCGGCCTTGGGATTGGACTAACAGTCCCTCCGGACTGTGAATTCTTTGTTTGGTAACACAAATCCCTCCGGACTGTGAATCCCATGGGATGAGCAAGCCCCCTAAATGGGGGTATTAGCAATACCCTATTGGAGATGGTATTGGTAATCCCATCCCAACCTCTCCTCATTATCAATCCTTTCTCATTACCAATTTCTTCTATCAATTCAATCCTATCATCTAATCTCATCTCAAACAAACATGATACTCCCTCCGTCCCAAATTCTTTGTCCGGTCCGCAAAACGGAGTGTTAAAGGCTTTGTTCGGTTTAGGGTTTAGTTTTAGTTTTGTTTCCAATCATTATCCTATTTCTTTCTCCAATCATTACCCTATTTTTTCAATTATTACTTTCTCATCTCTCTCCAATCATTACTCCTATTTTCAATCGTTACTCTATTTCTCTCTCCACCCACTACAAAACTAAACTAAACTCCCAACCAAATACTACAAAAAATAATGCAATTTTTTCAAGAAAAAATTCAAATTTTTTTCACAAATTAAAAATACTCATTGATATCTAGTAAGTTGTTGCAAAACTTTTGATTTTTTCTTGTAAAAATTGTATTATTTTTAACACTCCGTCTTGGGGACTGGACAAAGAATTTGGGATGGAGTGAGTATTAATAATTCCATCATCTAATCTCATCTCGAATAAACATACTCATTATCAATCCCTTCTCATTAATAATCCCTTCTCATTACCAATCCCAATCCCAATCCTAATCCCATCTTCTGACGAATCCCATCTATTTATCACTGTTATCAAACGTGGCCCGAGGGTGCTGCATTAACCACTAATATACGGGCTGCCTATCAACAAATGTTTAACTTTTTATCCTCGTGAGGATTTTGAGCTATGTTCCTCCCCCCCCCCCCCTCCCCGAGTTTTGTTATGTGGTCCCTTCTGTAATCGCTTACCAAATCGACTGAATTGTTTGATTCGTGTTAATTCATTGAGGTGCAAAATCTGCCAGGTTCAGATTGGGTCTTTCAAACCTGGAAACCATAATTTACAGTTTTAACTGATTATTTTTGCAATTTGCGGTAGTTTAAAGGTTCAAAACTCTCTTCCAAATCCTAGCAAGGGATTAAAGGTGATTGTTGGGCTTTATTGCTAATCTCAAATTGACAATGTATTAAACATTTGTATTTTCATTATCAGTTCTAAAATATGCATTTTTACAATGGGTAGTGATAATGCCAAAACTATTTTTGTTGGTGTCAAAACTCTAGCGCATAAAAGTCTTGTACACTGCACATGGTATAAGCCTTTTGTGCACTAGTTTTGGCACCAACAAAAACAGTTTTGGCATTATCATTTCCATTTATCGTCTTCATTTTCACATGTAAAATATTTTCATGTATTTTAGAAATCATGATGGAATTGGAGGGAACTTTTTGATTCACGATTCGACAACAATGGAATCCTTTTCAAGTATTATAGAACGAGAGAAGAATTGGTTGCGGACTATTTTATCTGCGGATTTGGCAGGGATGTTCTTTAATATCATGCTATTACACTTTCACACGGGAAGCCCAGAGGGCCCAAATCACTAGCTGCGAGGCCTTGTTAAAATATTTTGTTATTTGGGCGAAGTTCCCATCTCTTTGAGGAATGCGTTCCCTTTGTGATTGGAATGTGTTTCCTGCTGCTTCCTTCCTTTGAAATGCAGAGCGGTTCTGCGTTTCTTGCTGAGAATCGTCAGCCTTGCAGGCGTTTCCTGCAACTAAGGGATTCTATCCCAATAACCAAAAAGTTAAGAGAGCATCTTTAATAACGATTTTCCCCCATGTCCTGGTGAATGAGGAAGAAGAGCTTGAATCTAGGGATCACTAAGTTCAGCTATTGCTGCCAAAGGTTCCATGATGGCTTTCTTACCTTACTAATTCGGCATCGAACAAAGGATCTTTTTATGTTGGTTCGTTTTTGTATGGCCTAATCTCACAAGATTATAATTTCCCCGTTTTGGTGTGGTTTCTTTGTCAGAGCAATTTTACACCATACACGTTTGTCTTCTTCTAGAGTCTGTACAGCCGGTGCAGATGCTTGTTTAATTTTATTCTTGCCTTTTGTCTTCCGTAGTTTTGCCTTTTGTCTGAAGGAGCTATTCTAAGCCTGCACATATTTTGGGTGCATTCAGTTGTTCCAGAGGTTTCTTTGTATGTTGTATTATGTTTCTCTGATTGTTTAGATTTATTTTTCCTTCATTTTGTAATCTGCATGTTCAGCCATTTTCTGTGGCTATACACTAACTATATTGAATCATGTTCTGTGTATTGTTTGTTTTTTTTTTTTTTTGTATGCATGCAACTGCATGCTTCTTTACCCGCTTCTTGGTCAATATAGTTTGACTTAGTTTTTGGAGAAATCTCATGCAATCCTTCTATTAAGATGCCTATATTGCTTCTTGGTTTAGGGGAAGAACCTTGGTTGCAATTGGAAACATGACTTGGACACAGTAGATGGTCCTTTCACGTAAGGGGTATGCTTCTCCTGCACTTATTCTCTTAGTTTCCTTGAACATGATAGCATGGATAGTTTTGGAGGGTTGTGATATATAATTGTATGTTCAATGGATACTGATTTGAAGTGTCTAGGTGATTGCTGAATTCTGTCTGTCTGTCATCACATACGCCTAGGCTTGATGATTGAAAGTATAAACCCTTTACAGCAAGAATAGCGGTCTCTTCCTGTGTAAATTATCAACTCTGAAGGGTTTTCTGATATAGGCCAGCACCTAACACTTGACCAGGCAAGTCACTTGTGGGTGTTTATGCAACCTAGGATTTGTCTAGGGCTCAAGCACCATTCTACTCTGTATCCTTCTGTTTGACATTTTGTACTCAATTATTCCAAATTTCGCCTTTGTGTCCGTTTAGGGGAAAAAACCGTGTGCCAAATTAAGAATTATAAGAATTTAGAAGTCATTATTTCAACAATTAATACATGTTCTTGATATGTTAACTATGAGCCTTTTCCCAAAAATCTATGATAATCTGTTGATATTTCGTCTCGACTCATGTCCTAGATTTCACTTGATATCTTCGATAAGTATGAAGTGCCTCTGTAGAAAGGAATTTATGTGTACTTTTTACAACATTCTCGTTGTGTTGCGGTTGGCACCACTACTATTCCAAAATGAAGAATTTGGCAAGTACAACTGTGTTTGCTGCCTCCTAATTTTGCTTAGGTATCGTAAAAGTAAGGGGATTATTAAAAGGCTTAATTGCAAAAACACACCTTGAACTAGTCGTTGAATACCCAGATGATGAGGATTGACTGATGTCACGTTCTGTAGCTTGTAGTTCGGCTAGTCGTTGAGTAGTCCGTCTGACGATCAAACGAGGCAGCGGGATGCCTTCCAAAATTGGAACTTCACCTGGTTGCCCGGCTATTGTTACCCCAGCTCTGGACCTCAAATTCCTCGATTGGGGAGCGGATGAAGTTGAGGTAGCGCTGGTGCTTGGAATATTAGGCCTTCTGTCGATCACACCTTTATAGGTAGGGTTATAACACAAAAGGACGTCTGCGTTACGACCCCGACCAGCTGTCGAAGTACCAGGTTCTCCTTTATAAGCTAGAACCCTGTTGATGTCCACTGTTCAGATGTAGCTGGTTTCCTTTATTGGCCTTTTATTGGCGTTGGATGCTGCAAATGAAAGCATAAACGAGATTAGAACTGAGACAAACAACAAGTGTTAAACAAAAATTGACAGAAATACGAAGCAAATTAGGAGCATACGTGGGTGACCCCATATGTGAGGGCAATGAAAGCCCACCACTTGACCATCTTCCCCCAATGGCTCAAAATGAAATGCAAGGAGAGAGAATGAGGAGCTTACAGGGTTGTTGCAGCGGTGGCAAGAGAAGCAATCGAGTTGCAAACGGCGGCGATAGCGGAAGTGGAAAAACAAAAACGAAGTTTCGCCTGGAGAGAGAAAAGGTTTTGAAATAAAAGGGCGAAAACCCTATAAGAGCCTCCGAAAGAATATAAGGGGGGTGGGATGAAGGCGAAACGTGCCCCTCACGCCGTTACAAGAAAAGTAACAGAAAGAGACCATGGAAGGATGCTGTTCTGACGACGTTTGGCTAGAACGTCAGTTCGAATTTAATGTGAGGCGTACGAAATACACCACGTAGAGTCATTGCCTCGAGAAGGTATAATGACTGAGGCACCGAAAACATTAATAAGTACAGATACCTTAATTGCACGGGACTAGACGAGTTCACCTCAGTCTATTTCAAGCTTTCCCTGTAGCAAAGCTGGGAAGCAATTGTAGGGAGGTATTCCCGAACGGGCGAACACGTGGTACATGGGATCACGGTATAAGTAAGATTAGATAAATCACCATGGAAGGCGGTGATCGGTGATATGACCAGTGACATGTGAAGTCATTGGTCTAAATCGATTGATAGGGACCGGTGACTTGAAGTCACTGATCCAGATGGCCTGTCCAGCAGTGAGGTGGCCGAACAGGGAAAGTACTCTTGAGAAAGCAGCCTCAAGTGCTAAAGCGGAAGGAACACTCTAGAAGGTTCCAGAACAATGGTATCCCGTAAGGAATGAAATCTCGAGAATATAGGATCTTTTGAAGATACCCAACGGGAATGGAAAGTTTGGCCAGCCATGGGGAGGAGTCCTAAAAGGACTAAGGTAATAAATAGATAAGGGAACGAGAGTCCAGAGGATCCACGTATAGGAAACCTAGTACAACAAGGATGCTTGGGCAACAAACGTATGCCTTTATAAAGGAGATTAACCTAGAGGTAAAAGGTACGCAATACGTTGCACTCAATCATACTTTCCTACTGTTAATTAGGGTTTCCATCCAGTATGTGATACTAACTTTGGCATCGAAGGGCCTTTGCCACAAAAGGCAAAGGTGCGCTCATCCCTCGTATGTTTTGCAGATTAGGGTTCCGACGATAGTACTAGGGTTCCGATCAAACTGTTCGACGAGCCGTTGTGTCCTCCACATTGCTATAATCGCTATCAGATTTTTCCCACTTACACAAGTCAAAGTCGTAGTCCTCCATATACTCCATCCATCATTGTTGCTGCAAATTCAAATCTTTTTGAGAGAAAAGGTACTTAAGGCTCTTATGATCTGAGAACACTTCAAATTTCTCACCGTACAAATAATACCTCCAAATTTTCAAAGTAAGGATGACCGCCGCAAGCTCCAAGTCATGAGTTGGATAATTACGCTCATGGGTCTTTAATTGCCGAGAACCATAAGCTACAACATTGCCTTCTTGCATCAAAACACATCCCAAACCGTCCCGTGAAGCATCACAATAAATGGTATAACCGAGGCCCCTCTCCGGTATCACTAGAATCGGTGCTGAAGTCAACCTCCTCTTTAACTCCTGAAATGCTTGTTCACAAGCTTCATTCCATATAAATTTTACTCCTTTGCTTGTAAGGCAAGTCATGGGTGCAGCTAAACGTGAAAAGTCCCCCTCAAACTGACGGTACTAACCGGCCAAGCCCAAAAAGCTACGGATTTCAAATACATTCTTCGGCCTCTCCCAATCCATCACGGCTTCTATCTTGGCAGGGTCAACGGTAACTCCATCCTTCGAGACAACGTGGCCAAGGAAATTCACTTCCGAAAGCCAAAACTCACACTTTTCATATTTGGCATAAAGATGATGCTCTCGTAAAAACTGTAAAGCAATTCTCAAGTGCTCTTCATGTTTCTCCTTTGATGGTGAATAAATCAAAATATCATCCACAAACACCACTACAAACTGGTTGAGATAGGCATGAAAAATGTGGTCTATTGGAGCGTTTGTCAAACCAAATGGCATCCCCAGAGACTCAAAATGCCCATAACGTGTACGAAAAGCCATTTTTTGCTATGTCCTCCTCCTTGACCCGTAATTGATGATATCCCGATCTCTAGTCTATTTTCTAAAAGACATAAGAACCTCGAAGTTGGTCAAACAAATCATCAATTCTAGGTAGAGGATATTTATTCTTGATGGTAACACGATTCAACTTGCGATAATCTATGCAAAAGCATAATGATCTGTCCTTCTTAGCAAACAAAGCTGGAGCTTCCCATGGTGAAGTATTAGGTCGAATAAACCTTTTGTCCAACAATTCTTGGAGTTGCACTTTCAATTCCCTTAGCTCTGCTAGTGCACATCTATAAGGTGTCATAGAAATAGGTAATACAAATGGAAAATTCAACCTCCCGCTTCGGTGGCAATTCAAAAAGATCATCTGGATACTCGCGAACCATTGACGGCAACTCCCCACGAGTCATGCTACCTTCGTCACTCAAGGTGATGGAAAAGAGATAACTAAGCTCTCCTCAACTACGCAAGGTGTAAAGAGGTGGGACCAAACTATCCTCTCGATCTCCCAAAAAATAAAACAATCACCATTTGGAGTGCACACTGATACTCTTCTTCGGTGACAATCGATCGTAGCTTGATATGCTAACAACCAATCCATACCCAAAATAACATCAAATATAGTCATGTCTAACACAATGAAGTCAAACACAAGGCGACGGTCCATAACCTCTATCTCATAATACCGGCACACTCTATTAAGAATCACTCTACCTCCAACAGGCGTGTCCACAAACAAGAAAGAGTGTTAAAGCATCCAACTCCAAACCAATTGGCAAAGAGTGGAGAGGCCGCCCAGGCTCATATACTAGTTTTGGAGGAGATAATTAACCAATGTGAGACAAATCCCAACACTCCCCCGCACGTGTGACCCCCAACTCGCACGTGAAGAGGTAAACAAATGATCCATAACACACGGATCACAATGAATCAGAGTGCAACTAAGGCACAAACAAAGGGGAAAAGCCTCCAAAAATCTAGCTCTGATACCATGTTAAAGCATGCAACTCCAAACCAATTGGCAAAGAGTGGAGAGGCCGCCCATGCTCATATACAAGTTTTGGAGGAGATGATTAACCAATGTGGGACAAATCCCAATAAAGCATCCAACTCTAAACCAATTGGCAAAGAGTGGAGAGGCTACCCAGACTCATATACTAGTTTTTGGAGGAGATAATTAACCGATGTGGGACAGATCCCAACACTTCTCCGCACGTGCGACCCCCGACTCGCACGTGGAGAGGTAAACGAAGGATCCATAACACACGGATCACAATAAAACAGAGTGCAACTATGGCACAAACAAAGGGGAAAAGCCTTCGAAAATCTAGCTCTAAGAGCATCTCCAATCCATCCTTATTCCTCCAAAATAGAGGATGGAAGTGACACATTGAGGGGAGATTTTGTAATTTATTCCCTTTTTTCTTCACTTTTTGTATTTTTTGGGAGAATATTTGAGGGACCCACCGTCCTTTTTTAGAGTTTGGAGAAATTTCATACTCCAAATTTGCTTTTGGTCCTCCATTTTTAGAGGACCAAATTTACTTTTGGAGGACCAAACTCAAAAAAGGATGGTGGGTCCCTCAAATATTCTCCCAAAAAATACAAAAAGTGAAGAAAAAAGGGAATAAATTACAAAATCTCCCCTCAATGTGTCACTTCCATCCTCTATTTTTGATGGATTGGAGATGCTCTAATACCATGTTAAAGTATCCATCTCTAAACCAATTGGCAAAGAGTGGAGAGGCCACCCAGGCTCATATACTAGTTTTGGAGGAGATAATTAAGTGATGTGAGACAAATCCCAACAAAGTCTAACAAGTCTATTTCCAACCCCAACGCAGTAGCAAAGGCAAAAGATATGAAGGAATGAGATGCACTAGTATCTATAAGTACATTAGCCCAAGTACAAAAGAATAAGAAAGTACCTCGGACCATAGAAGGCTCAGTAGATTCTGGAGCTGTAGTAGTAACAACTGTAAAAACACGGCCCTGCTGACTCCCCGGCCTAGGCTGCTGAACAAAAGGAGTGGTAGTTGCACTATAAGTAGGTTTAGAGCGCCTAGGGCAGAATGAGATCCTTGAGCAGAAAAGGATTGCTGAGGTGGCCTATGGCCTTGAGGCCCCTGACAGCCAGAAGTGTGTTGTGAAGCTCTAAACTGATGTGACCCAGTCACTCCTTGGGAGCTCTGAGCGTTAGGACAAAAGTGTTGGATATGCCCTGCTTGACCACATTGGTGACAAATTTGTGGTCCTCCGTTTTGACTCTGATTCTTAAGTGGGCACTCAGACTTTCGATGCCTTGGTTTATTGCAATGAAAGCAAAAGACAACTCCTGAAATTGACCTCCCGACAGACTATGCTCGTTTAACCAACTTAGTTCCTTGAATTGCATTAGTTGTCTCCTTGCCACTCTTTCTATTATCAGGTTGAAAAGAAGATCCCACCACTTGACTTTTGGGCTCCATGATTTGCTTAGCACATTGAGCATCACCTTCAAGTGCCAAAGCACATTCAAAGACTTTGGAGTACTTCTTATATCGATGGCCAACAACCCCTTTTCTGATACAAGGGTTAAGACCCCGCTCAAATCGCCTAGCCTTCAAGTTCTCAGTAGAAATTGTCTCAAGCGCAAATTGGGAAAGTGCCGTAAACCTGGCTTCATACTCCATAACTATAGAGTTTCCTTGGACCAATCCCAAAAATTCTTCCTGCAACGTGTCATTAACCATCTCTGGGAAATACTTCTTCAGAAATATTTTCTTAAATGTGGCCCAAGTCATACCCACCACACCTCCAATGTTCTCAATTGACTCCCACCAAAGAGCAGCAGCATCCTCCAATTGATAAGCAGCAAAGGACACCCTCAAGCCATCCTGTGATCTGCAAAGTATCCAAGGTCTTACTTATCTTGGACAACCAACTATCCGCAGCAATGGGGTCGGGCTCCCCTTCAAAAACAGGTGGCGTCATGCGACGAAACTCCTTCATGGCAGAAATGGCACGAGACTCTAGCTCCCCAGGAAGAGATCATTGTGCCCGTCGTGGTGTGGTGTTGGCCATACGTTGGAGAGCCTTGGGCTCCATCAAAGTTCTCTTGTCGAGCCGGAGTTTCTCCTCCTTCAACCGCGTTAGCTGCCTCTTGGATAGGCTCTCTAGTTCTTCTTGTAGCACGAGGGGCTGCTCTTCGGGGTTGCACTCTAGCCCCTCGTGCTACACCTCTCCCATGACCACCTCCACGCGCCATCCCACTAATCAAGAGGTAAAGGCAAATAAACTTAATTGCTATTCAAATGATTCTCAATTCTAAGGTCTAGTGATCTAACATATAAAGCTCTTTCCTCTAAAAAAATAAATAAATTTACTTCATACTACATAGCATGTTATCATTCTGAGACACTTAAGCATGTGAAGACATAAACAAAAAGAATATGCCATATGAAGGAACATGTTAACCACATAAGCATACAATAACACATAATATTTGTAAATCACATAACATTCTCACAACTTAATATGCATAGTGTCCATGCAATTTCACATCCCCACCATTTTCCACGGTCCTAAGGTATTCAAACCTGGTTAGCTCTTATACCATTCTATCACGCCCCGCTTTATAATAATTCGGCAATGTGATTTTAACCTCAATAAAATAAATAATTTTGCCAAATAACTAAAAATAATTTTCTGTTCACTCTATCATGAAATGAATTATAAGCCTAGCCAAATTACAAGAAGCATGACAAGCTATCCACTTCCAAATATTTCAAATTTTTTTTTTGATTAGCCACCAAGGCACCAAAACACCACTTAAACCATACAACTCCAATTACAAAAGGAGGTACAAGTTTTCCTTCTTTTTTGCCTAAAAGACATAACAAAGCATTTCTAGAGGAGAGTTTAACATTTATCATTACATTCCCCAAAGTAAAAAACATATATATGTAGTTAAAAGATAGCCTTCAAGACCCAACAAAATATCACGTAGATCGACTCGCCAAAGCACAAAAGATATCTCCATCACCGTGTCCATCAAAGCGTATCCTTGCCCTTCGAACCTGAAAGGTAGGGGTGAGCACGACCGCCCACACATAATCTACTAGAAACTAAAAGATGCAAGCGACATGTTTGAAAATATGATCGCTCATGCCCAAATTCCCCCCCCCCCCCCTTTTTTTTAACTTGAATTTCATGCAAGCTAGACACAATTCTTAATGAATATAATTAAGCTCGAAAAGGTGAAACCAAAATTCTCCAAAAATAAAATAAGTCAACACATTAAACTAAGTACAAGAAAATAAGAGCACATAAAACTAAGGTCCAAGTTATCACAGTTGCGTACCAATCCTAGGCGACTGATCAGGTCCCTAAATCATCCAAATTTATGGGCTACTAACCCAAAGGCCTATGGGGCACCTTATCCCGCGCGGGTTTGCGGACTATACACCGACGGATAATTCATTATCCATATGTTTTTGGCTACACAACGAACATAAAATGGCCAAGTCAACCGCCAATACATGGCTCACTAGCCCAAATGACAAGTATCAATCCCAAATCAATTCCAATAAGTTTAAACAACTTGTATCAACATAAATCTTAATCTTTATTTTCAAATCCAAGAAGCACTAAACATAAATATACAAGTGCCTATACTTTTTCAACTCCACCCCTCAAAAAATTCACCAATTATGTCAACAAGAGATAATCCATATCAAATACAAAAAAAAAATAATGTGCTCTACACAAAATGCAAACAATTAATCGAAGTACCTTAAACTAGTATATTCATGATCAATCCAAATAAACATGAGCCAATATTAGACACCACAAATTCCCTAGGCACAATATTCTCTACACACCCAATCAAACACTAGATCCATCAATTTCAATATACAACTAAAAATATGAAATTTACACAACCATTTAAATTAGGGCTTTTCTTTCATAAATCAACTTACTACTTAAATACATGAAAATAATCAATTCTCAAACACAATACTTGCATTTTTAAGGTATCTAGTAGAAAACCCTACCTCAAATGCTAGCACACAAGAGAGATGAGTGAGATGGTGATGAAAGAAAGCCCACAAGGTTAAAATCCCTAGAACCTTCCAAGTTTCTTGATGTAGACACAAAATACCCAAGCAAAAGAAGATGCAAGATGATTTGGCTGAGAGAGAGAGAGAGAGAGAGAGAGAGAGAGAGAGAGAGAGAGAGAGAGAAAGAGAGAGAGAGAGAGAGGGGCACTGGAAATGAAAAAAAAAAAGAAACAGAGAACACTAGTTGTTCGCTCGGGCAAATGGTTTTAAGGTTTGAAAGAATTACACCCTTCCCCCTCAAGTCTCTAGATTATGACCTTAACACTTGCATGTTATAACTTCTTGCACTAAAGCCCATCAACTAACACTTAAACAAGCAATTAGCTCTAAAAATTTCTAACACTAATTACACAACACATGGGAGTCTACCAACACACTCGATCAAAGGGCCAATGAATTCGAACATGGTCAAGTAAATGCCTACACATGCACCTGCACAACTATATTCAAAAAAAAAAAAAAAAAATTCAAGGCTCATAAAATTCAAAGTATTTAAAATAACATATTTCACATAAAGGAAATATTAAATAAATATACTTAGACACGGTTCTCTACATGCTTAGTCAGGCCCTAAGCAGCTCAGTCATGAACAAACAGCTTGACCTGGTCAGAAGCAAGGCCTGACTAAGCAGCTCAGTCCTAAACAAGCAGCTTGATCATGTCAGAAGCTGCTAATTAGTCAGCAGCTTAGTCAAACCTGTGAAAGCAACTCAAAACAAGCTAACCATCCTCTTTGGTGGGCACGTAAAAGGTGAAAGAATAAAGAAGATTGTAAGTCCCAATAAATTTCTTTTGCCCTAGATCTTCATGTTTAAGGAACCTATTTTATATATTAAATGGCCCACAAGAGAAAACTTGGAATTAACAAAGTAGCTTTTGGTCCTTGTTTCTTGCAAAAGGCAATTCGACCTTTTAACATTGGGGGCCCAAGGATAAACTTTTATTAATTTTCTAGGCACATAAACGCTCGAAGGCCTGGAAGGCTCTCCCTAACAGCTGAGATTCCTTTTTTTAATTTCCCATGAATGCAAGCAGCTCAAAAACCTGGAGATTCTACTGTAGATACCCCAATTTGGCCTAACGATTATTTTAAGTCCCACCTTAGGGACCATCCCGATGATGAATGGATACAGTAATTGGTGATTGACTTATCGTATCCCTGAGGATTTTGGTGAGTACCTTTAGCCATTAGAATACCCAATCTAGACCCATTTGACCTTCTAAGGCAGAAATCCAGTAATTAAGGTTAATCGATTAATCGGCCACAAGATTGTTGTCTCGACCGCAACGTCTTTGAAGAATTTATCATCAAAGACCTCTGACGACTCAAATACTTCCTTTGCATTAAGAAGCCCAATTCCAAAAAGGATTATTCTTAAACCAACACAAATACATGCTGGATATTCTCCATGATGCATGTTTACTAGGTGCCAAACCTTCTGATTTTCCTAAGAAATCTGATCCATCCACAAAACGTCACCTTGTTGGATGTCTCATCTATCTTACGGTCACTAGGCCAAACATTGCCTATTCAGTCGACATTCTAAGTCATCAAGGGCAAAGCTATGCGAAAGTAAAATTTTTAACTAATATTATGTGTAATATGAGAATAAATTATAGAATCAGTATACATAAATTACTAAAAATCCAAATAATGTTTGATTTAATCTTCTTAGAAATTAAAGTTATTTTATATTATCATGTGAAAGTTTCTCTATTTCTTTCATGAATGAATGTAAGCACATCTGGGCATTGCGACTGTCGAAAAAATACAAAATATATTATCTAGAATATATTTTTGTACTACAAAAGTTATACAATATGTTGAGTACATATTCAGATGAAATAAACTTCTCATAAATCGGCCTCTCTCATAACTAAATTCTAGCTCCGCGTAAGCCATTTATGTAGGACCCTCGTACCTCCCATAAGGAGGTTGCTACTCATGTTCTTTGGTATCTCAAAGGTTCTCTGGGAAATGGTATTCTACTATCTTCGACTAGCTCGCTTACTGTCCGCGGCTTTTTGTGATTCTGATTGGGTGGGTTATCCGACAACACGTTACTTTACCACAGACATTTGCATTTTTGGCTCTAGTCCAATCTCACGAAAAACCAAGAAGCAAACTACCATTTCATGCTCCTTTGGTGAAGCTAAATATCGTGCCATGGAGACACTTACCTCAGAACTTCAATGATTAACCTAGCTCATGAATAATCTTGGGATCCCTGATTCCTCTCACCTCACCTGTCAATCTTTGTTGTGACAATTAATCAAGCAGTTGAGAATTTCGTATTTCACGAGTGTTCGAAGCATATTGAGCTCAATTGCCACTTTGTTCGTAACAAAAATGCAATCCAAGTTGATAACAACGGCAAATGTTTGTTTTTTAAATGGCTTTTTTCCAAAATAATGCTGGAGGATTTTGTTAATGTACATGTACCTTAAGTCACATAATTCGCATGCAATGCGTGCGGGAGGGCGTAGAAGAGCTTGAAAGTGTTTTTGAAAAACATTCCAAACTTCAAAAATTTGTGAGAGCAAGGATAAAAAAAGCTAGCGCAAAACAAAAATTGAAAATGAGAGTTGAGAATATTTTGAAATTTTGAAAGGATTATGACGAAGTTTATACCTAAGCTCTGTTGCAAAAAAAAGTTTGTACCTAAGCTGCCGTTCAAAAAAAAAAGCTTGTACCTAAGCTAGCTCAACCATCGGCCCACATGTTAAAGGCCCAATTCAGAATGCTACATATCAATACACTTGTAATAAAAGAACCGACAATGGTAAGCCAAGGCATGTAGCAAAATTACGGAAATGCCCTTTTAAGTTTTGTTTGTGTTTTTGTTCTTCCGTGTCTTTAGTTGGGGGTAATTTAGGTATGGTATATTTTTCCCTCTTCACTCCTGCCTTCCTCCGCCACTCGATCAGGAGCCGGAGAAAAGTATTGTTGGTTCTCCGGAATTTCCTCAATCAAATGGTACTCTTTGTTCCGGAATTTACTGAAATTGTGTGCTGTTCCTGATTTCCCGGTGTATTTTTTGGCGTCTTACCCTATTTTCCGTTGCTTTGTCGACAAGGCGAAAATACAGATCGACTCTCAATGGGTGCAAACTGACTCATATTCTTTTTCTCTGGTTTCTCTTACTTGCGAAATTGTTTTTGTCTTCAACATCTTGCTTGTAGATGCTGTTTGTTCGGTTAAGTTCTTTTTTTGCATGTGATTCCTTACAGCTTATGGTTTGATTTGATTTTAGGGCTAGAACAAAGGCGAAGGGCAATTTATTCTGTACAAACCATCATCACCACTGTCAAGTTCCTCTGCAGCTGAGGCCAAAATATCCTTCCCCGTTACTCAGATGGCATACTCCGTTACCATGGCGGCTTATCCCGTTTCCTTGCTATCGACACCTCTAACTTCTTCTCCGGTACGTTCACTTTCTCCTTCTCCGGTAGCTTCTTGCACTCGCATTCTGGATCGACTGGCCAGACTCCACATCATACTGATTGTTTTCCGTTTTCTATATCTGTAATTACAGTTTATTAGCATTTCTGTTAATAAGCCACTATTTTAGATCTTCTCTGTGTAGCCTCCCTCTATTGGCGTCAATACTCTCATCAGAATGGTGAAAGCTGTTTCAGATGAACGGACTTTACAAAATGTAAGTTTCCCTTGCTTTTCCACATTTTGTGCTTTATTTTCAGTCGTGTGTTGTCCAGAGGAGACAATAGATCAGCTAAGGGTGGTATTTCTTATGTGCTGGTCTTGATGGAGGGAAACAACCTCTTATTTTAACAAAAAAAGGTTCAAGCACAAATCCACTGGCACATGAACTCGACACTTTCCGCTTTCAATAAAAAGGGCTTAGCGAAAAGAAAAGGAAAAGAGTGACATCCCCCTCCCTTATGGTCAAGCACTCAAATCAGCTCTATCGGTACCTATATACTTCTCACTGAAACTATGTAACTCGTAAGTAACAAATCTTCCTTTCAGTCAAGCTCAATTGCATAGAACCTGCTTCGTACTGTACTTTCCAGACTCTTTCACTCCCACCCGCTGTAACACAAGAATATTTACTTCCATAATCTCAGTATTTTTTACTTCACAATAACTCGAAATTTAATACCATGGAGATGATAAATCTTTTGATCGTGTGTAAGCGAATTACATTCTGTTTTTGAGAATTGTACTCCAGTATTATGTGAGCAGCCTTACCAATTATTTGTCATACCTATTGAGAATTAATGATAATCCGTATGAAAAATTAAGGTTGTTATGATATTGGTTTTGTGGTAAATTTGTGAAGGGAAAACAAATAGCAAGGAGTGAGTTGTAAGAAAACGAGAAAAAAAAGAGAAGAATATCGCCATATCTTCTTTCCAGTTTGATTATAAAGGAGAGAGACAATACACCATTGTTATGAAAGAAAAGGGAATCAACTTCAAACTTAGCCCTGCTGGGCTATTTGGGCCCAAGGCCAAGCAGAAGGTTTCCATGAGTAACTAAAGAAGATCAAGAGAATTGGGGCGATACATTTGCAGCGATGCTGTGTTCATAATTGCAAATTGCATATGTTGAAGGTATTAATAATAAAGTTGCCCCTCCCTCTAACAACTTAAGCTTTTAGATGAGTTGGTGGTTAGCAATCTAATAGCATCTACCCTGCTGAACCTTAGGAGAAGGATAGGAAACAATTACGCTGCTCATCTCAGGGATAATGGAGCTTCAATCACGAGATGAACTGCTGCTTCCAGCAAACTTCTTGCCAACATAGTTGGTCGGAATTAGAAGAGACAGATTTGTTAGGTTAAACGACTGTCTCAAAACACAGATAAGGAGAAAAATAATGGTGGCAGGCACGGATCAATATAGAGATATTGTGCCAATTTATTACTCACCCGCTTTCAAGTATCAAAAGGAACAAATTTGTGCTTGACCATGGGTTGAATTTGACACCTCATTGTGAAAATGAAATGAACACACCAGTAAAACCAAAGAATTGGGCAGAAAACAGTTATCAATCCAGCACAGTGAAGAAGGTCAAAACAAACACCACAACAAAAGCATTTGTCATAGAAGAATACCTGAGTTCTATGACTTCTCTGGTAAATCTACTCTATATTGTAGGAAGTTAGTACTGAATTGGATTCAAAGAATCAGTTGTCGGATTGAATAACCAAGAATGGGTAAAAGTGTTGTGGTTCGCGAGGTACTATTGTGATTAGCTATGAGCATAATTTTGTATGTGAGTGCCTGCATTTAGCAGTTTCCTTTTACAGTTTTAGTAAGTTACTAAAAGGAATCCTTCAGGCTAGGTCATTCTTAGACCTAACATATTTGGTCAAGTAAGTCATGGTCCAATGCTAAGTTGTCTTGTTAATTCTCTAGCTTTGCTTTTCAAAAACTCTGGAATCATGCATTAATTCTCTAGCTTTGCTTCTCAAAAACTCGATCTTTTGAAAATCAGCAGGTTTTACTTATCTCTGTTTTTAGGTGGATCCCCAAGCTTCTTCAAGAAAAATCTGGCAAAGTATCTTACATATTTTATGCAACCCAATGAATCTGAATACATTTTTATGTATGCTTTTCAGATGCATTGTATACCCAAGTTAAAATCCGTTATTCTGGTGTGTTTTTTTTTTTTGGGGACAACAAAGGAGCTTATCTTAATGCGATTAGTGAAAGCTTTCTTGTGAAGGAGCTTAAATGCATTAGCAAGCAGTGTGTTGATAACTTTGGTGGTACGTCTAAGGTGAGAGCCCATCCACAAGGACTGTGAATTCCTTTTGTTGTACTTGCTAGCCAAACCATAATGGGAATGAATGTGGAGTGAATAAGAGTGGCAATTTCTATCAGAATATGTCTGATTTAGGTATGATTGAATTTGTTTCAATCTTTTCATTGAATTGTGGTTAGCATGACTCTTTTAGTTTTTGTTTTTGAGTGATTGTGTCCCTCAAATGAACCAAGAAAAATGACCAAGTCTGTCAATTATGGAGGCAGCTCTTTTGCACTGTGGTCTATGTGATTCGCTTCCACAAATAGCAACAACACAGATTAGCTCATGAAACCTACACATATT
The DNA here is from genome assembly GCA_019656275.1 of Rhododendron kiyosumense. Classification (NCBI taxonomy): domain Eukaryota; kingdom Viridiplantae; phylum Streptophyta; class Magnoliopsida; order Ericales; family Ericaceae; genus Rhododendron; species Rhododendron kiyosumense. The sequence goes on from BPLS01000329.1 coordinate 405,535, forward strand.
AGCTCATAATAGCAATAGGTGTGTTTTGATGGCCTTTACAAAATGTAGGTTTTTAGGTTTCACTTCTCTCAGGTTCTCTATATAAGGATAGTAGTTCATTCTCCAAGAACAAATTTTACCTACTTCCCCATTTTGTGTTTTCCCATCATCATTGGAACGGACTCACGAATATCTGCTGCAGGCTGTTCAAAATTGGATTCGCATGTTTTATCTGTTGTCATCCGTCAAATTTCAAAATCCAAACTTCTTATTTATTCATATAGTTTCTGAATGGTACTACCTATATGTTCCTAATCCGTTTCGATAATCTTGATTGTGCCGTTCCGATTTGGAAGAGATACACAGACAGCAGTAATCAACACTTATATGCTTGCAGAGGTGTTTCGTTTGAATTAGTGTCCAGGATTTAATAAGTCTTCCACTTATATAGTAGGAAACTGCTTCTGATCTTTGTTTGATTGATAAAAGTCCGCCTTGCCTTGAACTTAGATACTACGATCAAGCTTCTGGAAGCTACTGTAACAGCTAATAGGTTGGATATGGAGAGCTTAAACTCGAAGTTGGAAGAGTTGCATTGTTGCATTGTGACAGCAGGTCTCTTTTAGCTGCACTACATATTGGCCTTTCTCATGCCTTTTTGAAAAGTTAACTGAAATATGTTCACACTTTTGTTGTGCTACTTTTTTAAGATTACCCAATATCAGTTCAACTTCTTCTAACACTTCAGTGGCTTTTTGTATCTATATCTAGATGATGTATTTCAGCTTGGATGTTGCAGATACATACATACTATCTTTTGTTATGTTGCCAGCCTTACATCATCAATGAAGTAATACCTTTCTAATCTAAACTTCCAGTATTATGGTTGCCGATGTTATGGCGCTTCAGTTCACTGTTTCGGTGTCTTTTTTTGTGCTTAATTAAATGGTTACTTGCAGTTTGTGGAACATCCCTAATTGTTGGAAGCAATTTTTATGGGATAAAATTATACACCTTGACCTGAATGTCTAATGACCTTCTAGCTTTTCATACATTTAAAGTTAGTTCTAATTTCACTCAAGTTGCCCTGTCCAAAAAGTAAAGGCAAAAACCAGTCCAAAACAGGTGGACTCTGCCATCAGAAAAGTAAAGGCAAAAACCAGTCCAAAAAAGGTGGACTCTGCCATCAGTACCGCCAATAGGTATGCTCACAATCATTGACACCGAACACCATGTTGTGCAAATGGGGATAGAGCAGGTAGGGTTTAGTAGTATAAGAGTATCAATCTTACATAAGGTGTGCCAAAACAATGAATCCCTTGTATTTCAAGATCTATGACTGATTTTCTGCTTTAATAACATATTGCTATTTCTCTTAACATTTAGTGCAGAGTTGTAAAACACATAGGCCTTGTTTGATTCAGGGATTAGCTGCTTGGGATTGGACTAAACGCGTCTAATCCCGTGTTTCCCTCGTTTGGTTCCCATTTCGCGCGTTGGGATTGGTAATCCTGGGATTGTTTTAATCCTTATATGGGGTGTATTATATAATACAGAAGGGAACGTCCCAAGAATACGGGGGGGGGTGGGGGGTGTGGCGGCGGGGGGTGATTATTTATTCCGGACAAACAAAACACGGAAGGGAACTTCCCAAGAATTGCAAAAATGCCACTGATATAAATCCTTCGCTTCCACGCAGCTTCTTCACGGTTCTTCTTCTTGACACACCTTTTCTCTCTCTAAACCAAAGCAGCTCTGAGGCGATTTGAAAATTGGCGATTGTCTTCGATCCGAACCTGGTACTTCGTCTCTCTCTCTCTTGATCTCTATCTTGATCTCGATTTCGAGATTTCTGGAAATGAGTTCGTTTGAGAAACCTGCTTTGTTTTCGTTTGAGATCTTGAGATTTCTGCTTCATGTGTTTTAGTTTTGATAATTTGTAGTCACAAACAATTTCTAAACCCTAAAATCTGTTTCAGTTGATTTTTTGAAACCCTAGAATATGGTACTTCCGAACAGGATATTGAGTAAACAATATATCAGTGTAGGCGTGTCCAGATCTATAACACTGGTATACTTTGTTCTAACACTGGTATCAAGAACACTGATTTTTTTTTTTTGCTTTGATAGTTTGTTAGTAGATGGATATCACTGGAAATGAGTTGGGATATACTTCGGAGGAGACCGAGGTATTCACCATAGTGACGCATTTGATCAGGCAGAAAAAAGTGGTGTGTGGTTTGGCTATAATTGTGGTCCAAGTTGCTCTTGAGAGATACTACTCTCGACACGAATCTAGGTTTACGGAACCGAACCCATTCCAAGAACAAATAGATAACATCAATCGGTTAGTGCGTCGTAGCGATGTTACTTGTTTGGAGCAACTTCGGATGGATAGGAATTACTTTATGTGTCTATGTAACCTAATTGAAACAGTTGGGGGGTTGTCCCATTCAAGGTCAGTTTGTTTGGAGGAGAAAGTAGCGATGTTTTTGTACACCATAGCGCACTACCATAAGAATAGAGTTGTTAAGCACCACTTCTTCCGGTCAGGTCAAACTGTTAGTAGGCATTTCAATGATGTTCTTCGGGCTGTCATACGCCTGCAAGGTCAACTACTCGTCAAGCCTGAACCTCTAACTCAAGCATGCATAGATGATAGGTGGAAAATTTTTCAGGTAACATTTGAAATGAGTACACAACTCGTACGGTTATTTTAAGTTTCTAAGTAAAAATAATTAACTTCGTGCAATATTTTTAGAATTGTTTGGGGGCACTAGATGGCACAAACATTGATGTTCGAGTTGGTCCATCTGTCAGACCAAGGTATAGGAATCGAAAAGGAGATTTGGCTACAAATGTGTTGGGTGTTTGTAACACATATATGAACATAATCTATGTCTTATCTGGTTGGGAAGGGTCAGCAGCAGACTCTAGAATCTTGCGCGATGCTATTACTAGGACAAATGGGCTAAAAATTCCCACTGGTAAGCATTTTTTTTATTACATATGTAACTTTATTAACATATTTCTTAATAAAAACAACGTGACTTAGTAAATCAATCATACACAGGTTCGTATTACCTTGTTGACGCTGGCTACCCAAATGCGGAAGGATTCTTAGCTCCATATAGAGGAAAGCGTTACCATTTGAAAGAATGGGATGGTCAAGCTCCTCAGGACCATGAGGAGTACTTTAATATGACGCATGCCTAAGCCTGTAACGTCATTGAGAGGACTTTTGGTTTGTTAAAAATTCGATGGGCTATTCTTAGGAGTTATTTATTCTTCCCCATTAGAACGCAGTGTCGTATTGTTACGGCATGTTGTCTAGTCCATAATCACATTAGAAAAGAGATGAGTGTTGACCCACATGAACATGAACTTGATAACCTCGAAGAGGAAGATAATGATGATGACTACATTGATACAGTCGAGACATCGGGTCAATGGACTGATTGGAGGGATGCCTTTGCACAACATATTTATCAAGAGTGGCAAGAATGAAGGGGCCATGGTGGCTAAGACTTTATTTGTGACTTTGAACACGAATTTGTGGACATTGATGTGCTTAATTGTGTAAAAATGAATGTGGGCATTGACTATATTAGGGATGGAGAAGCCTACTAAGTCTTGTAAGAGCATCCGCAATGTAATAATCAAAACTAAAAAGTTGCTAAAGTTAACAATGTTTGCTAAAAAAAGTGCTCACATTGTAATAACCAAACTTAGCAATGTCTTAGCAACTCATCAAATTTTGACATTTGAATAATCAAAACTAACAACTTTTTGCCAATAATCAAATCTAATGATCCCCACATATTCTCAATTAAATACACCCATCATTACACAAAACATTCTCTCTCTCAACAATGTTTTCAAAAAATAACTTTTAAAAACTATTTTTTTTAGAAAATTTTATAAAAAATAGTTTTAAAAAAACTGTTATTTTGAAAAACTGTTTTTTTTTATAAAAAAAAACTGTTTTCAAAAACCGTTTTTACACAAAAAAATTGTTTTCTTTTTGAAAAAACTAAAATTTTCCCTAAACTCTTTTTTTTCAAAAAAAACTATTCAAATTATTATCACAATTGTGATTCTAATTCCATAGTTTTTTTTTGTTTTGTTGATATTATTCTGATTCCATAGTTTGAGATGATTGAGAATGGTGATTTTCCATTGATGGAAGAAAAAAGAATAAATAGGCAAGAATGGTAGTAGGCATGAAAGAATTGGAAGGGACGGGGAATAAATTGGAGGGACAAACCGGCGGAAATTTTTTTTCGGATGAAATGAAGGGTAAAAGTTTGGAGGGAAGGAAGAGTTGGCAGTGGTCCCATTAATTTTGATTATGGGTATAAAATGAACAATGTGAGACTTCACATTGCTAACTTTAGCAACCTTCTAAATGAATAATCAAAAGCTGACGTGGCAAGTTTTGATTATTCATTTTTGATTATTATATTGCGGATGCTTTAAGAAGGGAGGGAAGGCAAGGGAGGGAGGGAATGCCGAAGAAAACGTTGCTGATGCAGTTAGGCGTTCATAGAATGAAAGCGAGGAAGATGCATTTCTTAATGCGATGAAGGAAATGGTTGTCAAAGGTGAAAGAATTGATTCAATTCTTTCAAGTCTGGATACTTGAGGAAAGTTGAGGGAATGTTACTTGTTGCTTTGCCTGGCACTATCAGTCGTGCCAGTCCTCATATTTCATCTAAGTTGAAGGTTTGGAAAAAAAACTATTACTCTGTCAAGGCTGTGCGTGGCTGTAGTGGGTTCGGATGGAATGACTCAACACATATGATAGAAGTAGTGGACGATAAAATTTGGGAGGACTACTGCAAGGTAATCTTTTTTCCCTATCAAGTCTAGCAATTTAGAGCATGTTAACCATGTAAATAACCATTGCATTTTAAATCTTTTGTAGCTAGACAATAATGCGTCGAGGCTAAGGTTCAAGTCATTCCCTTACTATGAAGATTGGTGCATGATTTTTGGGAATGACAGAGCAACGGGAGAGATGGCTGAGAGTGCAGCTGATACAGAAGTGAACTTAGATGAGGCTTCCAAGGAAACCGGTGGTGATTCAACCACGGTGAACACAATTGACAAGTCACCTGAAGAGCATTCAAAGAAAAAGGCTAAGGTTTCTGAGAACATCTTGGCTGGAATGAATAATTTTGCCGACAAATTGGGGATATATTTTGAGAGGTCTGATGCTAAGATTGAGATGCTTGGAGGTAGGATGGGTTATGCACATGACCTCTCAAAGAAAAGAGTTGAAGTTAATGACGCACTTAGGAAACTTCCAATCACAGTTGAGTCTAGGGTCCTTGCCGGAATGGCAATCACCCAAGATGCACAAAAGGTTGATCACTTTTTTCAGCCTTAATGATGAGGAAAAAATGATAATGGTGAAGAAGTGTGGTGAAGAAGTTGTGCAACTTGTGTCCTTAAATTTCAAGTCCAGTTGGAACAAAAACTTAAAACTATGTTTAATTTTAGCTTTTGTTGGTCAGTGTGGGGTGCACTTTAATGTGATGCCTTTTGTGATGCACCTCTGGAACAGGAGCGTAACTTTATGTTATGCCTTTTTGTGATGGCTTTAGCATGTTATGTGATGCCTTTAGTATAAGTTTTTGTTTGGTTATGTGATGGGTTTTAGCTGTTTACAGTTTTTCTTTTTGTTTGGTTGGCTTTAGCATGTTATAATGCACAGGTTATAAGATGTTCTTTTGTGATATATGCTGAGGAGCTGCAAGTTCAATGGGTGTTGAGAAAAAGATGTTTTTTTGATTGGTAAAAGAAAATAAATTGATAAGGCTTTTTGATCCAAAACAGTGCTAGAACAAATTCTTTAAATCCTTGAATTGAGAATTTGAAATGCCCAAATTTTTTGCTTGATAATTTTTTGTTAGAACAAATATTTTGGAATGCCCAGATTCTTTGAATCCTTGAATTTATTTGCTAGAACAAATAAATTGGAATGCCCTTTTTTTTTTTGCTTGAGAATTTGGTTGGAATGTCGAGAAGTTAGTTGAATTGCTTGAGAAATTGATTGGAATGTCTAGAAATTGGTTGGAATGCTTGAGAGAAGGGGGAGAGAGAGAAATAGTCCTGAAATTAATCCTGAAAATTAATGACAGAATCAAACATGGGATTGGCCTCAGCATGGATATCCCAATATTAATGCAGCGGCGGCAGCGCGAATCAAACGTGGGATTGTATAAGATTCAAGACTAATTAGTACCAAGACAAAATAATTCAGGATAACTAGTCCCAAGACTCTTAATCCTGTTTGTTTTAATCCCTGAATCAAACGAGGCCATAGGGTGTGCCAAAACAATGAATCCCTTGAATTGGAACATCTGAAAGTCTTATACATAATCTTACATAAGGAGTGCCAAAACAATGAATCCTTTGTATTTCAATATCTATGACTGATTTGATCTGCCTTAATAATATATTGCTATTTCTCTCAACATTCAGTGCAGCTACAAAACAATACCCGAGTTGTAAAACAATGTGTGCTAAAACAATGAATCCCTTGGATTGGAAAGTCTGAAAGTCTTATGTATGCTACCAATAAAATTCGGTGGAGCTATATAAAGGTACAAAAGTGTGCTTATATAAGGTGTGCCAAAAAAATGAATGGCTTGTATTTCAAGAACTCAAACACATTTATGTTTCAATAACCTTTTGTTATTTCTCTACTATCATCATTACGAAAATCAAAAACACTTTCTAATACCAATTCATCCAATGAGTACACGAAAATGTGCAAAGCACAGGCATTACACTAGTACACCTATTAATAACACATCTCTCTCATGTGTGATAGCCTCGTACATTTAATTGTGAGATTGATTGGTGCGTTTCTGATTGAGGCCTGCCCAATAGCCGCCCCAACGAACGAGGAATATGGGCCGAACAAACCAGTTGAAGCAACACGACAACGACCAAGAAACGAAAATGAAGAACACGACAAAGTACTACTACTTTCATTTAATTCCCGAAAAAGCCCCCTCCTTGTTTTTCATTCAAAAATTCTAAACGCACAAATATTTACACAAATAATTTTTCACACATTTCCATTCATGATGGAACCATACGCTTTATCTCCAGTGTTGAGCCACCAAATGATTATGAGTATTTGTGTAAGTGTTTGTAGTTGTAAAAGATTTGTTCTCTCTTTTCCCCAAACCTGGCATTGGTGTTTGATATTTTCAATTTTTTTGTGGTAACGCAGTGGGTTCGAGATCAATTTATGTGAACATCGAACTAATTTTTATAGTCTCTCTCACAGTCATTTCACAAACTAATGCTTAAGGATGGAGTGGCCTCAAAAGTTACTCGTAAGAGTTCGAAGTTGAAAGAGATCAAAACCCTAAATCGCAGCCTAAGACCACTTGCGGTCAACCCCTTTGCCTGTTTGGTTGGATATTTTCGACTGATAACTGAGGAACATACTGTTAAATTTCTTGGAGGGTTCCAACCTAAAACCAATTAGCTATAGGTGAAGTAGCCTCTAGATTTTTATTAACCAAACTTGGGTGGCTTAGATGAGCGATGTGGAACAAGTCTAACACTTCCCCTCACGCACGTGGAGGTATGAATTGATGAGTTCAGAGCCAGCTTATAGCCAAGGCCGGTGAAGCCTGCGATTCCAGCCCCCGAAAAAAATTAAAAACTAGGGCCCCAAATTTTAAGGATTCCTATATATATTGTCCAAAAAAAATTGTACTAGCCTCATTTACACAAAATAGGCTCAATTGAAATTTAGGAGCCATAATTAAAATAGGTCCAAATTGTTGAATTATTCATTAGAAACACTGAGGCATTAAAAAAGAAAATAAAGTGTATTCCATAGCAAAATACATATTCTTTAGTTGTTCGAATTTGCTGTTTTGATTTCTTTTAATACTACTTACTCCGTCTCAATTTGTTTGTCTAATTTGGGAAATACAACTTTTTAAGAAAACACAATCATTGTACCAATAAATGATCAACTTTTCTAAAGTTGCCCTCCAAACTTTTTGAAAAAAATTCCTTTAGTTTAAATGGTACTCCGTAAGAGACAAAAAGGGATTTTTGTAGCTTTTGGTCCCTTGGTCTTCTAAAGTGGACAAACATTTTGGAATAAGTAAAGGTAAAAAATTGGACAAACAAATTAGGACGGAAGGAGTAGAAAAATGCATAAAGACCTCATTTTCGAAGCGTGCTTCCGGCCTCTGAAAGCCTTGAGCCGGCCCTGGATGAGTTGACTCGTGTGACAGAGACTTAACCACACGATATGAGGCCACTCAAGACCTAGATCTAATACCATGTTAAATTTTTTGGAGGGTTCCAACCTAAAACTAATCGGCTATAGGTGGGATAATCTCTAAATTTTTATTAATTATAAACTTGGGTGGCTTACATTCAATCGGTCAAGATATTTTCAACTTGCTAACCAGAAACCCATATTACTACTTCCCCTCTGTTTGTTTCCCTGGAAACATACAGGAGTACATTCCGTTTCGTTCTCTTGCATTCAAGTTGGAATTTCACTTCTATTTCTCTGGAGAATATGGCCGTTTCTCTCTCTTCTACGGTTTATACAACAACGGTGTCAGCATCGGCTTCCTCCATCAAAGAGGGAGCTCACAGGAAGTCGTGTTCGCTTACCAAACAAATTCCCTTCAGTTTCACTCCTCTCTCCTCCCGACCTAGGTAATCGAAGCTTCCACTTTTGATCTCTTGGATTTTTCTAATATTATCTAGAAAATAGCAATATTTGACTTTTCAGAACTTCGGATTTCCAGTGAAATGGTTAATTTTCCATTGTCAGTGCTTTGTTTAGTTAACGAGAAAATGAAGTGAAATTGGTAATGTGAATGTAATTTTTTTTTTTTTTTGGGTTCGACGGTCAGGGTTGTCTAGGTCGGCTTATGTGTAATTCGACTAATTCCCTCCCCTGTCTGGTCAAAGGAAGGTTATCCACGCTGGAATTAGAGAATTCACCAAAACATACTTTCTTGTGGCATGACCCCAAGAGTCAAACCATCATCGATTGACCCTCATCAACTGTGTGTGGAGAAAACCCATCAACCAACCAGACTATCGGTTAGTATAAATGTATTTGCACTTGAAAAAATACAACAAATTGAATCTTGTACATTTTTCCATCTTAACTTAGGTTTATAACTTTATACAAGAACAAAGAATGTATGTGTTTCTTTGTGAGGAACTTTTTAGAACATTTTAGGAGTTTATGGAAATTAGGATTTTCCCTTGTCGATGTGCCATGGTAAAAAAATTTCAAGTTTGTGTACTTGGAAAACTGGGATATTTTTGACCAGTGATTTCTTGTTTATAAAAATTCTGGATTTTGTTTTTTCTAGCTGCTGCTACTCTGATTTTGCAACTTCACTGCAATATGTGCAGGAAGTTATTTAGAGTCCAAGCAACAGTCTTGCAAGAGGATGATAAGAAAGTGGCTGTTGAAGAATCCTTCCAACCAAAGAGTATTGGTGACGATGATGGGAAAGGAACTCCCGGGGAGTCATCTGAGAGTTCATCCTCCAGTGGGTTGGAGAGTTGGGTTATTAAGCTTGAACAGTCAGTCAATGTTTTTCTCACGGTAAGTTTTCTAATTTTTATTCCTCTGAAATTCCATTAGCAATATGGTAATAAGGATGTTTGCAATTAGATCGCCTTAGACGTTTCTGAAACTTGAAGGTGTTGGAATGTAATTTTATGAAGTTGCATTGCAAACATTGAGAAGTTCGATGGGGATTGCCATGTTTGATACGAAACTTGAAACATGGATTATTTTGCATAGCCAATATGGATGGTGGATGTACTCGAATTACTGCTGGACTCCTAACATTAGAAGGTTTTTAGATTTCAAACAATCATTTGATATATGCTCTGTGCTACTGATATCTACAATTCATTGTTGAATTGCATAGTAATGTAACATTTTAATTGATTAATTCTCATATTTTACCTATGTGTGTATAATATTGGCACTATGAGAGGCATGCAATTTCCTTATCAGTTTATTCTATGGGTCAAAAAATGTGTCTCCACTCCAATGTTTTCAATTATGATTAACGGTGTTCCTGAAGGGTTTTTTGTGGGTAAGAGAGGACTTAGGCAAGGGGATCCTGTATCCTCTTACCTGTTCTTATTAGTGATGGAGCCTCTCTCAGCTCTTATCAAGTATAAAGTGCACCATCTGCCCTTTAGCTTTCATCCCAAATGCCAGCACCTTCCAATAACACCTTATATTTGCTGATGACCTCTTTGTTGTGTGTGGTGCTAAAGAGGATTTCGTTTCTGTTTTGGCTGAGGTTTTGAGGGACTTCCACTTGTTTTCTGGATTACAACCAAACATGCTTAAAAGTTCTATTTTCTATGCTGATGTGGATATTCCTACTAAAACTAGGTTGCATTCCATTCTTCCTATTCCAGTGGGTTCTTTGCCCGTGAAGTATTTGGGGGTTCCTTTGATTTCAACTAGATTAAAGGCTAGTTATTGTTCTCAATTAAGGAGTAAAATTTTATCCAGCATTCAATCATGGTCCAATAAGTCTTTGATATATGGAGGAAGAGTTGAACTTGTTAATTCTGTACTATTTAGCATCCCAAGTTTACTGGGCTTCTATTTTCATGCTACCTCAGAAAGTCATTCAGGATTTAGAACAACTTCTTAGAGCCTTTCTCTGGTCTGGTTCCGATCTCAAGCACTCAGGGGCTAAAGTATCTTGGAAAGACATTTGTGTGCCTAAAGAGGAAGGAGGGCCTGGCTTTAGGCTCGTGAAGGATTGGAACAGGGCTTCTATGATCAGACATCTCTGGGCAATCTGCAAGAAGAGTGATACTCAATGGGTAAAGTGGGTGCATATATATATAAGTAAAGACGTTTGGACTATGAATATCCCTCCTAATGTTTCATGGACAATGAGGAAAATCTTGAAGCTCAGAGACAAGGTTCAGCATTGGATCACATACAAGGTTGGGAATGGAAATGATACTTTTCTATGGCTCGATAATTGGCACCCTTCTGGGCCTCTGCACCAGAAGTATGGGGAGCAGGTGGTCCATAATTTGAGCAGGTCTTTGTCCACCAAGGTCAGCTCCATTATTCAAGGGCACACCTGGGCTTGGCCTAGACAAAGGAATCCTATAATCATGGAAATTATGTGAGGTGCTAATTTCTTTCCTGATCCTAATGTCCCAGATCAAGTTTACTGGAACCTCACAGCCACAAAAACATACTCTGTAAGGTCTGCTTGGCATGCTTTTAGGGACCCTAAACCTCCTTTTCCTTGGTACAAAGCTATTTGGTTTAAACATCACACACCATGATGACGCAGCGGAATTCACAAGAGATTAGTTAGCATACTAATCCAAACGAGATAATCAACCCGTCGCAACGAGCAATTCTTGCGCACAAGAATGAAAGAGAAATTCTCTGCAATATTATTAATCAAAAAGCTGCATAAACCCTAAGTTACAAACCTATTTATAGGCCGAAACCCTAAAAATGAACTTGGAAATTAAAAAGTCTCAGAATTTGGGGCTTTTCCTAAAATTGAAAACGGGAAAGAAAAACAAGACTTTCCCAAAAAGAATCAACTAAAAAGGAAATACGATCTAGGAGTTATTAACGAAACAAATCTTTCCTTAAACGGCAAAATAACGCAATTGAAAGCCTAAACGAAGGAATTAGGCCGTAAAACACCATTCATCATCAACCTTTAGGGTTAATGAGTATGGACCGGAGCGCGAAAATAAGTCAGTCCACCAAGTTTGGGCCTATTCCGAGCTCGTCCGAATTTAACCAATTTGGGTAATCTGAAATTAAACACCGTTTGGATTTTCGAGGCTTGGCTCGGTCCAGCTGATCATGGAATTGGGCCTCCACATGTTCTACATCAGTCCCCTCTTCTTCGAAAGAACTCGACCTCGAGTTCAAGTCTGGATACCGCTCCTCAGCATGATACTCAGATAAATCAGCAACATTGAAAACCTTTGAAATCTTCATGGAATCAAGAAGATCAATCACATAAGCATTATTACCAATCTTCTTCAAAACTTCATACGGACCATACTTCCTGGGCTTCAGCTTGTTATAGGTCCCCACTGGAAACCGTTCCTTGCGCAAGAACACCATCACAAAATCCCCTTCCTTGAACAATTTCTCACGCCTGTGCTTGTCTGCAGCCCTCTTGTATTTCGCATTAGTTTCAGCAAACTTCTGTTTTACTTGCTCATGCACCTCTTGAGCCTGCTTAGCCATTGCCTCAGCTGCAACGCTAACCCCGGGACCCCGCAAGAGATGAACCAAATCCACTGTATGCTTTGGAGATGTCACATATACCAAGGAAAAAGGTGATTTTCCAGTGGCACTGTGAACTGCACTATTGAAAGCAAACTTAGCCTGCGGCAAAGCGTGATCCCACTGTTTCGGCTTGTCACCACAGATACTACGAATCAAATTCCCCAAACTCCGATTAGTCACCTCAGTCTGTCCGTCAGTTTGTGGATGTGCAGTTGAACTCCTCTTCAGCGAAGTTCCAAACATCCTCCACAGAGTCACCCAAAAATGGCTAAGGAACTTCACATCCCGATCAGAGGTAATAGATTGTGGCACCCCATGCAAACGAACTACCTCTCGAAAGAACAATCGAGCCACATGTGAGGCATCCGATGTCTTTCGACAAGCAATAAAGTGCACCATCTTAGAAAACCTGTCAACTACCACAAATACAGAATCTACTCCTCGTTGGGTACGAGGCAGTCCCAACACAAAATCCATAGACAGATCCTCCCAAATATTATTAGGCATAGGTAAAGGAGTATAAAGACCAGTATTTTGAGATTGACCCTTAGATACCTGACAAGTGTAGCACCTTCGCACAAAATTTCCAGAGTCCTTCTTTAATTGTGGCCAGAAATAGCGCTCCTCCAAACTCGCAATAGTCTTGTCCCTCCCTAAGTGTCCACCTAACCCTCCACCATGAAGGTCTCGGATTAAGCTTTCCCTTAAAGAAGATTGAGGAATACAAAGACGATTGTCACGAAACAAGTACCCATCAGTAACATGAAAGTCACTAACAGGCCGGTTCTGAACGCATACTGCCCAAATTTCTTTGAAGTCCTCATCCTCTGGATACAGCTCCTTTAAGAACTCAAAGCAACAACTTCATGGGCCAAAGTCACCAACAAATCAGCCCGACGACTCAACGCATCAGCCACCCGATTTGACACCCCAGACTTGTGTCGAATAGTGAATGGAAATTTCTGCAAAAACGTAGCCCAGCGCACATGCATACTGTCTAACTTTTTCTGGCTGTTGATGAACTTCAGCGCTTGATGATCAGTGTATAGCACAAACTCTCTCTGAATCAGATAATGCTCCCAATGTTTGAGAGCGCGAATCACAGAATAGAACTCCTGATCATAAGTGCTCCACTTTTGTCTAGCTTCACTCAGCTTTTCACTAAAGAAAGCCACTGGTCTCTTTTCTTGGGACAAGACAGCCCCAATACCAACTCCACTAGCATCACACTCAACCTCAAAAATCTTCTCAAAGCTAGGCAGAGCTAATACCGGTGCAATACAAATTAAAGCCGTTCTTTAACAAGCGCAAAACTTTGCTCCGCTTCACTTCCCCACAGAAACTTGCCCTTTTTCAAGCACTCCGTGATTGGTGCTACGATAGTACTGAAATTTCGAATGAATCGCCTATAGAAAGTGGCTAATCCATGGAAACTTCTCACTTCCGTAATAGATTTAGGCGTTGGCCAATCACGAATAGCTCGAACCTTCTCTTCATCTACATGAATACCTTCAGAACTCACCACATAACCCAAGAATAATAAGCTGCTAGTCACGAAACTGCACTTCTTGAGTTGAATATACAGCTTATTTTCTTGCAGCACCATCAGCATTTGGCGCACATGCTCCACATGCTCCTCCTCGGACTTGCTATAGATCAGTATGTCGTCGAAATAAACGACGACAAACTTTCCAGTGAAAGGCCGCAGAACCTGATTCATCACCCTCATAAAAGTACTCGGCGCATTAGAAAGGCCGAATGGCATAACCAACCATTCATACAGGCCATCCTTAGTTTTAAACGCCGTCTTCCATTCGTCCCCCGGTCGGATACGAATCTGATGGTATCCACTCCGCAAATCAATCTTCGAAAACCACTTCGACCCATCTAACATATCAAGCATATCATCCAGGCGAGGAATTGGAAATCTATACTTGATGGTTATTTTGTTGATGGCCCGACTGTCCACACACATACGCCAACTCCCATCTTTCTTTGGCGTCAACAAGGCTGGAACACCGCATGGACTCAGACTCTCCCAAATGTGCCCCTTCTGTAGCAACTCCTCTACTTTCTCCCTTAGAATCTCATTCTCCTTCGGACTCATCTGATAATGTGGTAGATTGGGCAGACTTGCCCCAGGCACCAAATCAATAGCATGCTGAATATCCCTCATTGGAGGGAGCTCATTAGGCACGTCATCAGTAACAAGCTTTTCAAATTCCTCCAATAATGGCTGTATCTTTTTAGGTACAGGAATTATCGGAATCTTTGCTTTGTCCCTTTCTTCCACAACCAGCGACTTCACCACCATAGCATAAACCTGTTCTGACTCCTTGAAATCTGTCACAAATTCAGCTTTGGAACTAGCAATTGTTAGAAACGACGACCCCTCTGTTTTAGGTGGTTTAATAGGCTCCTTATGACTGGAAGGAGCCATAACAACTTTACGTGATTCCCAATTAAAACTATAAGTGTTATCGCGACCCTTATAAACAATATCAACATCAAACTGCCAGGGTCTACCTAACAGTACATGACTAGCATCCATCTCAATTACATCACAGATAACTTCAGATCTATAAATTTTCCCAATTGAAAGAGGAAGTTTACAGATTTCAGTTACCTTCACCGTAGGGCCTTTCTTTATCCAACCGATGCTGTATGGAGAGGGATGAGGTTCGGTTGGCAACTTTAGATGGTCCACCAGTCTCTTTGCCACGAAATTCTCATAACTCCCACTGTCCACGATCAAGTCACATACTTTCTGATTGATGGAACAACTTGACCGAAAGATGTTATGACGCTGACTGGAATTTTCTGCTCTCGGCGCAAACAACACCCGTTGCACCACACAATTCACTCGTTCCCCGTCCTCCTCTGCATAATCTACATCATAAGGATTTTCATCTGCCCAATTCTCATCAGGCTCATCTTCTTCGCCACCTTCTTCTATCAGGCCCACCTTCCGATCTGGACACTCATTGGAGCGGTGTCCAGGCTTGTTACACCGAAAACACTTATCTCCAAAGGGCTTGGCATATGGATTAGGGGCTTTAGTCACATTTCTGTTATTAGAGCTACCTGCCTGATTAGCTCCTCCAAATTTAGAACCACCACCAACTGTAACCTTAGGTTGAAAAGCAGGCACAGTTGGCTGTTTCTCCTTCCCCTTATCAGCAGCAGGAACAAACGACTCTCGACGGTACCCTGAATTGGCTGGTTTACGCTCCATCTGTTCTGCCTTTATCGCCAAGTTAAGGGCGTCGTCAACTTCCCAAACTGGCTGCAACCCTATTCTCTCCTGAATTGAGGGCTTTAACCCGTTCATGTACCGCGCTACCCGCTGACTTTCAGTCTCACTCAGATTATTACGTTCTGAGAG
Organism: Rhododendron kiyosumense; assembly: GCA_019656275.1. NCBI lineage: Eukaryota > Viridiplantae > Streptophyta > Magnoliopsida > Ericales > Ericaceae > Rhododendron > Rhododendron kiyosumense. The sequence goes on from BPLS01000329.1 coordinate 421,230, forward strand.
TCGATTGAATTCAGTTGTATAATCAAAAACAGACCTGGATCCCTGCGAACAGTTCTGGTATGACCGGAACAGATGTTGGTCATAGTCAGACGGTAAGAACCTCTCCATCATAAGCTGTTTCATTCTGCGCCATGTTGCCACAGACTCCTTTCCTTGCCTCCGTCGTCTTGATTGCAATTGGTCCCACCAAACTGCAGCGCCGCTCTTTAGTTTACAAGCGACCATCTTTACTTGTTTCGACTCGGGAACCTCCATCATATTAAGACACCTATCAACCTCTGAAACCCAGTCAAGAAACTCCTCCATCTGTAAATTACCGTTGAACGTGGGAAGGTCCACCTTCATGCGGTAATCATTGAACCTATGTTGTTGTCGCCCGACGGGACGGTCTTCTTGTTCTTCATTATCCTCAGGTTCGAATTCTTCGCTCTCAGCATCATGTATTACCATCTGATGACGACCGGTTGCGCCTCGGGCAAATCCTCCGGCACGATTCCGATCCTGGTTACGAGGTTGGCGATGGGCAAATCCCACCGCGCGATCCCCATCAACCCTCTTTGGCCTTTGGCGGATTTGTAGAGTCATCTCTTGCAGCATGTCACGGATCTCAGCGAACTGAGCGTGGGTATCCTAACGGATACCTATCAACTGTGCTTGTTGATCCTCCACCACCTTCCTTAGGTCAGTAAGCCCATGACCAACGTTAATGGGTGTGTCTTCTTCTGTGTTTCGTGCCATCGAACCAGGCAAAGCCTTGCTCTGATACCACTTGATGCAGCGGAATTCACAAGAGATTAGTTAGCATACTAATCCAAACGAGATAATCAACCCGTCGCAACGAGCAATTCTTGCGCACAAGAATGAAAGAGAAATTCTCTGCAATATTATTAATCAAAAAGCTGCATAAACCCTAAGTTACAAACCTATTTATAGGCCGAAACCCTAAAAATGAACTTGGAAATTAAAAAGTCTCAGAATTTGGGGCTTTTCCTAAAATTGAAAACGGGAAAGAAAAACAAGACTTTCCCAAAAAGAATCAACTAAAAAGGAAATACGATCTAGGAGTTATTAACGAAACAAATCTTTCCTTAAACGGCAAAATAACGCAATTGAAAGCCTAAACGAAGGAATTAGGCCGTAAAACACCATTCATCATCAACCTTTAGGGTTGATGAGTATGGACCGGAGCGCGAAAATAAGTCAGTCCACCAAGTTTGGGCCTATTCCGAGCTCGTCCGAATTTAACCAATTTGGGTAATCTGAAATTAAACACCGTTTGGATTTTCGAGGCTTGGCTCGGTCCAGCTGATCATGGAATTGGGCCTCCACATGTTCTACATCACATGATGAGCATTTATTCAATGGTTAGCTGTTTTCGAGAGGCTGTCTACGAAAGACAGACTTGCTTCTTGGGGAATGCAGATGGATTCTCAGTGTTGTCTCTGTTCTAGAGAAGATGAATCCCATTTCCATCTCTTCTTTACTTGCGCTTTTTCACAGCAAGTTTGGAGTGCAGTTCTTTTATTTAATGGGGTTAGTAATGGTCCAACTGATCTTGCAAGTGTAATGGCTTGGACTAACCAATGTTGGGGTGGTAGATCGTTGTTGCATTCTGTTTTCAAGCTCTCTTTGGCATCTACCATCTATTGGTTGTGGAGGGAGAAGAACAGCAGAATTTTTCAACATCATTGTAGAGATTTTTCTTTGTTACAAAAGCTTATTATAAATGACATTCGCGGATGTATTATTTCCTGGAAAAGGGTTAAACTTTCTAGTTGAAATTTAGGCATTGCTTCTTCTTGGGGAGTTCACAAGAGGATTTTTGACCCCTAATTGTTTTGGGGATTGTTTTTTCATATGTTTTGAAGATTGGGTGTGTCTGTTTGTATGAAGGGCTTGTCCCTTGAGTTCTTTTGTTGCGTGGTGCTTTAATAAGACTATGAGTTACCAAAAAAATTATTGGCAAGTATAGAAACTGTACACAATATGATAGCGATATTTAGCTAACATACGGATCTTCACTCACTTACTTACTCTTAATTTGCTTCCTTTGTCAGTGTATGTGCCGTGGCTTCTGTTTATGGTGGGTCCTATTTGTTTATCAATTGTATTTGACTTTATATTCATTGCAGGATTCAGTCATAAAGATTCTTGATACTCTGTACCATGACCGAGACTATGCAAGGTTTTATGTACTAGAAACTATTGCGAGAGTTCCTTATTTTGGTGAGTGCCAATGTTTCTTTACCTTCCATTTTTTGCTTAATTCCCTTCAAGAGGAATCTAAGGCTACATTAGCAGTTTCTTTATAGAAGAGTACATATTTTTGTCCCCAAAGAAATGGTTTTCTATGATTCATATTGGAGAACTGATCTTCCCAATTCATGAGAAGACAGGGAAACTTGACTGCAAGAGGCCATTTTAAGTGCTAACCATTTTTCTTTTCTAAGCAAAGCAAATCCAATGAACATGATCCATGGTTAGGATATTCATCAGTTGCTACAAACTTTTACTGGTTTGTACTATGCCCTTAGTGAAGTGCTTTAAAACATATCAGGTTCCTGAAGAAGCTTTTTGCGTTCAAAGTACTTTGTACATTACTTAATATCCTGCCATTTGAAGTGTATACTTATGGTATCATTAAAACCCTATGGCAGCATTTATCTCTGTTCTACACTTGTATGAGAGTTTTGGATGGTGGAGACAAGCAGACTATCTGAAAGTGCACTTTGCTGAGAGCTGGAATGAGATGCACCATCTGCTTATTATGGAAGTAATGCTCTTGCTTTCGATCTTCCTTACATAATATCTGACCAGTCCTTTTCTTTTTATTTCCTTTTCTGATGTTTAATGAGAAAGCAAACATGGTCCCAATAAGTATATGCATAATTAGTGTTGGCTTCTCAGTTTCTGTGTCTTTTCCATCCACAGTAACAAGCGGATGTCATGACACGCTTTTAGGAGGTAGAGATAGGCATGAAAATGTATTAGTAATTTTAGGAGGACAACTGATGATGCCAACAAGACAATCGCACAAATTAGTAGTTTCTTACTTGCAAAAGCTTGATGGCTTCATATGATTCCTAATAGCCTACATTATCTCATGACACTAGCTCCAAACTACTCTGGACTCGGGATTTCTTTATATCACGCTTCCTTAGTTTATCCGACTATTATTGACGCTGGTTATTTGTTATTGTAGGAATTGGGGGGAGATGCCTGGTGGTTTGATCGCTTTCTTGCTCAACACATTGCAGTCTTCTATTATTTCATGATTGTCTTCATGTATGCTTTAAGTCCAAGAATGGCATGTAAGTATATCTGATTTTCCCCAGCTACTTATTTTTCATGAATGTGATGGCATTCATGACACATATGTTCTCTTTGGAACTGCTCATATCTTTATGAAGAAGCAAATAGAGGCATCTGTCTAGATTTACAACCACAGCATGATTTTTTAAAATGCTTCCATAGGGAGTCCTGTTTTGTCAACTCACAAGAGGATAAAAAATAAGAAAAGAGAAAGAAACCTATGAGCAATCTAAGTTAAGCAGTCGATCAGAGAGATTAGTGTAAAGCATTCTTCTATTGTACTGTTGTTTTAAGCATTTTGGTCTTTGGTGCAGATCATTTCTCTGAATGTGTAGAGAGCCATGCATTTGAAACTTATGACAAATTCATCAAAGCACAAGGAGGTATTTTCAAGTATTCAAGTGTTGGAAATCTACATTTAGTTGCAGCTGCTTGTGTTGTGGATGACCACAAAATTTGAAATAAACCAGTTTTATAACCATTGTGACCTTAGGTTTTTAATAGGCATGCCGAAATTCAAAGAGATTATGCTTCTATACGTAGCTCATGTAAAGATCTTGCAGTATGCCTGGAATCTAAATATCTGCTTAGCTCCTGAATGGTTTACTTTTCCCCTATATTATCATCTCCTCCGTTAGATTCTTATGACATGAATCGTTTACCCTCGACAGAGCTCAATGGAGAAAACGGAATAATATAGCGACCCCAATTGATTCCGACTTTAAGGCTCGGTTTGGTTTGGCTTGGTACTGATATATCGTCTGTCTTATCTGTTACAGAGGAACTGAAAAAAATGCCTGCACCTGAGGTTGCTGTGAAATACTACACTGGGGGTGACTTGTACCTGTTTGGTGAGTTTCTACTTCCACTGCCTTTGAAGGAAAAGGATAACACATGAGATTTAGAGTATTTTTTTTTGTCTTTTTATCTCTGGTTCTCTGTCTTCCAGATCGGATATTTACAATTTTCAATCATTTTTTGTCTAGATGAATTTCAAACTTCAAGAGTTCCAAATTCTCGAAGGCCAAAAATAGGTAAAGCCGTAGTCTGATTTGATTGGTTGAGTATTGTTCAGATTGCTACATGCTCTATGGAAAACTAACATGTGAAAAAGTATTGTTTTTGCAATTTTTGTTGCGAGCTACAAGTTTCTGTATTGTACTCAGTACCCTATCCACAAAATTGACAGCCTTGTGTCACTGTTGCGTTAATGAGAGTAGGATGATACCTAGGTAGCTAGGTGTACCTTGGAGTTACCAATTCACAACAGTTATCTGGTAGGATCTAGTCAAATAGGTGCTCAATTCATGTACTTTTGAGAGTTTGGAAAAAGATGATTGCAATTTCACATCTCAGGTTGTCATAAAGTCTGATGTTTTTTTAGATTGGAAATGGTGAAAGTGAGGTGGTCTTGCATGTGATGGATATTTTTTGGTGATTTATATTTGTACATCGTGTCCATACCAATTGTTATTAGTGGATACCATGGGCATTTGGGCTCTGCAGTGCTCACTGTGTTGTGTGCTACAATTATGATCATCATGATCAAACATCCTACAAAAGTAGGATAGGCATCACACCATGTCTTATGCAATGGGACTTGAATTAGTCGCTTGAGTCTAAGAGCTGTGACTTGATTCAACTCTTTCTTTTTATTTGATCTCATCTTTCCATTATCATGGCTATTACTTGGCAAAGTCACTTTTTCGCTGTAGTCTTTGTCCTTGTTTTTGTTCTTTTCCTTTGTTTAGTTATGCCTACTTTATGTGCGTGTATTGGGAAGTGGTAAGCTCATTGCCGTTTGAGCAGGTAGCCTTTTTGCATTGGACAGTAGACCCAACTTATTGTACATAGATTTTAACCGAGTGATCTGCAGGCGCAACACTTACTTGAGGGAATGCTGCAAAGTGCAAACTCTTTCTGAGCCATTGTATCACTGTGTTTTCGGATAAGTTCCTTGCATAGTTTACTACACAATTGCAAAAGTCTTGTTTACTTGAAATCTAACTTTTCATTTCATGACATGCTTTCGGCCAAAAAAAAAAATGCATACTCTTAAGTCTATGTTGTACTCAGCTCCCTGTATTTGTCATTCTTTCAGAGAATTTGTACGACGTGTTTGTTAACATCAGAGAGGATGAAGGAGAACATTGCAAGACAATGAAGGCCTGCCAAATTCACGGCAGCCTTCGGTCGCCTCATTCTTTTCAAGCGGACACCATTGAGGAGTGAGGACGATTCGGGTTGTATCCCTCCCCGAGCAGATTGTGAAGGTATTGTAGATTGTATGAAAAAATCTTTTACATCTGCACAAGCAAAGGAATAGAGAGATACATTTGAAAGAAACACACGAGAATAATTGTTGTTTATGAGAACAATACAAAGGAAGAAGTAATGATAATAGCATAGTTTCAATACACGGTCGTCTGGCTTTTTTTTTGCCCTTGATTACGTTCTACGTGATTAAAATTAAACTATAATGTGCCCATGTTGGATGTATGGATTTCTCAACTCCTTTCAGCCATTTGCATGTCACTTGTTTTCCCAACAAACCCTGTGATCTTGTCTAGTCTCAAGTCCGTTCGTTCATGTACGGTGAGGTAAGTCTCTCAGGAATTAGTCGAGGTCTGCCTAAGCTATCCCGAACAGTCAGAAATATCCCAAAAAAAAAAAAGAGTCTTTAGACAGATTTGAAGGCTTTTTATAAGTTGTTAGTTGGTGCTTACGGCAGAGTACTGCTAAGTGGGGAGTTAATTTGATATTGGATGAATGAGGAAGTGTCCAGATCTATACCACATATGTAAAGCAATATGGCTTCAGAGTTCAGAAACGATGAACCAATACCGTGGCTTTGTATTTACCACTTGACATTTTTTTAAAATGCATCCAGCATTTCGCTATGCTAACAAGAGGCAGACGCAATTTCAGTTCCAACCAACTACCTCCCCCCATATGAACTATGGGGCATTTTCCAAGCCACGATTTTTCCTACCAACTGTGTCTAAAGTATTTTGAGAATTCACATGCTGCCACCAGCTTTCCCAAAATAAGGGGAGAGCCCCTTAGCCAATACACAAAAAGACTAGAGTTGACGCAGTGTATCATTAAAATATTTACAAGATTCATATTAACAGGAAAATTATTTGTATAAACACATGATTTCTCGTTTCAGGAACCCAAATAAATACTTATTTTGTAAGAAGGCAATTTTAAGCTAAAAAATCATGTGTTTACCCGCTTTAGAAATCCGAATAAGTACTTACTTTTTAAGAAGGCAATTTCAATATTAAAAATCATGTATTTACGCAAATAATTTTCCTGTCAATATGTGAAGATCATATACTTAATGTTTCGAAGAATTTTGAAATCAATAGTTACGAACCACATAGTAACGGTTTTCCCATGTATGGCCCCACCATCTGACCCTAAAAAGAGCTTATTGTCTCTTATATTTGACCCATACTATGGCCATTTGGTTTACGTCTGCTTTGCATTATGTGTTAGAGAGCATGAAGCTTATGTCTCTATAGAAGAGATATTTCTCTTATTTATAGTGCTTTGTTATTTATCATGGGCTTGTTAGGTTTATTTTCTAGATTTTATCATTGTATTTCAAATGGAATCCTTTACAAGTGTTGCTAGGCAATGAGAATCATTTCCTCTCATAAAAAAAAATAATAGCAATAATCTGAGCTGGCTGTGGGCTAGTTCCAAGTCTATTTGATGGTAACATGAAATATCATAAAACCAGTAACATATCAAGAATGAAACAAAACAATCATGATAAGATTGGCATTACGAAACTCTAGAGTTTTGTCAACCTAATTTCACATTAATGCCACCCCCTTTTGCTCTGTATGCCATATATCAAACAAATACAGTCACTGCATGCAACCCTCCAACCATATTCCCCGCTAATTTTGTTTAGTAATGTGACAGTGGACTAATGGAACTTTAGTTTCGGTCCGGACATAGCTACTATGGAGTCTTCTACAGATAGTAGTATAAAGTGTCGAGGTAACACTCTCTAGCGGAGATGGCGGGTACCATACATGCACTTTCATTTTGTAACCGAGAAAAAAAAAAATTTGATAAGAGAAAATTATAAACTTAAAAATATGCTATTAGCACCACACAAGGTGGAATAGAAAAATTACATCATAGTATGTAATAGTTCAGAAATTTCTATTATAAAACAGAATGGTGTGGGAACAAGTTGTTAAAACGGCTTACATTCACTTTATCCAAAGGCTGTAGTGCATCATCCCACTTTCCGATTAAGTGCTCATGGTTTTCACTTAAATTACACAACTGTCATCTCCTTCCAATAGGAATATATAGTGTCGTAGGCAAGGGTTAACACTAGTAAAATTATAAAACAGAAGAGTGTGAGGACAAATTGTTAGAACAACTTAGATTCATTTGATCCAAAGGCTGTAGTGCATCCCCCCACTTCCCTGTTAAGTACCCATGATTTTCACCTAAATCACACAACTGCCATCATTTTTCTAACATCGATGCGTAGTGCCGTAGGCACGGGTTAGCACTAGTTCAGAAATAAAACAAAATTATCTCGGACACATTAGGAAACGTATTGCAATTCCACACGAAACTTGGGTCATGACTCATGATTAAGATTCCCCACCAGTCAATGGAAAAGGTTCAAATAATTAGTAAAAAAAATTTCCCCAAACAATATCTTACAACACATATATTGTTTAAAATTTCCAAACTCGGTTTTGAACTTAACTACTGCGCAGTGGAGTGGCTGTGGATAGCAGTCATCAACTTTAATTAAACTATGGTCATTCATAGTGGTATAATAAAAAATAGATAATTAAAAGTTGACACATCAGTTTTTGATTATTCATTTAAAAGGTTGCTAAGCTTAACGATGTTGAGATTCACAATGGTCATTTTTAGTTCATAACCAAAATAAGGGTTCCACCATAATTTCACATAATCTCTCTCTCCCCCTTTGTTTCCTGTCATTCACTTTCCTCCATTACGTTTTTTTTCTTTTTTTTGGCAAAAAGATATCGAATATATGGTATTTTTCCTAGTGTCATCTATCAAAATAACACCAAAACTTCTTTTTTTCTTCCTATTCTTGTAGCCTATATCACAAACCCACCACTCTCTTAATCTTTCAAAAAAAAATCAAATGTGTTCTTGAATTTGGAAAAGAATGCAAGGTTCCTTTTTTTTTTTTTTTCAAGGTTTTTCATTTACTCAACCATAGGGGGAGGAACAAAAAAGGAATAACCACTTTTTCATCGAAAAAATCATTTTTTTTGGGCTAAAAAGTGAATATTTCTAAAAATGCGTGGGTAAAAGTAAAAAAAAAAATTACTTTTCCGATTCCTCTTGTCAAGACAAATCAATAACTCATAAAAATTTCGCACAAAACTAAAAAATGCAAAAAAAAATTCAAATAAAGACAATTTTTCAGATTTAAATTAAATTCATAAGAATACAACCTAAAATAAAAATGGGAAAGAAGAGAAACAGTTTGTAGTTGAAGTGAAGAAGATATAGAGCAGGTGAAGAAGAGAAGAAGAAAATACTAGTTGAAATACGCGTGCATATAAATTTTGGAACTAGTTAACTTATGTGGTGTGGGGTACACAAATTTTGATATATTATTGAAAAAGGTTGCTAGTTTTGATTATCCAAAACCCAAAATTTGATTATCCTAAGAATGTTGCTAAGTTCGATTATATCATTGTGAGCTATTTTTTGAACAAATATTGTTAACTTTAACAACAATTAGCTTTTGATTATACCACTGTGGATGGCCTAAGAGGCCAGCTATTGTTTAATATCTAGCCTCTCAACTTCAGCATCTTCAACCCCTCTTTACGAGTATGTCTGATGGGTTCGGCTCCGACATCGTGGTTTCAGACGGCTTTTCTTTTTGGTTTTGTTGTTACTGTATTTTCGGACGGGTAGTGTCCGCTTTTATTGTACTCTTTTCATATATATATATATATATAATATCTGCATTTTCTGACTAGTTAAAAAAAAAAGGGGTTGGTTTCATTTGCACAACTACTCACTAGCATAAAACTTTTTTTCTGTTGTTCTGTGCATCAATTGGCCAATATGTATTGACTCTTAACGTACTCCATTTTCTGGCACAAAATTAGAAAATTTCCACAACCAAAAAAAAAATATAAACAAAGACAGAAAGGAATAAGATAGGTTTCTTGCAAAATAAAATATATACGGAGTACTTGTTATGTTAATGTTTTTGGTAAAGATATTTGCTATTGAAATTAGTTTCATTTTTAAGCAAAATAAAATATATTTTTTATTTCGTAAAAAGTGCAAAATCATGAATAAAATGATGAAAATTTGATACAATAATATGGTATAAATAAACAACAATCAAATAAGCCTGTTAAGCGAGTCTGAGTTGTTCAATTGCATGTTTATAAACAGAGCAACGGATGAAATGCATAAACTCTTACCTTGCTTATTCCTCATCAATGTAAAAATAAACAAATCGAACCAAATGATTTCTAAGATTAGGTAGTGTTTCAGTTTACTCTCTTAAAAAATAAGTATTTATTTATAATTTTTAAATTTAATAATAATAGGCTTACTGGAATAAAAAAATATACAGTATGAATCATGTTTGATAAATTTCATCAACAACTATCAAATCCTGCATTTTTTTTGTAAAATCATTATTTTTAAGCTTAAAAATTGATCCTTATTTTTTAAATACTTATTATGAAATCTGGAATGGGAGAGGTCAGAGACCCATTGAAAAATTAAGGTTAAATTACCATAATTACCTCCAAAGTTTCTGAAAATTTTGATTGTCCCCTCATGTGTAAGAAATTACAAAATACCCCCCATCTCATGACAAATTACTCTCTTGTCATGATGTAGTTGTTAGAAAATTCAACGGAATCCGTTTGACATCATCAAGCCCTAATTATATTAAATCATACTCCCTTTGTCCCAAATTATTGTTCTTTTTTGGTAGTCGTGCCGCTTAAATAATTGTCTATATTTCACAATCCATACTAATATTTTCTATGATTTCGAAATCTGTTAAACAAGATCCATATTAAATGTAAAAAATATTATAAATTAAAAAATAAAAACAATTTTTGGAGAGATCCTAAATAGTGAAATAGGAGTAACAATTTGAGACGGAGGGAGTATTATATTGTTATAGCTTGTGAAATGCTGCAAAGATGTGAAAGTAGCATTTCACGGGCTAGAAAAAGAGAAATTGATCCATTGTAATTAGAATTTGATGACATTACACAAATTCAATTGAATTTTCTAGTAGTTATATCACGATAGTGCATTAATTTGTTATGAGACAGGAATATTTTGTATTTTCCAAATATGAGGGGGTAATGTGTAATACACGAGTGCACGGACGTCGCCTGGTTATTACACTAACTGATACGGAGTACTATTTACATGCAACGACTGCGTTGAATTCCCGCGATGGGCTCGATCGATAAAACGACAATGAATTCAAAAACCGCTTTTCCCCTCTCTCTCTCTCTCTCTCTCTCTCTCTCTCTCTCTCTCTCTTTCTCTTTCTCTCTTTTCCACAGATTACAAAAAAACGAATCGATTGAGAGAAACGCCCGCCTAACGTGGTCAGTTTCCACCCTCACAACAAACCCCCTCTCTCTCCTCCCTCCCCCCCTTTCTCTCTCTCTCTAAAATCAAACCACATGGATCCACTGTGCCTACAAAATTCACTCCCTCCCCCCTCCCTCACCCTTCTCCACTCGCACCCTCCCCCCAACATCCTCCTAACAACGCAACACAGAACTCATCACTATATTCCATATTGAAAAAGTCCGTACACTCGCGTATGGGAGGAGGAGAGAGCTCTGTGGGGCCCCTGGTGCCGTCGGTGACGTCCGAACCGACGCCGTCCGATGTCGTCGCGGCGGTGCTGCCCGCTTCGACGCACGAGAAGGCGGCAGCGGAGGAGAGCGAGCTGGACAGGGATTTCCTGTGCCCTATCTGCATGCAGGTCATAAAGGACGCGTTTCTGACGGCTTGTGGACACAGCTTTTGCTACATGTGCATCGCGACTCATCTTCAGAACAAGAGCGATTGCCCTTGTTGCGCCCATTACCTCACCCCCAAGCACATTTTCCCCAATTTCCTTCTCAATAAGGTGAGATATTTTGTTTTTTAATGCCTTGTTTCCCTGGTTTGTTGGACTCGTTTGTAATCTAATTGTTTATTGAGTTTGCTATGACGATGACTCTGATTTGGACCGAAATTCTGATTGAATTCATTTACAAGACTCCGGCAATTTTGACATAGATCCCAACTAAAGGTGGGGAAGTATGGAAGTTCAGTTCAGTTCAAGGTATATGGGATAACAAAGCTTTCGAAGCAAGCTAAGCAATAGCGTACTTAAGCGAATGAAGGAAGAGCGCTATAAAGAAGAATGGTTTGCTCAGGTAGGGAATGATTCAATAGTGAATGAAGGAAGAGCGCTATAAAGAAGGATGGTTTGCTCGGGTAGGGAATGATTCAATAGTAAATTTGAGATTTCCACACCATCTAATGCAAATATGGAATGGTAGGGGAAGCAACCAAACTCATTCTACGCACCACCTGCTCGCAATAATTTTGTTAATAATGTGTGTTTGTATAGGTATCATGATACAAACCCTTGGGTAGAACTCACCCTTGAAAACTGGCTTACAAGGGGAGGGTGCCCAAGAGCTTATATGTACATGGCCAAGCCCATACTTAGCCGATGTGGAATATTAGGATCGTAACATACCACCACGCTCCACAGTTGACGTCCACGGCGGCCCATCACTCTATTGTCATGGAACTCTTGTCTAATCAATAGGTCGCCCCCTCCGGGAGTCGAACTGCAAAGCCGCACCCATACAATCCCATACTTGCATAGGTGCAACGTGGTGGTTGGCTCTGATACCAATGATACAAACCCTTGTGTAGAACTCACCCTTGAAAACTGGCTTGGCTTACAAGGGAGGGTGTCCTAGAGCTTATATGCACATGGCCAAGCCCATACTTAGCCGATGTGGGACATTAGGATCGTAACATATCCCACCCCGTATATTTTTTGTATAGCAATACCATGATATGATGAGGCATCCTGTGGTGTTTATGTGTATCCCAATTCGATACGTAGTCCTACGATTACTTGTTAAAGAATAATCAGACCTTGTTTAACATATGTATCCTGAATTCCTGATACATTTCATGGTTAAATGGAAAAACTATACATGATGTGTATCCCTATTGGGTGACAAAGCTTATGTTCAAGGGAAAGAGATATAATCCGCTGCTATAAAAGAGCGTAGAACATTAGACGAATGGATACATAATTGAGCCCTTGTTCACCCTGAGTCCAAGCCTCTAGGCTTAGAACAAACTTTTTTTTACTCTCTCTCTCTCTCTCTCTCTCTCTCTCAGCTTCACCTAAAATGAATGATATCTCCTCAAAGACTCACTACACTGATGCACAATGAGACAGATGCCCTAGTCTGACTCAGCTGCTTGCCTTACTAAACCTGTAGATTGTCCAGTGGATATTATATCTTCGTTGCTAATTTATTATACTAGCATCTACATCTAATTCTGTAGCTATTGAAGAAGACTTCTGCTCGTCAAATAGCAAGACATGGAACTCCTTTTGAACAGCTTTGTCAGGCATTGCAAGAGGTCAGTTGTTTGCACTTTGGAATATTTTGAACATTAAATTCTGAGCTTTATCATGCTATTTAGAGTGCCCTTGTTTTCTTTGGTTCTGTTGAGATTTGATTGGCAAAGCTCAATAAAGTCCATAAGTGAGTATTCATGCTGTTAAAACAGAACTGTCTTTTTCTTTTTGACCCGGCATATAGCTTGGGTTCATTCTCCAATAGTCCTTTGTTCAAACATTATTTTGTCCCGTAGTCCATTTAAAATTCATCAACATAACCAAATATGAGTAATATGAAGTGCAGTGCACTATGAACAAGATGTGAATATCTTGCACCCTTTTCTTGTGTTGCTTGTTTTTGTTTCTTGTATTTTGAATCTTCAATATAATATTTGGTGATTTTCTGGTTGAAATATTTCTGTAGACTTCTTAAGATACTCTAGGCAAGATTGCAATGAATCCTTCTCATTCTATCATCTCAAGTTCTTCATATTTAGAGGCTAGATGGAGGGACTCTCTTGGCCTAATAGGAAGACCTTGCAGATCTAGCCATCAGATATTTGTACTACAAAACATGGGCAAGATACTAGTCTTACCTTCTCCCACTAGTGATTAAAATGTAATAATCTAATGGAAAAAGGTTTGCAATTTCTTTCCTTTTGGTTTAATCAGGCATCTTCTGTTCATAGTTGACTGTTGTTTAAGGATGACATATGGCATTTGTTGCTTGGCCAGAATGCAGAAGCCTTCGTATGGTGCCTCAATCTATCCTTGTCTGGCTAAGAAAGTAATACAATCACTGTAAAGTGTGAAGCATGGATTGTTGCCTTTTTGCTTAAGTAACTCTCACTGATCATTATGCATGACCACGCTAACTGTGAAATTGTAGAGAGAGAAAGAGGCGTAGAATGGGAACCCTCAAAATTAGGGTAATTTCTCATTGACGTGAAGTATATACAACATACTAAACTAATTATACTATGGTCCTAGAGAATGAACTAGTTACACGATAGAACAACTAATAAACTAATTACAAATAAACCCATAATCTAACACTCCCCCTCAAGTTGGTGCGAACATATCTATCAAGCCCAACTTGAACACAATGGGGTAAAAACTCTTGTTGCTAAGCCCTTTTGTGAATATGTCAGGCAACTGATCCTCGGACCTCACAAAAGGTATACATATCAAACCCTCGCTCAGTTTCTCCTTGATGAAGTGTCTGTCAATCTCAATATGCTTCATTCTGTTATTTGAACAGGATTATGAGCAATGTTTATAGCAGCTTTATTGTCGCAGTAGAGTTTCATAGGACTATTGTCAGAAAAACCCAAATCATGTAACAAGGTTTGGAGCCACAAGTGCTCGCAAAAGCCATGAGCTATAGCTCTATATTCAGCTTCTGCGCTAGACCTAGCGACCACTGATTACTTCTTACTTCGCCAAGTAATCAAATTTCCCCCAAGAAAAGTATGGTAGCCAGAAGTAGAACGTTTATCATCCACAGAGCTGGCCCAGTTAGCATCAGCGAATGCCTCCAATCGCAGGTGACCATGATTAGAGAACAGAATCCCTTTCCCTGGTGCTAATTTGAGATACCTCAAAATACGATAAACTGAATTAAGATGTGAGGTACGAGGATCGTGCATAAACTAACTAACAACGCCCACCGCATATGTAACATCAGGTTTGGTGTGAGCTAAGTATATTAATCGACCCACAAGTCGCTGATACCTCTCCTTATCAGTATGCTCCCCCATATCTCCACTAAAATGATGATTCACCTCAATAGGAGAATTTGCTGGTCTACAACCCATTATACCTGTTTCTTCCAAAAGATCAAGTATATACTTCCGTTGGGAAATAAAAATACCCCTATCAGATCTTGCTACTTCCATTCCAAGAAAGTATCTCATTGATCCCAAATCCTTAATCTCGAATTCTTGGGCTTGACGACGAGACTAAAGGTTATGAATCTCATACACATCATTGCCTGTAATTATTATATCATCAACATAAACAATAAGGACAACAATCTTACCAGCACCTCTCTTGATGAACATAGTATGATTTGTATGGCTCTGCTTGTATCCAAAACTCAACATAGCCTTTGAAAATTTGCCAAACCAAGCTCTAGGTGACTGCATCAATCCATAACGTGCCTTCCTCAATCTACACACCTTTCCTTTCCCTCACTCGCAGGGAAAGAAAACCCTGGTGGTATATCCATATATACTTCCTCCTCTAAATCACCATGGAAAAATACATTTTTTACTTCAAACTGTTGAAGAGGCCAATTCAAATTGGCAGCAGAAGAAAAGAGAGCTTGCACAGAGCTCATCTTCACTACTGGAGCAAATGTCTCCTTGTAGTCAATACCATAGGTTTGAGTAAAGTCCCTAGCAACAAGGCTTGCCTTATCTCTCAATTGTACCATTAGTATTCTGCGTAACAGTAAAAACCCACTTGCAGCCCAATAACTTCTTTCCTCCTGGAAGTGATACTAGCTCCTAGGTGTCATTTTTTTTCAAAGTTGTCATCTCCTCTACTATAGCTTCTTTTCACTTAGGTATCCTGAAAGCATCCTGCCAATTCTCTGGAATAGATATAGAAGAAAGAGAAGACAAAAAAGCATGGTACGAAAGAGATAAATGATCATAAGAGACAAACTCGGAGATGGAATGTTGAGTACATGACCTAACACCTTTCCGAAGAGCAATAGGAAGATTGTCAGAATCAATAACAGGAGATTCAATGGGAGAAGATTCATAACCAGATGAGTCAACTAAGGGGTCCGGAACTGGAGCAGGCGACTGTGATTGACAAGGTGGCATCACACATGAGGACCTTTCATTTTTCCGTCTAGTTCTAGTGTAGACCTTCAAGTTAGACCCTTGCAACCGTTGTGGTAGTTCCTCGATGTCATCACCAATGTCATGTGTAGCTCTTTTAGCAGATATTGGTTCAGATTTTTCCTTCTCCCCTCACCATGATTATAAAAAGTAAGCATTTCTTCCTCCTTAATCTCTTCCTGGCGATGCTCTCCCTGAAGAGATGAAGTGGAATGAGAGTAAAAAGACTCTTTTTCCAAAATGTAACATCCATAGAGACAAAAACTTCCTAGAGTGAGGATCATAATATTTATAGCCCTTCTGGGTGGGAGAGTTCCTAATGAAGACACATTTATGGGCTTTAAGACCTAATTTGCCACCAGAAGGGTGAGGGGCATGAACAAAACACATACAACCAAAGACGCTTAGAGGAAGAGTTGTGACGTGAAAACTACCAGGGAGAGTGGATGCTTTAACATAGTATCAGAGCTAGGGTTTTCGGAGAATTTGTTCCCCCTTATTTGTGCCATAAGTGCACCGTTGTTTGTTATGATCCAAGTGTTATGGATCCTTTGTTTACCTCTCCACGTGCGAGTCGGGGGTTGCACGTGTGGGGGAGTGTTGGGATTTGTCCCACGTCGGTTAATTATTTCTTCCAAAACTAGTATATGAGCCTGGGTGGCCTCTCCACTCTTTGCCAATTGGTTTGGAGTTGGATGCTTTAACATGGTATCAGAGCTAGGGTTTTCGGAGAATTTGTTCCCCCTTATTTGTGCCATAAGTGCACTGTTGTTTATTGTGATCCAAGTGTTATGGATCCTTTGTTAACCTCTCAACGTGCGAGTCGGGGGTCGCACGTGCAGGGAAGTGTTGGACATACAAATACCAGTTGATTTTCAAAGAAATCAGAATACCCAGACCTTAACAATCCCAAATCAAGCCTAGATAGACCACCGACAACTCAGAAAAACTTGAAATGTACATGTATGTAGTTACCCAGTGGGTTTCGGAGACAGATGCGAGTTGTTAAGGGCAAACGAGAGTCATACGGCGTCGGAAATGGTCGGGATCAACTGGAGTGACGTCGTACAGCTTCGAAAAGTGGTCATACAATGTCGGAATAGACCACGGAGGTGCCGACAAGGCTCGTCGGAGGTTAGACAGTGGTCGCACAGGTTCGCCGGCATCAGAAAGTGGTCGACAAGGACAAAGGGTGATCATCGGAGGTCGCTGGCAAAGTGGGTAGTGATGAAAGGCCAGGAACAAGGCTGTCGGAGGCTGTCAGATTTTTCCTTCTCTTCCTCACCATGATTATAAAAAGTAAGCATCTCTTCCTCCCTCTTCCTAGCGATGCTCCCCTTGAAGAGATGGAGTTGAGGGTCAACAAGTCTGGGGTTGAGTCGGCGAGAGCTGGCAGCAACATAGGTTGGTTGGCGATGACCTAGGTTGGTCAACGATGATGTACGAAACTGAAGCCTTCAAATCCACTGTTCTGGAACGATATCATCATAACATGGTTGCCTAAGGAGATCGATGAGCTTTGATACCATGTGAAGTTGTAAAGAGAGAAAGAGGCATAGAATGGGAACCCTTAAAATTAGGGTAATTTCTCATTGACGTGAAGTATATACAACATACTAAACTACTTACACTATGGTCCTAGAGAATGAACTAGTTACACGATAAGAACAACTAATAAACTAATTACAAATAAACCCATAATCTAACACTATCAATAGATGTTCCCTGTGGAAATCTCTTTGCGAGCTGGCTCCTACATTGGTCAACTTTGGTTACTTCTCCAGTTATTAAGAATACAACAAATTCTAATGGTTGATAGATACAGCTAATGTTTTACTGTCCCCACTTGATTGCTTTCTTTCATGAGAATGTGACTCTTGTACGATCGTTAGACAGGGTTGTGAGGTGTCAGTTAAGGAGCTAGATAGCCTCTTGTCTGTGCTTATAGAGAAGAAGAGAAAAATGGAGCAAGAAGAAGCTGAGACAAATATGCAGATTCTACACGATTTTTTGCATTGCCTAAGGAAGCAAAAGCTTGAAGAGCTTAGTCAGGTACAATACTACATACATATTATCAGCATTGGGGTCCAGATTCTTGTTTAATGGGGGGTGAAAATCTTATCTAGATAGATTCCTCTTTTGCAACAGTCAGTAAGATATGTTTATAAATGGTAATAAACACAAAATCGTATATAGTTAATCATGAGATATACAGCTGATTTACAAAAGAACAGCACTTTTCATGTTTTGTGATAGAGAGTAGGAAATTCAAATGCGTTAATCATGCTGTAAACAAGTTGTAAATCATGCTGTAAATAACCGTAAATTTAGCCAAAGGGGGACCTTAAATATCATGTGGGTAAAACTGAAGTTTTCGGTCTTTTGTTTGTGAAATTTCATAATTTGGGTGGGAACTGTTGTAAAATTATTTGTTAAACTATTGAACCAAGTGACATTACGCAAGTGCTTGTGGGTTAATTTACCCTACTTGCTCTATTTT